>JADLZN010000016.1:0-41711 GCA_018155175.1 Sinocyclocheilus anophthalmus
GGGGGGGGGGGGGGTTCACCCGAGTAAGACAGCGGGATTACCGGAAGCGCAGGTGCCGCACGGACCAGCGCGCCGGGATACATCAGACCGGGGGCGGGGGGGGACTTGGGCGGGCTGAGGCAGAGAGAGCGGGAACAAGGACGGGAGTGGAGCGCGGGGAGAACAGAGCCGCGGCGCATAGAGGCCGTGGGGAGGGGGATGGGACGGATCGGCAAAATCTACGATACCGATATATCTCAGTAGAAAGTCCGGCGAACGAGAGTGACGCGTATGCGCAGAACGGAAAATTGGTTCCGGTGGGGTACAAGGGGAAGATCGTCGGAGATGACACTGGAAGAGTTAAGAAGGGGGAAGGGGGCTCCACCAGAGTCGATCTGGCAAAACGTGAGGCATAAAATGGGGGGGTTCGGTGAAGGGAACGTAGCAAGGGAGAAGTAACACCCCAGATAACTATAGGAAATCATATGTGTGTGCGGACGGGTCGTACAGGCTAAAGGACCGGAGGCACAAGATGTAAATGGGAGATCCAAACGAGGTAAGCTAGAGCGCAGGGGTGTGAGTAGGTGGGATCCGAGTGGCATAAACAATGATAGGGTAAAAACATGGCCGGGGAAAAGAAAGGAAGAAGAGCACGGGAGAGGATGGTGACGGGCCGAAGGAAGAAACGACAACGGCCGGCCGAAGGTCGACACGGGAGAGAGAGGGGAAGGGGACTGCTAACGTGACCCAGGCAAGGGGACGGCGCAAGGAAAGACGGCACGGGGAAGCGTGTGAGGGGGACGGAAAGGGCAGGAGAAGGGGAGGGGAAAACCCACGGCAGGAAACCACTAACAAAACACGCGGCCACGACAAATCGAGGGAAAGGCGGAAGCATCTGCCGGAAAAGAAAGGACATAACGGAGCCGGGCAGGCCCAAAGGCACGGAAACGCAAGCAACATGCAAAACGAGGGCCCGGCAGCACTGTGAACGGACCAGCGACACAGAAACACCGTCACGGGGCGGCGGAACAAATGCCCCGCGCGTGAAATGCGCAGCGGAAAACAGACGAGGAAGGAGGAACCAAGGGCGTGCGGGGGGAGTGCGTGGACAGGACGGTACCAAGCAAAAATTGGGGCACAACAGTGGCGACACACGTAAAACGGAAAGCGGTGATGGAAAGAAGAGGAATAGAGTGGAAAAAGTACACGTTGGCCCGAAAGACGTCGGGGACAGAGCATCAGGTGCCACAATAATAGCAAGACTGTCGCGAGCGCGAGAACACACTATTGGAGAATCCGTTACTCCCAGAGTGTGCTAGATGTTTGGTTCGTTTGGCCGGGTTTGTCACAGTAAGCCGCACAAACTACCATAAAGTCCATCCGGATGGGTTGAGACACAAGTAAATATCTATGGCCAGGTTCGGGGGAATGAATCGGCAACACTCAATGATGCAGAGTTTCAGTATGACGATCCTTGTGAATGAACTCACGGAACGCGTCAAGCGGTTACTGACTTCACATCAAATGTTCACATGCAACTGCAATTATTATCACTAACAATTATCATTATTGAAGTGATTACCATCGTGAAAATTACTTTGTTTACTTAGGTTTACAAAATTTAATCATATAATACATACCATTATTTTGACAACATGTCAGTTAAAAATAACATCTGCAACTTTGTTGTAATAAATGCATCTTTCTGTCTACCATTTGTGTGTTTGTCTAGTCCGGTCCAGAAATATAGATATTAACATACAGAGGACAGTTTAGACAGACTGCAGATAGACAGACAGATAGAACAAGGCAACGCAGGGCGTCTTCTGTTTGGCATCACTGAGATTCAGGCATGGACCATTTAGAGAGCAAACCCAGATATAAACCAGACCCACCTTCGATGTGCACATACTCAAAACACGATATGAAAAGATTATGAGTCCAAAATCAAAACTGAAGAATAATACAGCTCTAAACAAAGACCAGGACATCGCCTCGGTTATCCTTGTCGTTTTTAAATAATTTACACTATCAAACATATGCAAACAAACGGGCTATTCTGATATCTTTCTATATCTTGGAGCACCAGTAATGTTATAATAAAAAAAACACTCATTAAATTGCAACTGTTGAACTGATACTGCATGCTGTGTCCTCCATTGTACTTTTATCACGAAATCTGTTGAAATGATGTGTGATAACCTGACACATCATATTATATTCTGTCCACCCCTATGGTTTGTGCATGATGAAAGGAAGTGTGTGTGTGTGTGTGTGTGTTGAGGTACTGGTACAGGCCTGTGTGCTTGACTGCCGCTACATGACACTGCTGTGGCATGAGCTCATTACTGAACAACATTTCTGTCAGTGAACAAAACAAGAGCCAGTCCTGTCTCTCATTCTACACACATGCTCACTCATATGGGCAGCATCAGCGCATTAGTGTGTGTGTGTGTGTGTGCAGTGAATGCTGTCAGTGCGTAAGAGGGTGGACAGCAGGAGAATGGGAGCATCACACTTCATTGTCTTAATGCGCACGAACAAGAGATGTGCCTATATAGCTCTCATGCAACCAGTTTGTGATGGGATTGTATGAGCTCATAAATATTGATACACCACTTTCACACCATTTGGTAAAAACAACACACAGATAATTTATGTACACATACACACCCTTACATGCACAATTTCATGGCTCTGTGGTGTGCCACCGCTACAGAACAGAAACACCCATGTACATCACTGATGTGGAATGAGGTGATATGATTGGCTTACAGTCCAATGACACACTCCAGAAGATACTCCCACTGTAATATGGTGCAGATAACAAAGTCACTAATATGCCACCAAAGAGTCCCAGCAACAGACACACACTATGACATTCATAAGCTAGTGTGGTTCACTGCTGTTTCAGTTGCTGTAAAGCTTGAGTTTGGATGAGGTCACCACACATCTGGAGTATGACACAGTTTTGAAACCCCATTCAGTGAACTAAAGCTTCTCTCTCCCACTGAACACTCAAGAAACTCAAACTCTTTCTCTCTCCACACGCTTTTACTAAGATATTTAAATGGGGACATATCATAATGTCTTCATGTGAAATTAAGAAATAGTCTAGTCTATATAAGTCTATAATTAGCCCTTCAAACTTAACCTTTACATAACATTTTCAGGAAGAAGGAATAAGTTTTGGAATCAGGAAGTTTTTTATGTTTTTGAAAATTTGTTTATGTTCACCGTGGCTTGCCATTAAAAAAAAAAAAAAGTGAAAAAGGAAAGTGTCACAGCAGTCCTTCAGAATCCATTCTATATGCTGATTTGATGCTCCAAACTGTCTTATCAATGTTGAAAACAGTGGTTCTGTTTAATATTTTTGTGAAAACCATGATAGTTTTTTTCCCCCAGAAACAAAATAATTTCTAACAACATAAATGTCTTTACTGCCATTTTTTGATCAATTAAGTATTGTATTTGCATGTTTACGGTTCTCTAATGTTGATGAATGTTTACATGACATACAGATAAACAAATAAAGTATTTCATTTTTAGTGCTTTATTTGATTTAGTTATTTTAAATGACATTTTTATTTATTTATTTTTATTAGCTTTTTATTAAACAACTCACAAACCCACGTTTGGGAAACCTTGATGTACTGTAATGTGCACTTTAATGCACTTCATTTTGTTCATTACAACGAATGGAACATTTTCTCTCTTTGTATTTTTATATTAATATTGTGCAAGATTATCCTTTTTAAATCAATGTGAAATTATTAGGTCAATGTTAGGATTACATTCTACCTACATTTTTGGCTGTAATTGGGATCAGTAAACGCGTATTCTAAAATTGTAATAATCTACCCCAGCGTCTGTGTATATTACACCCCTAAAATACACTTACTTTTTTCCCATTTTTTTTTTTTTATAATTACATTTTTTTCCCCATAAATGAATACATCCTTAAAAGGAGGTTTTGAGAATGCTTAAGTAGGTACACACACACACTTTTCTCAAAAATAGAATCCCTAAAATAATCCATAAATATGGTCCGCTCTGTGTGTGTGTGTGTCATACTGTGGTGTGTGTCATGTCTACAGCAGAGGAGGATCGGAGGCTTGATTATATGCTGTCCGCGACACACTCCTATATTATTGGAAATGACATAATCAGGCTGCTGTCTGTGTTCCAACACAATATCTACCCTTTATACCATTTCCGGACTAAAGCTATGAAAAATAAACTACAGAAATGTAGAAAATTCACTCGTAGCCTGGCGCCCTGCAAGAGTCACCACTAGTGGTGTTTAGGCCAGGTTGCATGTGGTGCTAGGGTGTTCTGGGTAGTTGCTATGTGGTTTCTTGCCCAAGAAGAGTGCAGAGTGCAGCCCCAAAATATTTTTTGGGCCTATAAAAACAGGCTCAGGAAACTACTTCAAAGATATTTGGTGGAGCTGTTGTGGAGAAAATGGCAAGTCAAATGATTTAGAAAAGTAATAGCACACCTTTCCTCAACAAACCACATGATTTGATGTACTTTTATGGGTCAGAAACATGGTGGGATGAGTGGCACCGAATTGTCACTACTGGGATTAAGGTTTGTTTCACATCCTAACCATAATATGGGAAATAGAATCATAGTGAATGCTTCTTTAGCAAATCCCACTAATAAAACATTCATCACATGGACTCTGGCAGAGGAAGGCTCGGTGTCTGTGTACATGGTTACTACAGATTTGAAGACACAGATACAGGTAATCAGTAACGCAAACATAGATGCACTTCTCCCTCAGGCCATGTGCACAATTAATCCCAACATATTCAAAAGGGGAGACGTCACAATGGACCATAGAGGGGAACAGCTGGCGAGCAGGTACCAGCTACAATTGTCATGGCAACACTGCTCTGATCAGGATGGGATGCCAGTTATGGTGATTTCACTGATGAAACTACCAGCGGTTGAGGCAAATCACTGTCATTCTCTCTTTCTAACTTCTTGTAGTTCGTGGAGTGTATCTAACTTCTGCAAACTATTTGATTCCTCTCTCCCTCCCTAAGTCTCTCCTTTTTATTTTCATCCTGAATTGATCCAGATGCTGTTGGACGTATTCCAGACAGGAAGTCAAACACAAGGGGCTTTGTATATGTGTATGTGTGTGCGTCTGAATGCTTGTTAGTGAAATTTCATTGTCAGTGCAAGAGCTGTTGTCACAGCACAAACATAACTCATTGTCTAACTTCCTTTCCTGTTAGAATCCAAACTGCTGGGTTATCATGTGTGGCTATACAGGAGTGTGTGTCTCACAACTTCATTGTGTCCATTCTTGTTCTTGCAACAGTGCAAATCAAATTCATATTTGTTTGCTTGCTTGTGCAGTCAGCGAAACTGTGTATCATTTTGGGCCCAGTTGGAGATCTGTTTGAATGGATTTTGTTGCTTTTAATGAAATTAGATCAATATATGAAATAAGATTGTCTAACAAACATCCATATGTCTCATTCTGTCACTGTGGTTCATAAGTTTTGGGTTGGTATGATTTTTAAAATGGTTTTGAAAGAAGTCCGTATGCGACCAATGTTCATTAGTGATCAAAATCAGTAAACTGTGACTGGAAATAATTATCGCAATGTAAAAACTGTTATTTTTTCAATAATTGTCAATGTATTTTATTCCTTTGATGTAAAGCTGAATTTTCAGCAGCCATTACTCCAGTCACATGATTCTTCAGGAATCAATTTAATATGCTGATTTGGTGCTCAAGAAACATTGTATTATCAATAGGCAGGTTTCCATCCAGTTTTTGCGCTGTTTTGTTATCGACAAAGAGAATATGGGTAAAAAAAAAAAAAAAAAGAAAAAAACAAAAAAAAAAAAACCATTGAGAAATTTTCTGTCCTACAGCCTGTTTCCATCCACTGGCCTTTTAACCGATAAACTGGTGTTATGACGTCATCCCGTTTTAAAAAAAAAAAAAGCCCTTGAGCTGGGTTTCCCAATGCAGAATTTCCCGATATTGCGTAAAGTATAATAGGCTATCCCTGTCTTATCCATTTGAAACAAAACTTAATTATATAGCCTATTATTAAATTGTATAGGCCTACATAAAATTATTTTTATTTTTTTTTAGATACTTGATTAGCAAGCAATAATCATAAACAGGAGCAGCTGTATTAGTATTAATTTTACTTTTATTAGGAAATAGGAATGTTCATTTCGGGTTATTTTATTTCTCTTTACCGACAACCGACGGTCGTTAAGCCATTATTAACCGCTAACCGAGAAGATTATTTTAAATTAAAATTAAATAAAATTTGAATTTATATGTGGCTGTGACCCATTAAAAATACCTAAATTTGTTTTCCAGGGATTCATTTTATACACGCAAAAAGCAGCATAAACAATAGAACGTGAGGATTCATATGGTCATGTCACGCACCTGCAGCGCTTCTGCGAATGGAGAAAAACATAAATATATAAAATAAATAAATATGCCTATATGCGAAATATATTTTTCTACATAATTAATGAATTAACAAAACGAAAGAAAAAAAATATAGCAGCATATATGCAGAATTTCGTTTCGAAAAATGCCTTTTGAAAAAGCGACATCCTGTCTGTTTCCTTTATTTTACAAAAGCACAATGTTTTGTTTTTATTGTGAATGTACACAAATAAAAGAAATATTTAGAATAGTTTTGAATAATGTCTTGCTTTTATATGGCCACAAATGAAGGAGTAGGCTATTGTAAGTTGTTTCCACTTTTATAAGGGAAAAAAAATCAAGTGATCGTGCCGGTGCCTCCCACACGCAGTTATTAGCATTATTAACTCGACAACGCAGCCTGTTCATTGTCATAATAAAATACAGTCAGCCAAACATAGGCCTATTGAAAAACCATGCTATTTTTTTATTTTCCCCTAAATTCCTAACAAATCCTTTAAAATTTACCGGTAGACATACCAGAACAAACAAGTAAACATAAAGAAGCTAACTAACCAGCAAAACTACTTAATTTAAAAGTGTGTACTTAATAGTTCCAATATCCACGTAAAACAAGATCTTCAGAACAAAATGAATACATTTTAACTTGCAACGTATACTAAAGGAACATCAAATTAAGATATGTATGTTTGAGAGGTAACTTGTCAATTTAATAATATGAATATGATTTAATGCGCTTTTGAACTACAGAGAAACGGTGCTTTAACGTGAGCAACACCATGAACACGGATGCTGCCTATAGGCTAATTCTGCCATGTGACACTACATTTATTTGCGTTAAAGCCCCTTTTCTTGACAAAAAGGGTTTCCAAACTATTTTTTGGGACATTTGAAGTATCGATATAGAATTTACACGTTAAAGTTAAACAGAAAAAGATAATGTCGACACATGATACTTTTTATCGATAAATGGCATTTCCATCAGCTGTATCGGTAAAAATGTAAGTGCTAAATATTTTTCCGCCAAAAAAAAAATCCTTGGATGGAACCCTGGCTAATGTTGAAAACAGCTGTGCTGCTTTATATTTTTGTTTAACATTGGAGTCCATGTTAGAGCTATATTAGATGTATTATATTGATCAATTTAAAGCAAATTTAAAAAAATAATAAAACATAAGGACTCCAAACTTGAATTTCAAACTTGAAATTCACACAGCTGTCTAAAATAAAATGTTTGCAGAGGTGTTGAATACCATAACTATTGAACACCACATTTTGGAATGGTTAAAATAATGACCCTGCTTAAATACAAGTATCACATAAAAATATTTTGACTTTTCTAAAAACTAAGGAGCACATTGACAATTCACTTACAATAGAAGTCCATGGGATAGTTGTTGTACATTTGGCCCATAGACTTCCACCGTAAGCATGTAACTGACAGCATTACTTTTTTAAATGTTATCTATTTTTAGTTTTTTAACTGAAGAATGAGAACAGAAATTTTAATTTGTGGTAATTGACAACATGCCACAGATATTGTTTAAAGAGCTCAATTTGTATTTAACTTTGTATATTCCTTTAAGAGCAGCCACAGGCTAATGACAGAGAGAGATCACTACATCACTAAGCAACATCATTTTTCTGCACTCAATACATCGTCCACTTAGACAAAATGCTAACATACTGAAATACATTGTATGACACGCAAAGTGCAAAACTCTCAAACTTTCTATGACACTCTATCATTTCCCAAACTATGAATGTTAAGCAGCCTATTATTATATTTGCCAGAGTGCTACAACTCTACTAGAAGTGAAACTCTTGAGAATATTCAAACATTAATATTCAACACAATTACAGGCTGTTAAAGTTTCCACCGGAGTTTAAGAAGGACTCACCACTATAACAGAGATCAGTGCTGTAATGTCACTCAGAATAGACAGGTCTCCCTCCTTCTTTCTTTGTCTTTCTTTATTTCTTTTTCTGTTCTATTGCTCTCTAAACCTCCCTCCTCTTTTCCAAGTTCCCTCCTCCCTCAGTACAGCTTCCTCCACGCCTGCTCTCTCTCTCTCTCTCTCTCAGACGGTGGGGAATTAGAAAATGCAGCCGCAGAGGAAGCAATCATAACCCCCACAGAATCATCATCTCAGGTTATAAACATCAACATGTTACACACAACAGTTTTCAGCCGCAATGCGTCTTAAAGTGACAATAAATATGCACACACACACACACACATCCATACAGACCACATCTGTGGTCCCAATGGAGAGAGTGCAGCAGTGAAACATCTCTTGCTGAAGTGGAGAGTAACTGGGTTCAGTTGGGCTCTGTGCTGATGTGGCTCCAGTGGGGATGAACTGGCGTTTCCGGTTCTGTTAACCCACGCCAGCATCCTCCTCCCCCGTCAAACTTTTAGAACACAGCCCCAAAGGCAAACACACGCACGGCACGCGTACACACCTTTTTTTTTTTCAGGTATACATGACCCACATACAGAATTGGACTGTGAAGGAAAGTTGAGTTTTTTTCTGCAGAAAACCACAGTTTCAGATGCTCAGAGTACAGTTATTCAATAAAAAGAAATGAAATACTTACAAATGAAACATTAAAATATTTACATTATACATATACTTAAAAAACTGTATATATATATAAATAATATATATATTAGATATATACATTTATTTTTAATTTCAATTTTTATTTCCTTTGCTCTGGCCACCCTATCTGCCAATAGACCAACCACAATACGTCAGTTGAGGTCAAAGAGATCGAGTACCTCTGATTTGGTGGGTATTTCAAACATTTAAGATAATATGAGAGAATAACTATGTCTATCATACAATTTTGGTCTTGCCATGAGTGAAGCCATTCAGGAAACAACATAAAATGTATAAAGTGAGGTGAAATGATCCAATAATGACCCAAATGACAGAATGAATGAATCTGTAAAAGTACTTTAATCACATCTTATCTGTTTTTTACTGAAGCACATTTGCTTCTTCTGGATGATTTGAGGAAGCTCCAGTAAAATAGCAAGAAAAAAAGTAAATGTTTTGTGTAATTGCAGGGAAAGAGAACAGCGGTTTTGAGTAATCGAGCCAAGAGAAAAGCTTGCTCTTTCAAGGAATGCTGAGAGTCATCCCATGAATTATGGGTAATAATAGCATTTCTGTGCTCTAGTTTAGATTTAAACCTCTGTTCCAGTCTGGTATTAAGATGCTCTCCAGTCAATCCTGGCTCCTCTGTGTCTACAGATCCAAATATCTCCTACAAGAACAGCATGGAACAATACTGGCATCAGCATCTATCCTGATTTCACTGAGTGCTGCTGAACTATCATTTGGACGATGTACAGTCACACAATAAACTAGTCCAATCAAATCAATTCAAATGTCATGGGAATGGTGCTAAATAACATTGATCAGATATATAAGTATGAATACAGATCATAAAATAGCATGCAATATATGATCAATGAAAGTGGTGGATATTCTAGCACACATGCAAGCACAAAAATCATTCTATTGTTTTATTGTTCTATATATTGATTCTATTGTTTAACCCTATTATATTTAAAATGACATAAGCCTGTCCTCAAACTATTGCTAAGGTTGCACACATACACATTGAAGCTCAAAGTGTATTCATTCGATACCCCTGTGCTTTCGGTCCTCATTTGAACAAAAGCTTCTGTCCTACTTACTGCAATTTATATGTAAATGAGTGTGTGTTTGTGTATTTGATCGGAAGACTGTGACTAGGTTAGGTCTGACAAACTGTGTGTGTGGTAATTGTGTTCAATCTCCAGTGTGTACCTAAGTGTCTATGTGAGGGATATGCAAACACTGATGTTAATGTATGCGTGTGTGAGGTCCCTGACTGAACCAACACACTCCTCTCCACTCCTACTGTCACTCTTTAAGGACAAGCACTGATTGGCTTTTGTGTCTGACAGCAGGAGTGGTGCAGATGACTGAAAGTTGGAAAGAAAGAGAGAGAGAGAGAGATGTAGCACTAGGTGGCAGCAGAGTATTATGAAAATAAGGACACTAAGTTAAATGAATAACTCAACACACATATTCTAATATCACTCTGACCATGACATCAAACCAGTACTGCTTCTTACTGCAGTGTCATATATATTATAAAGTGAATACATTACATAAACATATGCATGCTGAACCTAAAAAGAATACAAAAGCACAATTGGTGTAACAAATACATGTAAAAATTGACAAATGGAAAAAAAAAAAAATCTTTTGCAAATTCAACTGAACACATACACCACTATCAATCAATTTTCTACTGCTGACATTCTGGCCATCTTTACAATGTAATCTTTCTAGAAATGACGTGACAAGCATCAAGTGCAGAGCAATTTGTTTGTTCACACAAAATTGCTGTGTGAAAGACACAATCACAGACAATCAGAAGATAATTTGATGTAAATGGTTCTAAGGAACAGGTTATTGGACTAACAAAGCTTTTCGGTGCAATGTTTTGCAATGTCTTTTGTAATTATTAGGCATACAGTTTTTAAAGAGACAGTTCACCCAAAAATGTTCTGTGGAACAGACATGCACATTTTTTGAAGAATGCTGGTAAGCAAACAATTTTAGTTACCACTGACTTTAATTGCATGAATTAAAAAGGACACTGACAAATTTCTCAAAATATCTTCAAAAGAAAAAAAAAACTGGTTTATAACAACATGAGGCTAAATTATGACAATTAAAATTTTTGTGCGAGCAATACTTTTAATTCGAAAAAGCAAAGAAAGAAAGAAAACAGGATTACCGGTACTTTCAAAACTAAATACCACACCAAAAAGGTTTTAAAATATTGTAAAATAAAATTAGAAAGACATAGCAGCACTCTCTGATCTCAGACAACATTAGAGAGACAGAGCAAGATAAAGTGAGATAAAGTGAGAGAGACTGGGGAAGAAGTATTGCTATCTGTCTCTACCTGTCTGTGATTACCAGAAGCAGGCCGACAGGAGAGATCTCTAGAGGGATGAGACGATGTATAGAGGAAGAATTGGGAGGAAAAGGGTGAGAGTCAGGGGAAGAATAAAGGACTGGAATGAAGTGAGGGATGATTTAGAGAGGCGTGAGAGAGAGATACTCTCTTGAGGTTGAGTGTGAATGGTCTATCAGTCAGACTGGAGGCAGCCGGAGGAAGAGAGAGAAGGATGGAGCGTGAGAGAGAAGATATCAGTTAAACTTAAACTTAAAGTGTCTGGCTGAACCCAAGTGTATTAACTGCCCAGTATAATGTAGTATGCAAGAATAAGATCACTATAAACCATAGTACAGTCAAAATAGCATGCCAAAGATGTCCAGACGACATACTCTAGAAGCAGGAGTTTGTGACAGTTGTGCTTTGAATCTGTCAATTGTAGAAAAGAATGAATATTAGACTGAAGCCTCTCATTTTGAAGCTGAAGTGTTCAATTTTTTTTTTGTTAAAATATACTAGTATGTTCTACATTTTGTTTTTTATAAAGAAAAAAATACTTTTATTCAGCAAGTTTGGACTAAATTGATCAAAAACGTCATTGTTACAAAAGATTTCTATTTCAAATAAATCATTTTCTTGTTACAAAAGTTTTCTATTTCAAATAAATCCTTTCTTAATAACTTTTTATTCTACAGTGATCAAATAAATGCAGCCTTGGTCAGCATAACATCTTTCAGAATCCTCAACCCTTTGAACAGTAGTTTATTTTCTACCAGCTTAATATGCAGAGACAACTATAAATAAACCATTTATAGGCTTGTATCAAATCGTGTGTTTGAGCAACACCACCAAACCAACACAGCAATAATGGCTTAACCAATGTTGTGCTGGTTTTGCGGCGGGGCTATCTGTTTGGCCAACCAATGAAAGGTGGGGGGCGTGCCTGGGAACCCGGTTTCTAAGCCATATCACTTTCTTACTATAAACTCAGTGACCTTATAATTTAAAAGAAAAAAAAGTAAAAGGTCTGAAATCTTAGAAAGACCGAAAGAGAGAAAGAATGAAAAGTGATTCCAGATTTTATGACTCCACCTCAAAGAAATCAGAGCTACAGTATGAGCAAACACACACACACACACACACACACACACACACGTCAATCTTATCTAGGTCCTTGAAAGTGACAGTTTTGTCAAAACCCAATTTCGAGTTGGATGATAAAAATAAATTCCATCAAATGAGTGTGGGAGTGTGTGTGTGTAAGTGTGTGTGAAGAGCGGCTCAGCCTGTAATCGTAGGTGTTGTGTGTGCGCGTAATAAAATATGGATGCCATTGTTCAGTGGTGGTGGTGTTCTCCATGAGTGATTTTAATTACAGATGGAGGGATAAACTGGCCTGAAAGACTGGACTCTGGGTGCACACACTCTCTCTCTCTCACACACACACACCGCTAGCCAGCATGATGATGGATGACATGACATTAAAACGAGACCGGGCTAAAGCCTCTTACAGGGTGAAAACATGAATGGAAAGGTAAGCCTTAGGTTAAGAAAATAAAAAAGAAGACAATACCAATATAGAATTATTATATTCCCCTCAACATATGAGGGTGTGTGCGCATATGTTGGGTTTCTCTCCTAATTAATGAAACTTGTTCGTTTTCAGAATGTTTTATAATAAAGCCTCAAGCAACTCAGTGGCCCAGAAATTCCAATTAATAGAGTCTCTCTCTCTCCTATTTTCCCTTCACTAACAGACCTGCTGTATTTCATTCAATGAGCAATGAAAACAACAACTAATATGGAATGAAAACAGATGTATAACTCATGTATAGGTCTATATATTCATTTTACCTTCACATAAATAGCATAAACAAACACACAGCCAAATCTGCATTGATTTAGACCTACGGCATGATGCTAAATAAATGCAACGCCCCAATGAGGTTCAATCTTTTTGTTGGCTCCCATCAGGAACCAAACTCAGCTCCAGATATGCAAGCAGGGCCTTTATTAGATGTGTGACACTGGAGCTGAGCATGACAGCCCTGTCAGTGGTAAAACCATTAGGCTGACTGACAGCGAAATGAGACTATATTTCAGAAGCACTTCATTTAAACCAAGTGTAGTCTATGGCCTACGGCTCCCACAATGCTTTGTGTCAGCAATTCCTAATGTACAAGGATATTACCCATCATAACTGTGGCCTTATTATAGTATTCCAAGGAAAGCAGTGGATTCAGAGATGAAAAAGAATGCGTTTTCTTCAGTTTTCCCAACAAATTATGGTTTTAAGTTGTGCACAAGTGACCGATTAAGTGACTATATGCTGTATCAAAAAAATACATCTTACATGAGAGTTTATCTATTACTTTTCATAAACAGACACAAACAAAAACATTTCCATAATTATAGAAACAGTCAGTTTGTTTGTGTCTGTCTGAGCTTCTGTTTTTCTCACTTAATGAGACCCTGAGACACACACACACACACACACACACAAACACAAACACAAAACACACACACGTTTTTTTGGCCATAATGACATTCAGTGAACCGCTATCTTCCAGTCATCATTGCAACTTACAAAGGTCAAAATACATTTCAGAATACGATGCATTACAAATGTATAATCCAAGCCAAAGTATGAATGTGTCTTCAAAAGAGGTACAGAATAGGCTATAGTAGATATCACACAAAACTAGTACACCATCTTTCAAAATGTTGGGTTCAGCATGATTTGTATTTATTTATTTATTTAAATATTTAATTCTTTAAACTATTCTTCAGCAAGGAAGCATTTAATTAATCAAAAGGGGCAGTAAAGACACACTCATAATGTTAACAAAATCTATTAAATAAATAAATAAAAAGCAGCACATGGTTTCAAGCTTGATAATAATAAGAGATGTGTCTTGAGCAGCAAATCAGCATATTGGAATTATTTCTGAAGGGATCGTCTAACACTGAAGACTGGGATGAAAATTCAGCTTTGCCATCACAAATACATTTTAAAATATATTAAAAAAGAAAAGTTATTTTAAACTGTAATAAAATGTATTTATTTGTTTTCTAAAAAAACGGTTTGACTGTATTTTAGATCAAATAAGTGCTGACCACAGGAGACTTCTTTTAAAAACATGAAAACAAAAATTTGACCTTAAACTTCTGAATGGTTTTGTACGTGCAGGAGGTTCTGGATCCGGCTTTTTCACACTGCACCCTGCGCTCTAACCCATCTTCAGCACAACACAAACACCTGTAATGAGGAAATTCAGTAAAACCGGGATAATCATCATGCTCTTGTAAATGTATCCTCAAGTGACAGCCTATTAATGTAGCATTCACAAGCCCATTAATCTTGATTTAGAGAGGCAGACAGAAGTCACAGGCTCCCCGCTGACTACATTATGTTTGTTTCATGTCTGCCTGAGTGATTATTTTAAACACTGAACCCTGTAATAACGTGACTGTAGGGAAGCACATCGTAATGTGGACACTGTCACAATGCTGAGAGCTTCAGCTGAAGGTCAAGGCTCTGCATGAAATGTACCACTTGAACAAATCAGCTCACATTTTTCTGCCTGCTTCCTTTATGGGTTCCAGACATGTGCACAAAGACACACAAACAATACACACACATACATACATTCACACAAGGCATACCTATACTTTTTGAATGGTCTAATTTTGGGTTTAAATCCAATCATCAGAATTCTGTAGAAAGGATAATAAAATGAAATATGTGAAACGAAGCATGAAACATCAAACACATTTGATGCATCTGTACAATCAAATCGGTGACATCAAATCACTGTCATCAAATAATTGGTAGGCATTATTTTTTGCAGTAGCAGTATGAAATTCAGGGTGAAATATCACATTAAACATCACAAATAGCAAACACACACTTTGCAGCAACAATAGTCTTTTGTTGGGGCTCCAATTATAGTGTTGGTGTGTGTGTGCGTGTCCATTCAACACGACCAACACTGAGGCACTGATTGATATTTAAATTACCCACAATGCTTTTCTCACAGCTACCGTTATCACAAACACTGAACATACTTTATTTCTGACCTCTCTCTTGCCAAACAGAACCTCTTCGATCCTTCAATTCAATATACTTATTTATAAAGTATATTTCAACACGCACTTCGTCACATTTTAGATTTGCAAATGTACATTATACCTCAAATGCAATGAGTGAGCCTTTAAATGAGCGAGTCTTCTCTGAATAAATGCAAATGGTTGTTTGCTATGGAACACTTTCATAGTGTTATTTGCCCTGCGGCGCATCTAATCATCTATGTTTATTATACCGTATCTCAAGCTAATGGCATTTGAAAGTGCTTATAGATTTCGGTTCATTTAAGTAATTAGACAGGGCTAGCACACGTCAGTTCTTATAGATGTCTGGCCTTCAGGCCTTCAAAGCCCATAATCAATGACTGAATCATCTGAACGCATGTTAAAAGTACATTGACTGAGTACATGTTCCTACGAGTATGCACAGAAGTACATGTTCCTAATCAGCATTTTGTCTGGTTTCCAGTAGAAAATCACATTTACAACATTCAAATGAGAGAAAATGTACTTGAAACAAACTGCATGATATATTGTATTCATAATGCATATTAATATGTATAAAAATGTTCATTATATTAAATTAATATGCATAATAAATTGCATAAACTATTTTTAAGAGATGCTTTTAAAGGAAAACAAAAATATATATATATTTTATTTGCATTGTTCACACACCAATCTGTCTGTAATCGGTCTTTCTGAATAGAAAAATATTTAATAATTTGTTTAGCATGAGCTTTCATATTTATCTCTAAAAGACATGCACAGCTCATTTCAGAACCCAGAGGACAAAGTACAGAAGTCATCTCAACGTCTGTGTGTGTGTGTGTGTGTGTGTGTGTGTGTGAGAGAGTTCATTATAACAAAATATCAGCCAGGCTATAGGGCCTGTGTTTGGTTTCATCAGCAGATAAAGAGATAAAACTGAACTGATTAAGAGCATGGCTACAGTGAATCATCCTTATAAAACAATTGTGTTGAATCACTGACCACTTCTAATATTTCTTTCAGGAACTTTCAGTGCATGCATATGCTACCGAGGGGACACAGATATTGCTATTCTTGTTATATTACAGCCAGACACTCCCAGATATTGCTCTTGGGCATCTTAAAATTTCATTTATGTTGTTTTATGATCCTGGAAAGGTCATTTTGTGCTGTTTTCAATAAGATTTCTTGTTATTGCTCCAGATGGTGTCATTTTCCAGAGCGCACTTTTGTTTTTCAGCATCCGCTGGTGACTAGATGTGGACTTATATTTAGCACTATAAAGTTCTTATTGATGTATTCATTATCTGAGAAGGGTGTGAAACCTGAAACAATCATACAAGCTGTAATCTAACTTGATTTATAATAAATTACCGTTCTTAAGCAAACAGCATGATGGATTCTTCAGGTTTTGGCAGAGAAGTTTCACCTGAACTGGTCTGCCACATTTAATGTTTTCTTACCAGATTCACTTGCTGCTCAGAATGAAACATACACTGCTCATCCGCCATTTTAATAATATTCCTATTTAAATGCATGAACAATATTTGGCTTCAGGCAGGTCAATGCAGTCTCTCCATGTCTATACTGTATATATTTCTCTTGCTGTCTTTTTCGCTCTCTCTCTAACACACATTCATACTAAAATAAAATAAAATATACTTATGTGATAGCGGTTTTAAAAATATAATGTTTATATAAACGTAAATATAAACATATATCTTTATATATAATATATTATAAACATATTACAGTATTGGTTGCTTGTAATAAAGTGTAATGTAAATGGAGTCCCTTTTGTTTTAACCTGGGAACTGTAAAAATCAAACACACATTCTGACCAGTGTTTTGCCCAGGGCTCTGTCTCTTTTGGCAATTTCAAGATTTTTTATTTGTCACATACATGGTTATATAGAGAATATATGACCAGCAGTGAAATGTAAGATTTCCTCGAAAATGTGTTGGGAAATGTTATAGAATACTGCTGCTCTGGATGACAAACAGCCCTTTCCAGTTGTGAAAAAGTGCCCTCCAGCACAAGATGCTGAAGACATCCTCAGCTTTAAGCCCGGTCTATCTAACAGGATTAAATGGATGGGTTCTGCAGCTGAAAGCTTACAGAAAAAAGAGGAAATGCTCTCAAGAACAAGAGAAGACAGAACAAAGCTTCAAATTTGAGAAAATAAGAAAACATCACTTCATATACACTATACATAATATTTATAATACAGGGGCGTAGATTACACAAGATTCGTCCCCCGCACTTTTTCGGGCAAGTGTGTTCGCATAGAGGTTTTCAAGAGCCGGTGTGAATAAATATAGATTTAAATTCAAAGAGACAGGATAGTCTGTGCATGATCTGATGTTATATTCGGACCCAGATTAAGGCGAGATGAACATCGCGGAGCGCTAAACACTCCGTGCAGTGTATGTTTCATTCATACTCGAAGCCGGAGGGCACTCCCACGCAGAAAGTCGTACGAGGAAATTCCTAATATGGACAAAAGCATCCAGCTATCGCTGTATGAAATTTTCACAGTTGTTTTCACAGAAAAGTTTGGAAACATGAAGACATTAAACATACGATTGCGGGGGGGGAAAAACCCCCCCCCACCACAAATTTTAATTTTAGGTTGCGATTGCGACAATATATGGTTTATTTGTGTTTGTCAAGTCATCTCCAGGTAATAAATAAAGTATATGAACAATGCAGTGCTAATTGACATAGCATTTATTACAGTATAGAAACTATTCTGCCTTATGTGATCAAAAAAAAGTGTTTGTAGTATATAAACAAATCATTATTATTGGTTATTGTCCAGCAGTTATCTGATTTATAAGTCAATTAAAAGCTAGAAATTAGAGAAAAATGAAAGTTCCCTTTCAGTCGGTCACTCTCGCCGTCACATCGGAGGACCGACGAATTGGGATCTCGCTTAGAGGGACCAATCTACTTCGAGTGTACAACTAAGACTCAGAGACGGGGCACCTTGGCACCCGCGTCCAGACCTCTGAAAACTTCATGTTCGGTCCCTGGACGGGACGCAGAGGTTCTGAGTGGCCTACCCCAAGAGGTAGTTGACACCATCACTTCAGCGAGAGCGCCTACACTTGAAGTGGAACCTGTTCGTTGAGTGGTGTTCTTCTCGCCGAGAAGACCCCCGAAGATGCCCGATCGGAGTTGTGCTGTCCTCTTTGCAGCAAAGGGTTGGAGCGAAAGCTGTCTCCCTCCACCCTCAAAGTATATGTTGCTGCAATCGCTGCTAACCACAACCCCGTAGAAGGAGATCGTGGGGGAAGCATGACCTGGTCGTCAGGTTCCTTAAGGGGGCGAAAAAGCTAAATCCTCCACGGCCTCCCTCTATACCCTCTTGGGACCTGACACTAGTGCTCACGGCACTACAGCAGGGCCCATTTGAGCCTTTTTGCAGGCGGTTGAGTTGAAGTTCCTTTCAATGAAGACTTTGCTCCTGCTAGCATTGGCCTCCATCAAGAGGGTAGGGGACCTGCACGCATTTTCGGTCAACGATTTGTGCCTAGAGTTCGGGCCGGCTGATTCCCAGGAGACCCTGAGACCCCTGCCCGGCTATGTGCCCAAGGTTCCCACCACTCCCTTCAGGGATCAGGTGGTGAACCTCCAAGCGCTGCCCGCGGAGGAGGCAGACCCAGCCCTAGCTTTCTCTGTCCCGTCCGAGCCTTAAGGGGGTATGTTGACCGGACGCAAAGCTTCAGGACTTCAGACCAGCTCTTTGTCTGTCACGGAGGCCGGCAGAAGGGGAATGCCGTCTCAATAGCAGAGGCTGGGTGACCCCTAACACATTCGCTAGATTCTATAACCTTCGTGTGGAGCCGGTATCCTCCTATGTTATCACCTCAAACGGGTAGAAGCACTGAGAGGCCCCGGCTTCGGGTCGGCTTGCAAAACCACTCCAGAGAGTCCATACAGTAGACCCTGTTGAGTTCCTCCGTCCCCTCGGCAGCCAGATGTGGCGGAGCGTCCTGCGCCAGGCCTTCACTCGCTGAATCCACGAGAACCGGTAGAAGGCTGGGTTCCAAATGTAAGACCTAAGTGGATCCCATATATGTAAAGCCCACGGTATAGCCTTGAGCCCGTGCTTCCCCGGCAGACTTCTGCCATTCCAAGAGGTTTACAATCACCTCCAATCTTCCATATACACCTAAGGAATGTTCATATGTGTATTACTTCCGAAACCTCCCTCGGGAAGGTTCGAGCTTCCGTAACGACCCTGTTCCAAGTAGAACGGGTACGTCTTCCCAGTGTTATCCAGTCTTACTCATTGGGTAGTGCCATTGCAGCAGTAGCTGGTCCTCTTGTGTAGAAGCCCTGGCCTACGCCAAAAAATGGGGGCGCAGGTGGCTTCCACCGGACACTGGAAGGGGCAGTAGCTGTGGCCCTTTGGTAGGATCCAATTTCGTCGGTCCTCCGACGTGAAGTCGAGAGTGACCGACTGGAAGGGAACGTCTCGGTTACGTATGTAACCTCATTCCTGAGGAGGGGATACGCGAGACGTTACGTTCCGTAGCCACAGTTGCTGTACCACCGCTGAGCGGCCGGGTCACAGGCTCGGCTCCTCAGCGAAAACCTGAAAATGCATTGCACCTGCGGCCTACTTATGCTCGCGCCGTAACGAGCAGCAGCTGGATGCAATTATCGCATGCAAATGTGCATTGGCTCATTTAGTTTACAATCGAAGTAGATTGGTCCCTCTAAGCGAGTTCCCAATTCGTCGGTCATCCGACGTAACGTCTCCGTTCCCTCCTTCAAGGAACGAGGGTTACATACGTAACCGAGACGTTGCCTATTACACTGCAGTCACAGTTTTTGAACAGTTAAGATTTTTTATGTTTTGAAGAAGTCTGTTCTGTTCACCAAGCCTGCATTTATTTGATCCACAATACAGCAAAAACAGTAACATTTTGAAATAATTTTACTAGGCTATTTAAAATAACTTTTTTATTGAAATATATTTTAAATGTAATTTATTGTGATTTCAAAGCAAAATTTTTATCACCATTACTCCAGTCACACGATCCTTCAAAAATAATTCTAATATGCTGATTTACTGCTCAAAAAAACATTTCTTATTATTATGAGGTTGAAAACAGCCGAGTAGTTTTTTTATCAGGTTTCTTTGATGAATAGAAAGTTCAGAAGAACCACATTTATTTGAAATATAAATCTTTTAAAACATTATAAATGTCTTAACTGTCACATTTGATCAATTTAATACATCCTTGATAAATAAAAGTATTAATTTCTATAATTTCTTTAAAAAAAAAATTATACTGACTCTAATGGTATAGTGTATAATGTGTTACAAAAGCTTTTTATTTCACATAAATTCTGATCTTTGGATCATTTTCATCAAAGAATCCTGAAAAATGTAATCAACTGTTTAAATATTGATCAAATAATAACAATAATTAAAAACAAGGTTCTTGCGCAGCAAATCAGCATCATTCGAATGATTTTGAAGGATGTGACACTGAAGACTGGAGTAATGATGCTAAAGCTCTGCTTTGAAATCACAGGAATGAAATGTATTTTAAAATAGAAAACAGTTATTTAAATAGTAAAAAATATTTCACAACATTACTGCTTTGCTGTACTTTGAATCAAATAAATGCAGGCTTGGTGAGCAGAAGAGACTTCTTTATAAAACATTAAAAATCTTACTGTTCAAAAACTGTTGACTGGTAGGTTATATAGATTACAGAAATGTTATATATAAAACGTTTCTGTCCCCCTCACTTCTGAAATGATGGCTACGCCCCTGATATAATATAATAATACAATATAAAACGTTTCCCTTATACATACCAAGGAAAATGAGGTAGATTAGCATAAAATAAAAGAATAAGACTAACTCAAAGAAAGAGAGAGAGCAAGAGAAAAAGATGGTTTTGCTCTACTAGACACACATGCATTATTCATTCGTTTTTCAGTCAGGCTGGATAAAGTCGTGGTCCTATAGCTCACACTAGGCTTGTCATATAGCTTAGACTTCCAGTCTGTGAAGCTTGCAAAACTACACTGCCAAACAAAATCTGTGTGTGCGCAGCATGCTAAACCACTCGCTCTGCTTCACTTCTGCACTGTGTGCATCTCTGTGTGGTTTCCTACATGCATCCTTGAATGTTGACAATGCACACATAACTGGAAAAACGATGCATAACATTGCAGAACGCAAACTATTAACTTGGATGTAGAAAAGGTATTTAACCTACAAACCTGACACGAGATGTACTATTCTATAAATAATTAAAAGATATACTGAATATAAGTTAAATGTACGCTTCTTCATAGCACACACTCTGGTATGTGAGCACATGTTCAGACAGTAGATGTATGTTAGACGTGACACACACATATGGTGCATCGCTTCACCTTTAACCTCAAGTGTAACTGTCATATCAAGCATATGGCCTCTCATGAAGAAAGCAGCAGTATGTGTCTGTATGTGAGAAGTGTTGATACCTGTGGAGTGAAGAATCGGGCTGTGTGTGTGTATATTGTTTCCCAGCAAAGAAAGACATCCAAGGTCAGTGGGACTCACAGCTTGAGCTCTGAAAGTAAGTTGTGTCTTAAGTAGACATAAGATGATCATGAAAGTCTGCATGGTAAAAATCACAAATGTGTCTCAAAATGGGTTTTATAAACACTATGTGCTTGTACTATACCAAAAGTCTGATGCTATATTAAAAATCTGTGAAAATATTTCAGATTCATGCACTATCTTTGGATTTTACTGATATCATATTTGTAATACTGATCATGGGACTACTTGTACAGACGGTTAAGCTTAAGATGCTCTTTGGATCATTCTCAAATCATGCTGGAAAACACGATCATAAGGTTTTATGCAAACTTGTGAAGTAAGAGTTAGTCAATTTTGAGCTGCATATTTATCACTCCTTGAAATGAATAATTCAGCCCAAACTGAAAATGTACTCAAAATTTATTCACCCTCAGGCCATCCAAAATGTAGAGGGTGTTCTTAACGGTTACATATTTGGAGAAATTTAGCAATACATCACTTAGTCACCAATGGATCATATGAAGTGAATGGGTGCCGTCAGAAAGAGAGTTCAAACAGCTGATAAAAACCTTACGATAATCCACAAGCAATCAACACAACTTCAGTCCATCAGTTAACATATTGTGAAGTGAAAAGCTATGTTTGTAAGAAACAACTCCCATTAAGGAGTTTAACTTTAGATTCTGGCCAAAATATAGTCCATTATTCCAAAAAAAAATTTCTTTTAGAGAATTATTACTAAAAAAAAAAGCTTTTTCACAAACAGCTTTTCACTTCACAAGACTTTAATTAATGGACTGGAGCATTCACTTGCTCACCAGTGGATTCTATTCAGGATCCATTGGTGAAAAAGTGATGTAATCCTAAATTTTCTAAATCTGTTCCCGATGAAGAAACACACTCATCTACATCTTGAATGGCCTGAGGGTGAGTAAATTTTCAGCAAATATTAATTTTAGGGTGAACAATTCTTTTAATCATGCCATGTTTGTCCTTTATGCTTTAAAGTGATACGCGCAGACATCACACACCTTCTTCTGACATTTATGTCTCATTCAGTCCCCCCAAGGTGATATTTGGACAAATGTATTATCCTGACCCCTGTGAAGTGTCATTTAAAGAGTGTCTTCTCGAATCCCACTGCCTTATGACAGACTAGACACAGAAGATTTGTGTAGTGCTGCTGACATATGAAACTCATATATAGACATCCAGACGTATACGATGACATGAAAAGGTCAATCTAAAATATCACTGCCATCTCACGATCTCTGTTTCTGATTCTGTCAAAGCTTTACACGTTCATTAGCACATGCACGACTGAGCTTACATCGAGACATCAGAGCCGACTCCATCTCATATTAAATCAGGGGACGTTGCTCAAGCTCCCATGAAATGTACCATGACTTGCAAATTAGACACTTGGGGTCCATAAACTGTAGAGAAGCTATACCATGCTTTCATAATTAGAATAAAGACATATATTTAGAAAAGATTTCCGTTTCCAATAAATGCAGTTATCTATTCATTAAAGAATCCTAAAGATAACAAAAATGCTGAAGTAACCAGACACATAAATGCATAGATATGCCAGTTAATACAATCCTGTCATTTAAATTTTTTGAGAATTTATGATTTACATCAATATATCACAGCACAGATGCCCGAGTTTCTCTCTCTCTCTCTCGCACACACACCTGCTGTGTGTAGATTTATCATTACCATAGAAATGAATGTTACAGCAGGTGATACTGCTACGATACGTGCATATGAAGATCGGAGTGTCAGTCTCTTCACATATAAACATTTTGCAATTTACATGTAGTAATTTTCATTTTCCAACTGTAAAGGTGAATTCTAAGTTTTAATAAAAGCTTATTTTCTGTGTTTGCATAAAAAAAGTAACAGAACTTTCTACGAGATTGTCTGAGTTGACAAAGCAAAAAGTGCTTGCTGGGGAAAATTCTGAGTTTATCTCGGACAAGAGATGAAAGGAGCCTTAGGGTATCTCTCTACATCAAAAAGACAGACAGACAGACAGACAGACACACACACACACCTGTCTAAAAGGAGAACAGAAGACTACGAGTGAAGGTACTTTGATTTCTGATTTTCTCCTTGAAATATGTGCATATTGTTTGTATGTGAACTTTTTGCTTTGCTGTTTGTAAAAAAAAAAAAAGCACAATTTTCAAATGAGCTCTTTTATGACACGTGGCCTTATATATAACCACAGTATAGGGATGTGAGGAATGCGGAATGAAAACAGCTGAATTTTAATCAATATTTCATTGCTGCCCAAAATCACCAAACCAACCCAGAGTGGTTTTCTTCTTCCACTGAAATGTGAATTTTCAGCATATTGAGGCATATCTTTGATCTGGCTACACTACTGGTGTGGACCTACGATGAAGGCCTGATGCTGAAGGAATGGCACAGTGCTTGCTAAAATTCCACATGACAAGCCAGCCCAGAAATAAGCAGTGTGCAACACACAAACAAGCCCGAACAGAATGGTTAATCAAACAGAATCAGAAATAAGGGGCCCAGTCAGTCTTTAGCTGTGAACCACTAGAAGAATCTTCCACAGATTGAATGTTTTACTTTTACTACTTGGAAAGAGCTCCATTTTTTATTGCATGTGTAAAGATGAGGAACACAGATGCAGGTCCTCCGACCAGAACATTTCCTGTCCACAAACATTGCATAAACATTTAGCTGGGCATTTGTTTTATAGGAAAACAAAGCAAAATGACTGACAAAACTATAGAGTTATAAAAATGATCTTCTATTCATCATCCTTGTAGGAATGATCACTTGCACAGAAGTAATCCCTTCTTATTTGATATAAACATGCAATTTAGTCATTAGACATTAACAATCAAAAACGAACAATAGAAAATTAGCTCATTACCAAAATGTCAAGAAGCCCCTATCTTAAATCAAACAATTAGAGCAATTAAACCCCAGGAGCTGTCATAGGATAAATGCAGTAATTACCACACTATTTCTCTAGTCTACAAAATCCTGATCTTGGAGCAACATTAAGTAGAAAAAACATCTAATAATGATGTGGGCAGATCATTCATTAAATTCTATTAGTTGCTTAAGGTGCAAGTCTCTTCAGCAATAACATATACGCCTTACAAAATACCGGTCATTTTTTACAGTGCATGTCTCTTCAGCAATAACATATACGCCTTACAAAATACCCCAAGATTTTACTTGATGTTATAATTGAGTCTAAGCTGTGAATATCATTCACAACAACATATGTCCTCCACAGTATGAAGTGCCTTTAGCCATTAGGAGTAACAGCTGTGAGAATCTCAGAAGGATACAGGAATCGTGAGGTTGAAAATCACAAAACATACATAATAAAAGACGCAGTACAGTTCTCATTATTGCAAAGCTTTGAGGATGGATTTAAGAATATTTTCCTTTATTTATTTATTGATTCATTTTTTTTTATATTAAATTTGTGGTAATATCTATAAATTCTACATCTTATGTAATTCCATGACAGCTATATATTCGAACAATTTTAAAATGACAGAAAATGACAAATACTCAAGTTCTAATCTCAAGGACTAATGAAAGATTTCACTTCGATATTTTAAACAGGATATGTAATGGATGCACAGATATTAGTTCTTTGAAGACAGGGCAAGTGCTTTCAAAAAGCCCATGTACAACCCTCTGCTGCCAACTGGCTATAAGATGCCTGGTATTTCAGAGAAAGGCAGCAACCAGAAACAAGTCAAAGAAAATCTCAACATATGAATTTGAAGCAGGAAAAAACAAACTTGTAATTTGCAATTTATCCTCAACTAAATTTACTAACCAGTGTCTGTATGTGGTCTGCGCAAGGTTTAAATTCCACTTCAGCACTGACGTCTATCGCACTGTTCTCAGGCAAACGAGTGCATCTTGACAAGGTCGCGGGTTTAGTGACCGGTTAACCGAAGTTAGAGTGATACTTGCCGCTGGCCGTCTGAAAGTGGCTGCTCCCCAGACCATGAACTGACCACAGATCAGATAATCACAGGCTGCAGAGGCCAAAGCCTCATAACCAGTGGAAAATTCTGCACTGAATCACACTGTATGGCAAGGGCTGATCTGATGAAGGGCAGTTTTATTAATTATGAGAAATAAACCAAAATGTCGCCATTAGAGTATGACTATTCCTCTTTGTGTCATGTCTAAGAACATAGCAGTTAGGGATGCACAGACTTGAAAATTTGCTGATAATTATTTTAATGTTATGCTGGATAACCATTAAATTGCAGATATTACAATTTTATACAAATTCGTCTTAAATTAAAAAATAACAGGAATAATAATTTGTTTTAAATGCTACAAGTACATTTTGGCATCACATTATAACGTACAGAACAACATTATTCAATTGCTAGTGTATTTAAATACTAACTTTGAGTGTAAAAAAATTAGGAAACAAAATAATATGCAATATCAACAGATATAGAACCAACATGTGTATCACTAATAGCAGCAGCACTTCATATTTTCTGTTGATACAAAAAAATAAAAAAATAAATAAAAAAAACATTCAAAAAACTGTGTATTCTACACATCTAATTGACATATCAACCTAAATATTCTAGACCAGAAAACATGCATAGTTATACATAACCTACTCACCAAACAGGTAAAAACAGGAAGGATGTAAGCTTCAAACTTACCTAAGAGAAGAAGAGAGAAAACTGTATTTAAAACGTAAACAAAGAATATCGATATAACCATTAGAACTGTAACAAGGATAAACAATAACACATAGCAACAATGCACACAAATATTTAATGAATTAATGAGAAAAAATGCAGATGCAAACTTCTAAAGCTTGTGTGATGCATGAAATAGTTTAAACCAGAAGAGATCAGTGAGATCTACACTACAGCTTTCACCGAGTAATGTGACACCAATGACACATTCAGCTTTAAGAGGTTAATATAAAATTATATGAAAGCCACATCTTCCCAGATAATTTTGATGAACAACAGCAGAACAGAATGGCCCAAAAGGGCACTTGACCCAAAACAGTAGGAGCTCTTCATCAACCAGCTGACAGAATTTAATAAGCAGAGTCTATAATAACAAACACATTTATATTCATAAATCCACATATATTCAACATATATTGGAACTACTGATGCCTGGATAAAGGACAACACAGCTCGCTCTGAATTGTTAGCCATCATCCTACAAACATACAATGTATTATTCATAAACCTATAGCATATAGTTTCTTCATAAATAAGACACAATTTCAAGCATTATTAGGAACCCAGCATAAGCTTAGCAACCAGTGATGAAATTTGCGAAGACATCAACACTGCTTTAATCTTGAGACTTAAATATTGACTTTGAATTAAAACTACTGGTATACAAAAATATTAGTGTGGCACTCCTTGATCTGTTCACATGTTCATGTTCCTACGTGATCATCTGTATTCATCTCACAGTTGAATCCTTCATTGGCATTTTGAAGGATCAATACATTCGGAACAAATGCTGCTGAAAATCAGCACACAGCAACAAAAGAAATGTCACAGAGCTGTAGTGAAAACACACAAACACATATGCACATTATACCTTTGAAAGTCATTAAGTTGACAGACTGAAAGCTGTGGAGGTTTGTGGGGATGCAAGCAGGCCTGTATGGGGGTTCTTTCAAAAATATTCACACAAATCTTACCTGCAGTTATGTAGATTTTTTAAGCGTACTAGTGGGTGGAGCACATTTTTGGAACAAAAAAATTTTAGTATACCACTATATTGTAAAAACATTGGGACAACCTCTTCTAATGAACAGGTTTGACACTTTAGTAATCCATGGTAACAAATCTTGATGTTTAAGCATATATGATTATTTCTAGGAATTTGGTGCTTCTAATTTTATCAATATTTTGTCCATATAGTGTCTGCACAAGAAAGTCATTGTGTTTGGTGATGAGGTTTTGGCTCAAGGTCTGCATTTAAAGTCACACCAGAGGTGTTCAGTTGGGATTAGAACTTTGCTTTCTGCAGACCAGTCAAGTTCTTCCACACTGACTGAATCAATCATTTCTTTTGAACCTTGCCTTATACACAGAGACACTGTCATGCTAGAATAGAAAAGGGTTCTGTCCAAACTATTGCTATAAAACTAGAAGCACACAATTCCCTATAAAACGTCATGTATGAAAACATTACTATAATTTTTCTAAAATTAGTCAAACCTGTTCAGCAGAAGGGTGTGTCACCAATACTTTAGCAATAGCCGATATAAAGGTATATAATATAAACATATACACCTTGCTACGTTTACTGTGTTAGGCTAACCGAGACTTGTCATTTGCACTTATAATATTGTTGCTCTTTTGTTAGTTTTTACTGCTTCTATTGTCCTCATTTGTAAATAGCTTTGGATAAAAGCATCTGCTAAATAAATAAATAAATAAATAAAAAATAAAATATTATAGGAAGGGATCTCAATACATTAGATGTCCCCCCCCCCCCCCCCCCCCCCCCCCCCCCCCTGGAAAAAGTCATTTATTCAGTATTCACTCAAAATTGTGAAACTTGTGTATTAAATAAATTCAATGCACATACTGAAGTAGTTTAAGTCTTTTGTTCTTTGAATTGTGATGATTTTGGCTCACATTTAACAAAAAACACACCAATCACTATCTCAACAAATTAGAATACATCATAAGACCAATAAAAAAAAACATTTTTTAGTGAATTGTTGGCCTCCTGGAAAGTATCTTCATGTACTGTACATGTACTCAATAGTTTTGCTTTAATTACTGCCTCAATTCAGCGTGGCATGGAGGTGGTGAGGTGATCATTGGTGGCACTGTGAGGGGTATGGAAGCCCAGGTTCTTTGACAGTGGCCTTCAAAACATCTGCATTTTTTGGTCTCTTGTTTCTCATTTTCCTCTTGACACTACCCCATAGATTCTCGATGGGGTTCAGGTCTGTGAGTTTGCTGGCCAGTCAAGCACACCAACAGCATGGTCATTTAACCAACTTTTGGTGATATTGGCAGTGTGGGCAGGTGCCAAATCACGCTGGAAAATGAAATCAGCATTTTCAAAAAAACTGGTCAGCAGAAGGAAGCATAAAGTACTCCAAAATTTCTTGGTAAATGGGTTCAATGACGTTGGTTTTCAAAAAACACAATACACCAACACCAGCAGATGACATTGCACCCAAATCATCACAGACTGTGGAAACTAACACTGGACTTCAAGCAACTTGGGCTATGAGCTTCTCCACCCTTCCTCCAGACTCTAGGACCTTGGTTTACAAATGAAATACAAAACTTGCTCTCAAAGAGGACTTTGGATTACTGGGCAACAGTTCCAGGCTTCTTTCTTAGCCCAGGTAAGACGCCCTTGACGTTGTCTGTGGTTCAGGAGTGGCTTAACAAGAGGAATACGACAACTGTAGCCAAATTCCTTGACACGTCTGTGTGTGGTGGCTCTTGATGCCTTGACCCCAGCCTCAGGTCCATTCCTTGTGAAGTTCACTCAAATTCGTGAATCAAATTTACTTGACAATCCTCATAAGGCTGCGGTTCTCTCGGTTGGTTGTGCATCTTTTTCTTCCACACTTTTTCCTTCCACAACTTTCTGTTAACATGCTTGGATACAGTACTCTGTGAACAGCCAGCTTCTTTGGCAATTAATGTTTGTGGCTTACCCTCCTTGAGAAGGGTGTCAATGATTGTCTTTTGGACAACTGTCAGATCAGCAGTCTTCCCCATGATTGTGTAGCCTAGTGAACCAAACTGAGAGACCATTTTGAAGGTGTTTTGAGTTGATTAGCTGATTGGAATGTCACCATATTCTAATTTGTTGAGATAGTGAATTGGTGTGTTTTTGTTAAATGTTAGCCAAAATCATAACAATTAAAAGAACCAAAGACTTAAAACTACTTCAGTCTGTGTGCACTGTATTTATTTAATACACGAGTTTCACAAATTTGAGTTGAATTACTGAAATAAAATAACTTTTCCACGACATTCTAATTTATTGAGATGCACCTGTATATATATATCACATTATCTTGAATAACAAATAAACCCTGGTGCCTGGGTTTATAAGGTTACACTTCAATGCATAATGATGTAGCTGACATTCACAATCCATTAAACAGCTACCCTGTTGGAATTATTCTATTGATAGGAAAATCGAATAAAGAAATGAGATACAAAAAAACAGACTCTAACAGATTTAGGCCATAAGATAAGCTGGATTTACCAGGCAGGGTTCTCCTATTCTATTGCTTGAACGAGGCTTTTCATATGAGAGCTATTGAGACCTTTGCAGCGCTGTGAGAAAGCACCAAGCTCTCCGTGAAGATGTCCTTCATTGTCCTCTATTCCTCAACCAAAATACTGAAGCAAATCGCAATCCTCTCTGCTCCTTTTAATCAAGGTGGTAAAAATAAGACTATGAGCTGAATTCTCCATTAAGCCTCTTTTGTTTGGTTTTTCTGAATAGCTTTTTCCGTGTGCCGATTCTATTGTGCCTGTGAAGGCCGGTTCATATTGCCAGCTGCCGCGAGAATATTCACGGCCCTACAGTACATTGTGATCGACTCAGCCGTTCATTCAGCAGGTGTTGAAAGGAACTGATCAACAGTCACCTTCAAAAATAGCCTGGGTTAAATTTTTACGTGCAGAGAAGATCTGGGCTGAAAATAAACCCAGCTGAATCTTATTCATGGGTAATCACTCATTTTCAGATGTCTTTTACGAGGTGTGAGTGTTGTGTTTACAATGCAGTGATACAGATGTGTGATGGGCTGCATAATTGGACAGTACTCATGGTGCCAAAATAAAGCTGAGCGCAACAGTAGGAAAAAAAGAGGTGAAAGCCAAGGTTTTAGCCTTGTTAGAATTCCGACAGTAAGGTGCACTTCATTGGTCGTGACGATAATTCCGCAGAGCTACTTCATGCATATTCTAATGTGAGACCTCTCTCACCCTCCACTGCATCACTGCAATAAGAATAAAATCTGGTGAAATCCCCAGGAGAAGTATGACGAAAGAGAGAGAGAGATACATGAGGCAACAACAGAGAAAGAAAGGATGCATAAATTAAAGGAACAGTTCATCCAAAAGAGAATTCTACCATGTATCAATTCAACGTTGTTGTCTCTTACTTGTTCACACAATAAGAAGTTGGCTGTTCTTTTCCATACAATGACAGTGGATGAGGTTTATAGAAAGGAAGATTATCAGTAAATGACAATGACTTTTATTTGAAGTATGTAACAGCTAGAGAATAGTTTGAAATCAAAGGCAGTAACCAAATAACAAAAATAAACAAATAACAGAGAGTGTGCTCAGTGTTTTTAGAGCAAGGTCCCATATTTTTCATAATATTAAAAGGATGAGAACAGAAACTGTGTGTTCATAGATTAAAATAAGTTTACTGGATACAGATTAATGATTAGGATTTTTATAGATTAATGCTTATAATGATATATATATAGATATATACATATTTATTACACACACACACACACACACACAACCACAGTATACAGTATATACACACACAGTATATATATATATATAATATATAATGCTTAACATTTAAAAAAAAAATTTATAATATATATTTGTAAATATAAAAGTTTTCCAGGTCTAAAAATCACATTTTTAGAATCAGGGTACCTCATATATCTAGGTTTTCCGAGAACGTGGCAATCCTGGTCAATCCCCAGTTGAGAACCACTGTTTTAGAGGAAGTTCTGGGTGTTTTCAAAGTGGTTGCTTGCTAGCAAGCACACTAATAAATACTAGATACATTAATGAAGGAATTATACTGTACGTGAACAAATAAAATGGAAACACCTATAAAATCCTTTATAAACATGCAGCTAACTAAATTAAGATTTGTTTTATTGTCTTTTTCATTGCTGTACTAGAATACACAGATCCTGGTAAAGACGTCTCAATTGGAGCATGTCTCATGTCATACATGTGAGCTGTATTTGATCTGTAGAAGGTTCCAGTGAGTGCTCTGTCAGAGCTTAGCAAAACCCTTTTGGGCTTCTTACAGCCATCAAACTCTCTGAACAAAAGTGACGCCTTTGAAAGGTGGTGAATCCATACCTGCTGCTCACAACCTAGACACACGCACACACTCCCAAATTTTAATAAAGCGCCACTCAAGCAGACTTGGCAGCAGCAGCAGAAGCAGAATTTTCCAGAGGCTGCAAATGTGACAGTTTCTGTACGGCTTTCAGTTTCTAATGCTGAAGTGCTGTATGATTGTTAGATGGAATGCGGTACTTTCTCAAATTCCCATAGTGCATTAAATATGCATGATTACATTACACAGTCAAAGCATGTAAGCCCTGCAATTGATTATATAATTAATAATTCATCATGTGTAACAATAAAAAGGTAAACATCTTAATCACAATTTCCTTTTTTGACTTTTAAATGCGTGTTAGAAGTTGAAACGGATAGAAAGTGATTACGGATGGAAAAACAGACTCAAATTCAATACAAAGGAGTTTGTAAATGTAGAAAGAACAAAATCGCTTATTATTATTCTAAAGCAGTAACAAAAAGAGCATGCATGCCAATATTTTCCCGATGTGCAGTCTCCAAGCACAATAATAAATGGCTCAATTCATTTTAATCTAGTGATTTTGACCTTATTTCTCTCCAGTACAGTATATCTGACTAAATCAGCACGCTCAGTAATGCTTTTACATTAAAGTGCATTTAATTAGAAAGAAACTCCCTGAGGATCATTCTCTGTGCATAACCCAGCTAATACATATTTAATGGAAAACTGCATGTCACTCTCTTAATGGGTTTTCAACAATCCTTGGATTCATGATATTATACAGAAACAGTCATTCAAATGGCTCTGCGTGTGTGTTTGTAATGCAGTAATACATCTAAAGCTATTTAATGGAAATAAACAGGCAAAAATCTATTTTTCTCAGTCAGTTCAGACTTGTTTGGTACATGCTGCAGTATATGGAGGTGTTGAAATGAGCTGTGAAATTCAGCAGAAGACTTTGACCTTGGGCACATAGGCCTACTCGGGCTAAACAATTATGTGCTTATTGTGCGTTGTGTTTCAATTTCAATTAAAAGACATCAGCGTGGTTCCGTGATTCATTAATACAAACTGCCAGAAGAGAATTCAGCTTTAATTTCCTTAATGAGAAATTCTCAATTCTATGAAACCAGTATTGCATAGCAGTATTAAATGTTAATACAGCAACATGGGAGACTCCATTACAATTTCTGAGCCTCCCATATAAACATCAGTTAGATTGTCTGGTCTCATTTTTCCCAAACCAAATGATGAGTGAGACAGCTTGAATCAGCAGCTCTGATAAAACGTATGAGCTTCCCCTCAGCCGAGTCTAAACCCAAAGAGGCATCAACACAAATGGAGTTATGACGCTCATAATTAATTATCCTAAATGAATAATCAGTACCACATAATGAGCACAGATAAATATTCATTATTTCCATGAGGGGAAGGTACTGATTGGAGGCTGCATTGGTTTCTCAGGGGGTGTCTTTCCAAAACAACATCAAAGTGAATGTTTAACAGAAAGAAAAAAAGTCCTATGGTAAAACACGGCTATACCACTGCACAACTGGATTGCTTTCTTCAGTAATCTCTCTCTCTCTCGCACCCCTCTTTATCCCTCCCTTTTTCCCAGTCTCATTAACTTGTAAAGCCTGTAGAAATATTGCGCTGAGACTGACCTATAAATCTGATATAGCAGAAATAGGATGATGCCTGTTTAAAATTATTACTCTGCTTCTGCAAAAGAAAGAAAGACTCATGTGACAGTGGTGTTGGGCATGCTCATAATTACTTCCTGGTGAGAGGTTAGCTAAAAAGATTTAATGGCCAACAGGTCGAAGAGATTCCAACTGCTGGTTTAATGTTCATTTCTTTAATACTGCTTAACATTTGCATTTTTGCCAATTGTGATAATTAATTTTCAGCATCGCTAGTATGTAGCATACCAAGCAATTTGTGCCCTCTATTAACACAGTAATTTGTTGGTGGTACACATTAAGATGATGGTTGGACTAGAATTCTACTGAGGCTTCAGCAAATGGTATTGGAGTATTAACTGAGCAACAACAAATAGCCTTGAATTAGCATCTGGGATGAGGGAATTGGCTGCGGTTTTACATGGGTTTAAGAATTTTACGCCAGTGTTTCCAATTTTTTTGGTCTCATAAACTTTCAGAGCCAAATAAGGCTAAAGCACCTCTTTATTAACACCAAACCAGGAATGTGTTCTTTTAACATTTTTATACCAGATATCTTGGGGCATTATAATAAATGTTATTAAATGGGATTTATAATACAGTCAAACCAAAAACTATTCAGACACCAGATATAATTAAAAAAAAAGGTTTTACTAGTGGGTGCCCCCCCCCCCCAGACCACAACAAGACACTATAGTTCTTTAGTAAGTGAAGATAGAAAAATAAAGAAACTTGACAAAAATTCTTCATACAGTGGACTACCAGAAAATTTGGGACAAAAAAGAATTCAGACACTTTGACCTGACCATGTTTTGCTTGAGTGTTTTTTCTTTAATTGCTAATGCAATCTTTTTACACCGCAGGCTGAACAAAATGAAGCATTGCTTGGTGATTGGTTGAACTAAAATGGTAGTATCTAATTGTGTACTTAAATACAGTATGACCGCTAGTCACTACATTAAGTCATGCTGTTTATCAAAGTTTCTGACATTATCAAGAGATTGTTCTGACACAGTTAACTCTCTGAGTTCTTGTCATATTTTATTACCATTTTCTAAACTATAGCGAATAAACTGTGATAATGTGAGAAATGTTGAAGGTTAAATAAAAACACAAATACATAAAGTAGTTGTGTATTTTGCGTAAACCACATTATCTGTTCTAAAAAAAATTTTTAAATGAACAAAGCCAAAGTCAATAAATAATTGCATTCATTCAATCAGCATTATATATTTGTGATTCCTTCTTAGCATGCATGAAGGTGAATGAAGAATTATATTTCATATAAAATAATTATGCTTCTAAGGTTAAGGCTACTTCACACAATTTTCTGTTTTACAATTATTAACATATTTAACAGGAGCAAATGATATATAGAAACTGCTTTAAGCACTAAGTGAAGAAAAAGGTTAATTAAAATTAGGTTCATTCCTGGAATGAAACCAAGCCTGAAGGAGGAATCTCTCGTCACTTCAAAACAAAAGAGATTATTGAAAACTGGAGGAAAAGCTCTGCTTATCTCTCCTCTCTCCCTGAAGGCTTCTTTAATTATTTTCATCCATTCCTCTAAATCCTCCGGTGATTTGTGCCTGGTGACATCATGCAAAATGGATGAGAGCAGTTGAGGTGGCATGCTAAGCACTTATTCAGTTTCCACAGGAAAATCACATTCACGTCAAATGATGATGTATTACAGATGAGGGATGCTGGAGAACAAGCAAAGGGGAGTATTGTGTTATACGGTTAAACAATGTGTTTATTGCTCAAGCAGGGGTTAGAATTGCAAGTCAGCAACTGATAAAACCTAAACAATCAAAACATTCAGCAAATCAACATGGCTAGATGTGAGACTGAATATTTCATGAAAATCAACCCTATAAACCGAGGCCTTCTGGAAACCTACTTGAATGGTTTTTAAGACACACCAACTAATCGATTTTCAAAATGTGTCAATATCTAATAAAGTATCAACCTACATGATGTGTAAAGTATTTCACATTTTGGACACATATCATAAAATGGCATCTACAACCCCTTCATTTGATCTAACATGACATTTATAGTGTTACAAAATATTACCATTTTAAATGAATTCTGTTGAACCTTTTCTTCATCAAAGAATCTTGAAAAAGTGACTGTTTCCAAAACATAGCTAAAAATATAATAAACTGTTTCACCAACAATAATAAGAATGTTTCATGAGCAATAAATCAGCCGATAGAATGATTCTAAGGATCATGGATACTGAAATACATACAAATGAAATCATGTTAAATGCGAAACATTTTACAATATTACTGTATTTATTGTATTTTCAATTAAATAAATGCAGCCTTGATGCCAAACTTTTGAACAGTACTGTATAATTTATGTAATTAGTAAATGAGCAAGGACTGATTTGTGTATATATGTCTTTTACTAAATAAATAAAATAAATTAATAACAAATATGGAGGTATAGTGTATCTGTGTGGTGACTTATTCCCAGCTTGATTTTTGTGTGTGGTGGGGACTAGTGTTAGATGTAGGTACACACATGTCTGTGGTGGTCTGCACTCCCCTGCAGTGTGGATGAAGGGACACCGAGAAGAGGACACACTGATCAGTCAGTTTAGTGCTAGCGTGTTAATGTGAAGCAGCATGGTGTTACAGCTAGCAGAAACTGTTGAACAATCTGGGGCTCTGGATCTCTCATTCAGATCAATAATTAAACAGCAGACATGCACTAACGAGGACCTGATGCTATTTAGAACATAACACTTCAGCTTGGGAAAGATGCTCAAACATACAGACCAGCATAGCTTCTGTTCAAATCTCTCAGTGTTTACCACATTTTTAAATGCATTCTGTTTTTAATGCCCACTGCTTTCTCTTGCTTTGTCCCTCCTGTTTTCAACCCAATATTCTCTTTGAAGCTCGACTGCCTTTGTCTTTGTAATTCTCTCTCCACACTACCTTTTTGTGGACTGAATTGCTTTTGAAGGCTCTTAAAATCCTGTTATACTCTCCAAGGGCAGATTATTATTCTAGAACGTTACTACTGGCAAATGTACAGGAAAAAATAGGTCAAATTTATTGTAACTAAAAGAACAATAATAAATGCAGACTATTAACAGACATAACATAACCCTTATATTTTTTTTCTGACAGCTTTTGCATACCTAAAGGATCTGGAAAGCAGCAGATAACGTACTGATATGTCTTCTAAAGGAGGAAATTGACCACAGCAATAAGGAAGGTTACTGACCACATCCGTCACGCCACCAGACCTCTCTCTCTCCTCCTCGGTTTAATGGGACTCGTTAATCAGACTGGAGTTCCGTCTGTGACAAAGATATGTCTGACACTGACAAATTTACCCTTACAACTGAACATAATGACACAGCAAGTGCTTATAGACACGCATAGCAGCCTATATGTCATGTATATTATGACAAGCCATTTTAATAAACTGTAATAGCTGATTGACGGCACACAGGAGCGTTTTTATCTGAAGTTGTTCCTGAAGAAATATCCTCATATACTGTAGCAAAGTAAAAGGCTTTTGTGAAATGTTTTGCATAATTTTAAATAGAACCACAGTTTGATTGAAAAAAATAATTGTAAAGTAAATTTTTTTTTATGCATTTTGATATTTTAAGAGTTAAATTCTAGGTCTGAGACAAGATTACAACAATAAATCTATATATAAACACATTTGAAAAGTAGTAAAAATGAAAACATAAAACCTTTCCAACACTTACAAGTGAAATAACAAAACAAAAAGTTGAAATGTGGATGCGTTTTAATATAAATCAACCACAGGGATATAGCCAAATGCTGTTGATAGTAGCTGAGGAAAACAGCATCCCAAAACAGCACAGTTTATAACAGAATATCATCAATCACTGCTTGTATATGTGTGAGAAGAACGGAAGGGGGGAAAAAGACTAATCTTGCTTCATATTGGTCCAGCATCTGTAGTGAGGCATTAATGGTGTGGGATTAGTACGGCTTTTCTGTCACACTCCCAGATCCAGTGCCTGTCTGACAGAAATACACACACATACAGCAGAACAGCCAGATAAGCTTATCAGAAATCACCACAACCATGAAGTTAATCTCATTCAGACTGCAAACTGACTGCAACTTGTACTATAAACTAAACAGAGATTGCTAGTGCAATTTGGGCTGAGAGAAAATCTCCTGGAGACGTTACTGAACTCGTTGACCCGAGGAACAATACAGACCGAGACTGTCTCCAAGCACGTAACAGTATGGGTCACAATTAAAATTTTTAACATATACATACACACCACCATACACATATTTATCTTTATTCCTCAAATAATTTCTGCTTCCTCCCACCGACTGTCTCATGCAATTTTATACAAAAACTTGCTTGTTCACACCACTGAACTAACTCTTGAATACCAAACTCTCCTCATTCTTACATGGTTAAGTGAGAGCGACAGTAACCATGAATGTAACATCAGCAGAGCAGCTGTCCTTTGAGTTGTATGTGTTTTATCTGTTCTGAGTCCAGATAACTGCATCTGATTCTGTCTGTTAGATAAACTGGAAGAGGACTGTAGGGATACTGAATATCAGCTCTTCAAGAAAAGGTAATTATAGGTCTTGCTGTGTTCTCCTGTGATTTCAATAGCCCTCTGAGCATGAGCACACACGCGCCCACACAAACACACACAAACACACACAAAACACACACACAAACACACAAAACACAAGTATCTATGATGTAGGTGAACTTAACTTGTTTAATCACATCAAGCCATGTGTGTTTTAGCTCAATGCTTCTCCACTGGTTTTGCTTCAGGACCCATCCAAAGGGACCAAACAATAAAATAAATAATGAAAAAAAAATCTGTATAATGTATGTATTTAAAAGTGACAGATGAATTATTGCCAGTTGAGTTTAATTTGATTACATGGAATTTGATGTCAACAACATAAGATATGGGAAGTGTTTCCTCTTTCTTTATAAAATTTTTCTTTATTTTATGATCCTATGCATGATAGTAAGTTGAGTTGCGTTTTATTTGCTTTTAGCATCAGAATGGACCTGAACTTTTTAGGTGGTGACCAAAAGAGAACCACTGTGTTAGCTTACCCTACTGTATTATACTGCACCTTACCCATATAGAGAGAGAGAAAAAAAGGGAGAGAGAAGATGTGTATTACAGGATGTGATATATTATACTTGACAAATAGTAGAGGTCGCTCCAATGTACCTTTCAAAAGAAATGGGAAATGACTTTCTATTCTGTTAATACAGAAGCCTGGCAAGGATATTATCCACTTCTAAGTACTGTAGAGATGAGAACTGCTGCAAGGACAGCAAACAATATTTCACATTTACGATCCAAAGACTCCAGTGGACATCACCTCTCTCTTTCTCTCTAACCTTTAGTGTTATTGCTGAGTGGGCTTGATGTTATGCCGACTTGAGCTGTCAAGGTTTCTTGTTCACTGTGGTCCTGGTCATTGTCATGACATCTGCCTAGTGTATGCAAGCATGTGTACAAGAATATCTGTGCATGTGGTACAGACTTACCGACTGCTCTGTGTCTTATTTTTCTATGTAGTACTTCGGTGTACTGTATGTAAGGTAAAATATTAAATATAGTAGGCACATGTAAACTGCAAAATAACATGCACACTGTCAGCTAAATGTTTGGAGTAATTAAGATTTTTTTAAATGTTTTAGAAAGTAGTATCTTATACTCATCAAGGCTGCTTTTATTTAATAAAAAAAAAACAGTAAAATTGTGAAATATTAATACAATTTAAAATAACTTATTCTATTTGAATTATTTTAAAACTGAATTTTCAGTAGCCATTACTCCAGTTTTCATGATCCTTCAGAAATCATTCTGCTGATTTGGTGCCCAGGAATCATTTCTTATTATTTTAAGCAGTTGTAATGCTTCATATTTTTCTGGAAAACGTGATACACAAACATTCAAATGTCTTGAGTTAGTAAGATTTAAAAAAGGAATACCTTTTTTTTCAGCAAGGACACGATTGATCAAAAGCAAAACATTTTACAATTAAAAAAAATTCCTCACATCACCTTTAAATATCAAGCAAATTCATTCAAGATGGAAGACACACAGAGTGAGGGCAAGTGGTAAACAGGCAGTGTCAGTGGTTTTTATTTATATTATTAAGGCTGTCAAAATGGCTGAAAAACTAAATTTAAATTTTTTACTTAAATATGATCAATATTCAAATATAAAAGGCATAATTTCAGTTAGCTTTTGGCTTCTCTCTTGAGGCCACAAAAGGGCGCATCGAGCAAAATATTACTAAAGCACGTTTATTCAAAGCATAAAATAACAAGGCTATCTGTGAAAAAAAAGTGCATAATGTTTAAAATAATTTTTATAAACCAATTATAATTAAGTTGCTTAAACAACTATAAACAAAACAGCATCATGATGGCTCTTAAACGTATGCATAGTTTAATACAAAGCGCCGAAAGCCAATCACACAGAGTACATTTTCATTTAAAAACACGCGTTGCAGTGGGATGGGGAAAAAATGTGAGACATGTATTTTTTCAAAGATCAAGAAAAAGCATATTTTAAAGAGCTACAGTGATTTTTTTTGTTTTAAGTAATTGAGAGGTGATCCTGTAATTATATTCATTACCCTTAATTGCTCTGACTCTTCTTGGAAAGGTCATAACTGCTAGTTTTTCCTGTTGCCCTTTCGGCCACAAAACTCTTTTAATTTCATTTTTAGTTGCCACATCATGCAAAAAGGCACGTCAAACAATTGTCCGATTAATGGTCAATTAGGTAATTATAATGGTCCCATAGGAAATTACACCATACCAGAACATAATGTGCCTACCTTGGAGTAGTTATTAACCATGGTTACAAAGTCATCCACAGAAACTTGGATTACAGTATTTGAGTCTGGAATGGACATCATCTCACCAGTCTGCAAATAAAACATTCAAATGAACTATAAAAATATATGCAAAAAGATTTAGATCAGAGGTTCTCAACCTTTTTTGACTACAAGACCCCCCTTTGTCCAAGACAATATTCTAAATAGCTCCTATCTAAGCTAACACAAAACTCTGGCACATCTGTTGTAATAAAACAATATGTCAAGATTCGGTACATTTTTATTTTGTTTTATCATATTAATTAAGATTATAGGTGTGTTACTTAGATTAGATATGAGACATCACACATATAGTTAGGATCTTTTCTTTATCTTACAAACGATGTCGTGTGTGTGTAGATAGATAGATAGATAGAAGATAAGATAGATAGATAGATAGATATATATATATAGAGGTGCATCTCAATAAATTAGAATGTAATGGAAAAGTTAATTCATTTCAGTAATTCAACTCAAATTGTAAAACGTGTATTAAATAAATTCAGTGCACACAGATTGAAGTAGTTTAAGTCTTTGGTTCTTTCAGTTGTGAAGATTTTGGCTCACATTTAACAAAAACCCACCAAAAACCCACCTATCTCAACAAATTAGAATACTTCAAAAGACCAAATAAAAAACATTTTTTAGTGAATTGTTGGCCTTCTGGAAAGGATGTTCATTTAATTGTACATGTACTCAATATTGGTAGGGGCTCCTTTGCTTTAATTACTGCCTCAATTCAACATGGCATGGAGGTGATCAGTTTGTGACACTGCTGAGGTGGTATGGAAGCCCAGGTTTCTTTGACAGTGGCCTTCAGCTAATCTGCATTTTTTAGTCTCTTGTTTCTAATTTTCATCTTGACAATACACATAGATTCTCTATGGGGTTCAGGTCTGGTGAGTTTGATGGTCAGTCAAGCACCCCAACACCATGGTCATTTAACCAACTTTTGGTTTTGGCAGTGTGGGCAGGTGCCAAATCCTGCTGGAAAAATGAAATCAGCATC
>JADLZN010000018.1:0-22415 GCA_018155175.1 Sinocyclocheilus anophthalmus
GGATAAAAAACAGGGGGTTAATACGCACACTGGCGAAACCTGCCCCTGTCTCTTTGCAGTGAGTGACCATCTGTCTTTGTCAACAACAACCTACGTTTATCATGACGTCCTGACGTACACTATACCTCACCTCATTTTGTCGTAGCGATCGCATTTCTGTTTGCTGTTTTCGTTTAGCTGTAAGGCTTTGGTGAGAGACTCCCGCGTCTTGGGTCCGCTTGTGAGATCACTGGCTGCTGCGGTCGCGCCGTTTCTGACTTTCACAGTCTCGCTCTTTGCGCTCGTGATGGTCGCGCGTCTACGATTCCGTGTGATGGGCCCAAAATCGTCCTTGTCAATCATGATTCCAGCAAATTTACAGCAAGCCTTTAGCAAACAAATGAAGCAAGCCGAGTCCCACGCAGGAGTTTCATTTGACTCTGCGACCGGAAAAACAAGCTTTTGCTCAAAGCCCCAAGTTTTGCAAGCTCTAGGCTGACGCAAGATTGGTAATAATGCAGTTGGACTCAAATGAATGTTCGTGGACTTCAGCACGTTTGTTAAAAACACGAGTCTCGGGGAGGTTTACGACTTTCCCCCGGATCTAGTTCCGCGTTCATTCTGGCATGTAAAAGGACTCATCTAAGCCAATAGGAGTCAGTCGTGTATAATAGTGTAACTCTAAGCTGCCTTAAAGGTCATGGTGTGATATTTCATAAAATCATGACCTTTATAAATAGTGTAAAGAATACGTTGAACAAAGAATAAGTTTATGGTGTTGAAACTCCTATGACTTTCTTTTTTGGAAAAATATTTTGTGCACTATATGATCCTCAGTCCCCATTCACTTCAACTGGGTCTTTTTTCCATACAGTGAACATAGATGGTGCATGAGGCAGTCATCCAGTCTAGCATCAAAGTTTGTGTTTCACAGAAGAAAGTGATCAGGGTTTGGAACAACGTGGACGAGTAAATGATAAAACAATGTTTTTTTTTGGGTTGAACTGTTACTTTAACATTCACAGTTTCACCATAAGTTATTGCCCTACTACTGCATAATTCATGTTTAAAATAATGAATATGGTATCTTCAAGCAGTATATGTTTTTCATGAAAGTTTTCATGATCTTCCTGTTAAAATATAGTATTTTTTAATGACGGTACCACTTTAATACCAAGTACCACAGTTTTATAATATTTTACATATTGAACCTTAAATGTAGTATTCTGGAAACCACAGGAACTTTCTGTGATGGTTGAAGTTTAGGATTTTGTGTGATTCCAAAATATTTGATTCCCAGTTTATTCCAGGAGTTACGAAAACAGGTGCAAATAAGCTGTGCAGTGTGCAGGCAACCGTTATCTTTCGTCTGAAGTTTTTGACTTCGAACAGCTTTACTAAGATGCTCATCGAGGCAGAACATTTCACCTTCCCTCTTATCAAAGTTGCAAAGTAAGCTACGAGAAAACCGTCTGCAGTAAATCAGAATGTAAACATGAAGCTGATAAAGACATTTTGGATGCTGTGCAGTGCCGAGCAGTGCAGCTAAAACTGTTTCGTGCAGCCATCCAGTATTTGGTTATTTTTTTTATTCCAGTGCATCTTTAAAAAAGGAGCTTAATTTTATGTCAGTAGCATCGGTGTTAGTTCACAAGCTCAAACTCTGGCCAGGGCAGCAGAAGCATAATGTGACTTTGTCATTGTGAAAATTGCACTGAAAATTCACTGCTCTCTCAGTAAAGATACTGCCGCTTGTTTCACTTGGCTGTGAGCCCCTGGATGAAATAGGGGCCCGAGAGAGATTAATTCTATACATTTCAGTGGCAGGTTGATTGTATTTTATGCCTGGCCGCATGACTTGTGACCCTCTCTTCTGTCAGGGCTGTCAGAGCAAGCTGGCAGGGGCGTTTATAGTTGTGTAGGCCTGAGGTGAGGAGGTATGTGCCCGGCTGCGAGCGTGTCCTTGGTTTTGTAATGAAGTTGTGAGACTGAAATCACTCACTCCTGTGTGGCGTAGTGGCACGTCATGTTTTATCACAGGGATGCCACATTTACTCAGTCATTAGAGACCGAAAGCTAGTTTATCTCAGTTGTGATCCAGGCAGACTGATAGACGCTTCAGATGTGGCACGCGTGTCAGCACTTTTGCAGTTCAGTCAAGGACTTGAATCCCGATATCGCTGTCATTCTCTATACGTCTCCGGCCTCATAAAATCATCTCGGAGCAGCTGCTGTGGCTCGAAATTGTGTTGAACTCTGTACAGCAATTACAAATTCATAGAATTTACAGCACTTTAGAAAATTGCTATTACAGAAAAGCAGACCTAGAGTAATGACCCCCTGTCGAACAATAGTCATTTCTTTCAGTAAACGTAAACACATCACATTCACAGCAGTACAGTCATTATCCATCCTCTGCACAACGTTTATTAGATCTGACAACAAAAAGTTAAGCAATGGAGGCACTTATAGGCTGGACGGCAAGGTCATCTCACCCATCTCGGGAAATGCTTTGTGTTCTCCAGGAGTCCTTCATTGTCACCAACAGATAGTGTGAGAATAAGAGAAGTGCAGTCAGTTATTTCTTAGTGTTACTTTAGGAGTTTCTCCTCTCGCTCAAAACAATTCACATGCAACACAGGCAGCTTTGGGTGTTCAGAGCGGAGTATTGCACAAGAACATGTATACCTTGTAAAAATAAACAAAACAAACAAATCGCGGCTTAGCTCTCAAACCGAATGTGTGGAGGTGAAGTGGAAAGGGAGGCAGAAATGAAGTAGTTGTGTTTCCCTGTGGCAAGTCCACAGCATGGTGCGAGGAAGGAGAGCGAGAGATTGAAAGTCAGAAAATAAAAAGACCATTAATTATCACCTGTGACTAATTCAACTCAAGGATCATTGGTGACTAGACTTGACTGAGGAAGATCAACTGTGACCTGATTTGCCTCATGACGAACAGTTGTGATTTGACTAGACTCATGAATATCAGTTGTGACTAGACTTGACTCAGAAAGATCAGCGTTGACCTGACTTGACTCATGATAATGAATGGTAACTTGACTTGACCCATGACAATCAACTGTGACTTGACTAGACTTAAAACTATCAGCTGTGAATTGACTAGACTCATGATCATAAACTGTGACTTGATTTGCCCCATGACGATCAACTGTGCTTGACTAGAACTCGTGATAATGATTGTCAACCTGACTTGACTCATGACATCAACTTTGACTTGTTTTGCCCCATGATATCAACTGTTACTTGACTAGACTCAACTTATCACGTGATGGACTACTCGTGATCATAAACGTGACTTGCTGTTGACTCTGATGATCAACTGTGGGCTGACCTTGCCTCAGGAAGATCGTTGTGTCCGCCATTTGCATCAGGACTCCGCTGTCGGTGCCATTTTGTGAGCGTGCTCTAGTGCGACCGCCATTACACAAGAGTGAGGGCGGGTCGAGTTCCTCACGATACCCACGTGAACGCTGACCCAGCCTTCAGCAACATCGTCTATAAAGTCCATTAGAACCTACCATAAATTTACCTTCTGTCATCCATGATTTTATGATTCATTTAGTCCATAACGAAGATAATCCTGTAAGGGTTGACCTCCTCAAAAGGTACCCTAAATTACTCACAGACTGAGCGCGGATTCCTCATAGGAGCCCCCTGTCAGCAAATCAAACCCGGGTGATGGGTCCATACTTGGCCAATGCTCATCAGAAAGCCCTGGATCCTTGTGTTGCCGAGCATTCCTGTTACAGAGCTGACGATACGTTAGCCGTGCGGATCCATCTGCAAGGCTTTATTGTGGAGAAGACAGAGACGTGGTCATGAAGCAGGCAGGGTCAAACAGAGGCAGACAGGTATATGGTGGGCAAGACACAAGAACAGTCCTAGAGCTAGCGTGGGTCGACGATGGGCAGACAGATTCAGAAGGACAAGATAATGGAGAAATCCAGGAAACCAGGCGACGATCAGAACCCGGAAAACAGCTGGGCCGGGCTAAGGCAAGACTAGGGCCTACTACTATGTTCTAATGACTAGGGCTAATGACTAAGGCTAATGACTAGGGCTAATGACTAGGGCTAATGACTAGGGCTATGAACTGCTAAGGCAATACTATGGCTCCCGTTAGGTATCTATCCTCTAGAGAGTGTATAACGCTGAACAATACTCGGGGGCATATGGGGAAGGGATCATAGTGAGTGGTTAATAGTGAGGAGTGATATGAAACAGCTGGTTGCAATCAGTGTAAACAGGTGTGTGCAAATCGTGCTGAGTGCAATCAGTGCAATGCATGATGGAAATGTAGTCCGGGGTGATGTGCAACAGTGTGTAGTGCGAGAGTCAATGAATTGGAAAGTTCATGGACCGGATTCTTGACAGTAATCATGTAATCCATAAAAAAATAACTTTAATCTGATTATGAGCACTATAAAATGTTATATACTCTAATTACGAGTACTTGATTTTTGGAATCTGATCATGTTATCCAGATTACATGTCATATACCCAGCTCTGCTCAGAGTGCACTTTTCAGTCCCACCAAGACTTCTGATTTGCAGCCTAACTGATGGAATTTGTCAGAAATTGTGGAGATTTAATTGATTTCAGTGAAAACACACCAATAATCATGATGTACTTATGTAATTAAAGCTAGTGACAGTAAGATTACAATTAATATTTTTGTGCATGATTACTCAATTTGTGGTCTTGGTCCTTTATTCACAAGGCAGTGGTGACACCAGCATAGAAATACAGAATTGCATACTATACCTTGAACACAGTCATTGAATCAGTACAGTATGTAATCAGTGACACCGATTATATACTGTCAATATGGTAAATATTGTATGTTTAATGGTAAGTTTAAAACAAGTTAAATAAAAAAGTTATCTAAAAAGAAGTCAGAATACATTACCTAAAATGAGTAAACTAGATAATGTTATGTTAATTTTTCAAAGTCAATTTAAGGCAATTTATGACCCTTTTTAAGAGCTGCACAAGTAAAATGAACACCGTATGAGTGGGATTGGACATTGTCTATGGTTAAATCTTCGCCATAATTACATATTACAATTCAGATACAGGTTTTCACAAAAACAAAAATCTTTTAAAATGGCATTTCAGCCTTTAAACCATTTGTATGAAAAGGGATAAGTCAAACATAAATTATTATACTAATTTAAAACATAAATTTACGGCTGTCAATTGAACGTTCGCAAGGAGCTTGATTGACAGGCGATCTGACTAATCAGAATGCGGATATTATGTGCCGCTGCTGCTATCTGCCATCTTGCCCGACAGCTACGGCAGGTCTCCATAGAAATCCATGTTAAAGTGGTGTAAAAAAAACATAGACTATAGTCCTATTCGTACGGGATTAGTATTACCTGGTGACCTCCAGTCATTTGTAATAATTGCGGAGGTTGTCTGTGACCTTAATCCCGTGCGAATCGGCCATGTCTGTAATTTGTAAAGTAAAAATTCCCCTGCAAATGACCTACCATATTTCGCCGAACACCGAGGTCCTGTGATCATATTAGTCCCGTGCGAATCGGCATCTCTGTGATTTGGCCAGCATTTGGCAGGTCGTGTATCATTTTTCGAGGTTTTTGTTTCCGGTGCACATTTTTTTTATCCATCTTTCGCGAAGAATGGTGCTGCGTTGGAGTTTTTGATAGTATTTTGGGTGCTGTCATATCGCTACACCATACAATTTGCAGAAAGAGAAAGCTGAAAATGTTTTGAGGTTAATGTGTTACAAATAAATCAAGCATAAAGCTTGAGTTATTATTTTAACCTGGTGAAATGCAAATGACACAGGGCACGAAACTATATTAGTTTCTTTTTTTTAAATCCATCTAACCGGGCCATAGAACGGGACTCTCTGACATCCGGGTATCCGGGAGACAAGTCAGTAAATTCGAGTAAAATCACAGGCTTCGCTTATCCCGTGCGAATGCAACACACGAAATTCAGATGTGGGGGGATAATTTAAAAATCACACAAGGTCCCCAGATAAAACTAATCCCGTGCGAACAGGGCTTAAATTGAAACTTTTTCAATATAACTAAATATAAAAATATGCACAGGGTTAAGCTGTGCTGTTGTTGATTGTAATAAGCTAAAGGAATTCCTTTAAAGTACTTGTTTTGTGTACCAGATTTGTCAATGTGCGGCGCGGTATTCTAACCTGCTCATTCATGATCTCCCACTCATCAAACGAACAGTCCTTACTGCAAAAAGATGGTCCCTGGGGGGGGGGGGGGGGGGCGACACTCTAAAGTGATGACACTATAATAATAATAATAATTTGTATTTTTATAGTGCCTTTCCAACACCCAAGGTCGCTTTACAAGTCAGGTTTAAGGAACAGAAACAAATAAACATCAATACCAGAAGACAGAACACATCCCAAGAGCTGAGAGTAATATGCAGAAACCACTTACAAAGTTAGATTAGAGATACAGAGAGAATGTAGATAAACATCCATAACATGGTACAAATTACAGACTGAGAATATGTGTTTTTAAGAGGATGCTTGACGGATGTTTTGGGGAAGAGCATTCCACAATCTGGGAGCCACAACACTGAAAGCTCTAGATCCCATTGTCACCAGATGAAACTTAGGGGTGACTAATAATCCCTCACTAGAAGATCGTAAGGAGCGGGAAGGAACATAAGGCAGAAGTACTGTAAGTCAGATAAATATGTAGGACCAAGGTTATGGAGAGCTTTATAAGTGAGAATTAGTATCTTGTACAAACCCAATTCCAAAAAAGTTGGGACACTGTACAAATTGTGAGTAAAAAATTAATGGAATAATTTACAAATCTCATAACTTATATTTTATTCACAATAGAATAAAGATAACATATCAAATGTTGAAAGTGAAACATTTTTAAATGTCATGCCAAATATTTGGCTCATTTTGGATTTCATGAGAGATACACATTCCAAAAAAGTTGGGACAAGTAGCAATAAGAGGCCGGAAAAGTTAAATTTACATATAAGGAACAGCTGGAGGACCAATTTGCTTATTTATTAGGTCAATTGGCAACATGATTGGTATAAAAGAGCCTCTCAGAGTGGCAGTGTTTTTCAGAAGTCAAGATGGGCAGAGGATCTCCAATTCCCCCAATGCTGCGGCGAAAATAGTGGAGCAATATCAGAAAGGAGTTTTCAGAGAAAAATTGCAAAGAGTTTGAACTTATCATCATCTACAGTGCATAATATTATCCAAAGATTCAGAGAATCTGGAACAAACTCTGTGCGTAAGGGTCAAGGCCGGAAACCATACTGGATGCCCGTGATCTTCGGGCCCTTAGACGGCACTGCATCACTTACAGGAATGCTACTGTAATGGAAATCCAACATGGGCTCAGGAATACTTCCAGAAAACATTGTCGGTGAACACAATCCACCGTGCCATTCGCCGTTGCCGGCTAAAACTCTATAGGTCAAAAAAGAAGCCATATCTAAACATGATCCAGAAGCGCAGGTTTTTTCTCTGGGCCAAGGCTCATTTAAAATGGACTGTGGCAAAGTGGAAAACTGTTCTGTGGTTAGACGAATCAAAAGTTGAAGTTCTTTTTGGAAAACTGGGACGCCATGTCATCCGGACTAAAGAGGACAAGGACAACCCAAGTTTTATCAGCGCTCAGTTCAGAAGCCTGCATCTCTGATGGTATGGGTTGCATGAGTGCGTGTGGCATGGTCAGCTTACACATCTGGAAAGGCACCATAAATGCTGAAAGGTATATCCAAGTTCTAGACCAACATATGCTCCCATCCAGACGCCGTCTCTTTCAGGGAAGACCTTGCATTTCCAACATGACATTGCCAGACCACATACTGCATCAATTACAAGATCATGGCTGTGTAGAAGAAGGATCCGGGTACTGAATGGCAACCTGCAGGCCAGATCTTTCACCCATAGAAAACATTTGGCGCATCCTAAAGAGGAAGATGCGACAAAGAAGACTTAAGACAGTTGAGCAACTAGAAGCCTTTATTAGACAAGAATGGGACAACATTCTATTCCTAAACTTGAGCAACTTGTCTCCTCAGTCCCCAGACGTTTGCAGACTTTTATAAAAAGAAGAGGGGATGCCACACAGTGGTAAACATGGCCTTGTCCCAACTTTTTTGAGATGTATTGATGCCATGAAATTAAAATCAACTTATTTTTCCCTTAAAATGATACATTTTCAGTTTAAACATTTGATATGTCATCAATGTTGTATTCTGAATAAAATATTGAAATTGAAACTTCCACATCATTGCATTCTGTTTTTATTCACATTTTGTACAGTGTCCCAACTTTTTTGAATTGGGTTTGTAATATTAGCTGTGCAGAAGGAAACCTGCAAGCATGAGGTGATATAGGGTTGGGGTAATGTGATCGCGCTTTCTTGTGTGGGTAATCAAGCAAGCTGCAGAATTTAGAACATATTGTAGTTGTTTGATATTATTATCTGACAGGCCATAAAGAAGTGAATTACAGTAATCTAGTTCAGATGTAACGAAGGCATGTGTAAGTTTCAGCATCCTGCTGACTGAGAGAGTATCGAATACGAGAGATATTACGTAGGTGGAAAAAAACTGTCTTTACTACTTTACCAATGTGACCATTGAATGAAAGAGTGTAATCAATGAGAACACCAATATTGCGAACTTTAGTGGAGGGCATAAACAGATCACCAACCAGATCCATCAGTTGACCAGAGAGCTTAGATACAACAGCTTTAGAGCCAATCAAAATTACCTCAGTTTTATCAGAGTTAAATTTAAGGTAATTTGCCTCCAGCCAAAGCTTGAGATACTTGATGCACGTCAACAGACTGATTTGAACCATTTACTGTATGTGGGAATCATTGGAACAAAACACATTTAAAGATTGATACTTAACTCTTTAAATAATAATAAACAACTCAAATTAAATTTTTTTAATTTGCTTTGTTCAAACCTGACCTTCCTTAAAAAATCAAAATAAAATACTGGCTGAAAGAGGTTGAAAAACGGCAACACCCTGGACCACTTTCTGATATAGATTGGTATAAATTGGGTTGTGACGTTGAGGAAAAGAGGGGGTTAGTTTTCTCTCTTTTCCTTGCTTTCCTTCGATTTTTAAATGGCTTGTAAAAGCGGCGTGCACATTTTTCTTTCACTTTCAAAATAGCGGCAATTCGCCGTAAAGCAATTGTTTGTTTATAGTTTGTTTGAGTTTTCCCTCTTTTCCTCACTTTCCTTCGTTTTTAAATAGCTTAAAAGCGCTGTGCGCATTTTACTTTCACTTTCAAATTAGCGGCAATTCAGCGTCCATTGCTCGATTCTTCAAGCAACAACAAAATACAACCGTAGAACATATAACTTTTATTAACAAAACAAATAAAAGTACACCATGCTATATGCCTAATATAAAATAACAAATTACTTAGGCTACACAAAGTTTAAGTGGGTATATAAAACTGAAAATCAGCAAACGCTGTGGAACCAAATAAATAAGAAATGTTCGTTTACTAGCAAAACGAATAAGAAAGATTGGAGACACGGCATACTTGATGTAAAAAAAAAAATCCACAGTTTAAATAAATTTAAATCAGCAAACACGATGGAACCAAATAAATAAGAAACGAATGTTTTAAAAAAAACTTACAAAATCACCTTAGGTAAATGGCAGAAGTCAACAGGCTTTTCAAAATCCTAAATATTTTTTTGTAGTGAACTAAATTATTTTTATTACTATAAATAATCTAAACGACGGTGGGGGTCGGTGGGCAATGACATAACCGGTGTTGCGAATTTCGTGTCCTGTCAATCACTGCGTGAAATAGGTATGAAATTGAGCGTGCACCAGTACAAAGGGCGGAGCGGACGATTCTCTCCAGAAAACAGTCCAGTTGGCCGTAAATACATATTTAAACTTTAAATAAGTATGAAGTATATCAGTGTTTTTTTCTTCTTTTTATTTTCGTTTGGACATGCTCATATGTTGGTGTTTTGATATAGGCAATTTTTTTTTAAATATATACTGTAAAAGGTTATTATATGGTACGATAGTTATTTTAGGTTGTTTAAATTGGAAAAAAGCTAAGATTCTGCGGCACCCCTAGCCAGTTATTACGGCACCCACTTTGGGAACCACTGGTCGATATGTTACATCTACAATGGGGCATAATGGGTATCTCAACAAGAGACCTCTGGCCAGCAAAACTCCTAGGGTGGCATACTATAACATAAATTGAAAAAAGATATCCTGTGATAGCCTGTGGATATCCCCTAAAATGACATCCTTTTATGTAATTTGTCATATTGATTTCGTCAGATCCATTACTTTTTTGACGTAAATCCAGTGCATTTAGATGTCATCAAATAAAGCATACTATTTAGGCTATCTGAAACTTTTTCTGTAGCATTTACTGTAATTCCAGTGCAAATACATTTATACCTCTTCAATGCATTCAAAGGCCCTGGGATACTGACCCCATTGGCCTAGTCCATAATCCATCCTTTATAAAGTGGAAAGATGATGTCAGTTTGTTCTACTGACAGTATTCCATAGGCTTTAACAGTATCTCAGTTGTAACCCAATATGTGTGTATTACTGATACAGTGGTATTTATAGATGTCCTGGTGCATAGTGAAACACTCACACATGCAACAGGACATTTTCTCTTCCTGAATGCCTTCCAGTACTTATTCAAGGTTTATCAAAGCCTGGGGGTATCGTGGAAGATCTTTATTGCAAATATTAACATAATCTCTGTTTACTTCCTCCTTCAGTGCAGATATTTTTCCTATTTTTATGGGAAATGTAGCCTCTCCCTTCAACTAATGGAATTTTCCAGTTAGTGTGTGGAACAGATATAATGGAGCACATACTTCCTGAGATTGTTGAGCACCATGATGTTGGCATATATGTGGAAGAGGTAGTAGCTGTAGGGCGGGTTGTCATCTGTTGTCCATTGCTCAGGCTTGGGGCTCTTGTAAGAGAACATGTGATCACTATGTTTGGATTCATCATCCACACTGTCAAAGCCAGTCACCTGTGAAAGAGGGGACATCCTATGAGTAAAGTCTAGGAAAAAAATAGCAAACGTTTTTTATCAATCTGAAGTGCACCCTGTGATTTCAAATAATGTTCTAACATTGCAATAACTTTGATAATGAATTAATCAAAACAAAAATATAAAATACACTACATGGACAAAAGAATGTGGACACCAGCTTCCACTCTTCTGGAAAGGTTTCCACTAGATGTACATGGATGCAGGAATTTGCTCCTATTCAGACACGAGCATTAGCGAGTTGCAGGCATTGGTCCAGAGGGGTGGGGGTGGGGGGGGGGGGGGGGGGGAGGGGGGGGGGGGGGGGGGGGGGGGGGTCCCTCTGGGGGTGGGGGGGGGGGGGGGGGGGGGGGTCCCAGGCGTTTGCTAATGGGGCCTGACTTGTGGTTGTCATTTTAATTAATCCTTAAATATGTTGAGTGGGGTTCAGATTTGGGCTTTGTGCAGACTAGTCACGTTTTTCTTGCTGGAGCAAAAACGATCCTCAAACTTTTTAAAATGTTGAAAGCACACAATTCTCTAGAATGTTATTGTATGCTGGACACATTCATTTGAATTCACTGGAATTACTGTAATATTCAAACCTGTCAAGTAAAAGGGAATGTCCACATACATCTGGCCATGAGGTGTTTAAAATCAATTACATGAATTTTACATAAGTTGATTAAATTTATTTACATCTATTATGAACCTTGAACTTACATATTTTAGAAATACATGGAGGCATGGACATCTAAGGAGTCTACAGTACGATCATAAGGGTCCATAATTAGGTTGTTAAACACCTGTTTGAGAGTTAGCTTAAGCCCCGCCTTCTCAAGGACAACTCTCTCTGCATCAGTTTTATAGGTGGTTTGGATGAAATCAAGCCGGTGTTTTTGGTTCATACATGCTGCTGCATGGATATGTGTGTCTACCTGTAAGTTAGCATTTGTGTACATTTAGACAGCAGGGGAAATCACATTTGCGTATACCAATGTGTGCGTCAAATTATACCTTTCTGACATTGTAGAAATCTCTGAGGAACACCCTTGAGCTCTTTTAGTTCCGCCATTTCGTTGAGCATTTCATGTAGGTAAAACTTTGACCCAAGGAAATTTAGTCGTCTATGACAATAGGTCTTACTGTTTAAAGAAATAAAATACCGCTTTAGATCTCAGAATTCTCGGATATGCAGATAAGGAGAATTGTTGACATTATGGTGAAATTGGTTGGAGACTTACCAAAGTCCTTTTAAGACAATTCATGTCACTTGGCGGCCATCTTTGAAACGCCTCTCGGGCATGCAAGTGCAACTCCTATCTCTTTGAATGGGAAAACATCAAATTCTCCAAAACTGTTCACTAAGCTTACGATTAAATTCCATATCTGAAATCACCAAAGAAATCTGACAACAACTGTGTCATAAATGTTGTTACTTTTGCTCAAATAGCGTTATAAAAGCGTATTTTTCAGGCTAGATTAGCCAGTGCACATGCGCAGTCCTAAGAGCATGTCTGAGAACGCTGACTGTTTGTATACCAACCGAGACTTCTAACGGCAGATGCAGTGACAACTGACTTTACCGTTAGCGATTGGCTCTTTCATTCAGAAGGCGGGACTTCCTGCAATTGAGCAGCCATATTGAGCGTTGCATTTTTCCCCATTCAAAACTATACGAGGGACACGTCTTGGGTATTCTATAGTCTTTGGACTTACGTAGGCCCATCGGCGATCATGGCGAGCACTTGACTCATGTAAATGGCAAATGCTTCCAGGTCTGGATAAGGCAGGCAACGTGGTTTGTTCATACTCAGAGCTTCAGTGTTTTCATATACTGTACATAAATAATGCCATCCTTCATTTTCATCTGATAATTGAGGTTGTCTGGAATATTTTCCATGCTGTAAGGGTCCTCTCCCTCACCAGGGCAAGGACAGATATCTGTGAAGTAGAAAACAACTGTAAGCAAAACATAGCTGGTGAAGCTAGTTGACCAAGAAAGTTTTGCTGGTTAAGTTAGTAAGAAGACAGCAGTAGACCATACAGTATCTCTTGGAGGTGACCAGCATAAAAAAGTTTGGTTTTCCCATCAGAGGAGAGGGAATCGTTCCCATTCTACCACAGAATTTTCAAGTGTTCTTAGTTGAGCCACACATAACTCATGTCAGCGCTTATGTCTTCTAAAATTAGTTCAGAGTTGATGTCTTGGGAAGGGACTTTAGGCAGGGACTAAAGAGGAACATTGGGCAAACATAGTCTGATTTTTTTGTAAACAAAAATTTCTCTGAAATGTTTATAGAGCCTAAAACAGGGGTTCTCAAAGTTTACATTCAAAGGTCCAAATCTGAATTCTCATCAATGTCAAAAGGTCCGAAATAATTGTTATTACAAAACTTGTTTTTAATAAACATGCTTATAACAATATACATTCACTTTATATATGCTAATCATATTCATGATGTAAGTCGTACTTGCGTTTACTCTCTGAACTGTTAAATAAAGTACTGCATTTTTAAACTAAAGGCCCAATAAAGCCGTTCTTATTTACATAGGCTATTTTCTTTTTCTGAAATAGTACTTCAATGTAACCTAAATTTACTTCAACTGAATTGCTAAAATCTTGAATTATAACTGCAATACGCTGTTATACAGCAGTGAATTAGATTAATTTATTTAGCTATATCATGCAGCACGAACGTCCGTCTGTGTAACAAGTGCATATTTACAGACGAACTACATTCATGTTCATATGCCCAGACAGTGATAGGTTTTTGGAAACACTGTTTTGTACTCATTCATTCACAAGTCTGTTGCGGTTCGGTCAGTTGAATGTACTGCTAACTCTGCCGGATTGGGAAAAACCTCGCGCTCGCAGGGCGAAACCAGTGGCATTATTCTACTGAATGAAAGCTAAAAGATTTATCCAAAATATTGCTAGTTGCTATGCTAAAAAAGTCAGTAAAAACTGCAACACTGGTTCGTGTGTCTCTGTGTTTGTGTGCCATGGAGGTCTGAGTGATACGAGTGCACTTGAATTACGAAGTGGAGGCGGGTCCGGATCGAATTTCCTCCCAGTCCGGATCCAGACCGGAGTCTGGACTTTAAGAAGGGCTGGCCTAAAATAAACCTAGAGAAAGAACATTTTCTTCATGTCGTGTCTGATTATGAACCCTTAAGCAAATACAGATGTACCTGGAAGGATTTCATCTTCTTCTGTCCACCTTTCATTTGCTGCATTACGTAGAAACTGTGCAGTTGTCAGTGGGAATCTGTGATATGCCAGTTTTTAGTATTTTTCTCGAATAAAGAGAGCTTTTAGCAGACTTTTAGCTGCTTGCTCATAGTCCTCAACTGTAATCTGTAAGTATATAGTTAAACATGATCAGCTATCAAAAGCACCTTTGGTGGTTAAACGTTCAACAAATTATGGCAGAAAGTAGAGAAAGTTGTTTGTTTGTAAATTCTAGTAATACACACCCCAGCACAGTAGTCTCCACTTATGGTGACTCTTTGATACTCCAGGAAATTTTGTGAGATGGAAGAACAGGTAGATGAAGGAGAAATGAGGGGTGTCACCAGACCCCGGACACTATCCGTACTTAAGGGGATTTGTAGTGACATGGATTGTGATCGAATCATCTTAAAACTCTTCTTCCTATAAAGGATTAAAGCAAATAGGAGCTAAAATTTAAATAATACGTTTATTAAGCATGTGTGTCAAATCATTAACTGCCCTGCTGGAAAATACAATAAAATCCAGCTCCTGATGGTAGCTGGTTTGACATGTTTTCAAGATGGTCCAAAGTGGTCAATAAGGCCGCGTGTCCACCAAAGCATTTTTAGCCAGCAGAAAACGCCTGGTGCTCTGCTGAAAACGCCTAGCTGTGAGCGCTTGAGAGTGATTCTGCAGCTCAGCATTTTTTTTCAGGTGAGACGCTTTGGTTGATATGAAACGGAATATCTGTGTCCTAAATCTGAGTTTGCAGATAGGTATTTATAAATATAAAAATGTTGACAAAATATGAAGTACTTGATCTGGCTCTTGTTTTAAATGATTTTATCTTTCGTTGTTGTGCGTCTTGTCATCTGTCGCTGTTGTACAAGTATGATGTGGCGGTTGGTCGGTGTGGAATTTGTCCTGCCCGTCCTCCAATGTGATTGATTAGCAAACTAAAAAGTGACAGTGATGAACACTGGGTTTTACTCAAAGTCTTAAACTCTCGGCAGCAAGAAAAAAGTGCTCACTGCACGGTATGCTCCTGGTGTTTTAAAAAATGTGGCGATCCCATTGAAAACAATTGAAGAAATATGTTAGCCTTGGGGAAAACACCATTAACAGTTCCAAACTGGTCTAGAACAGGGATTTCCAATCCTGGAGGGCCACTGTTCTACAGAGGTAAGCTCCAACCTAATTAAACATGCTTGAACCAGCTAATCAAGCTCTTCAGGATCACTACAAACTTGCTGTTGTCAAGTCCGCGGTTTTACCGTGGAATTGGGCTACTTTAACACTGTTGCCGCGGGTTGTGTTTCATGTCCGCGGGTTGAAGCGACTCCAATAACAACATGATATTTATCCCCTGGAATGCGAATTTTAGCAGGGGAACCCCTCCCAAAAAAATGAATTTTCCCCCCGGAATGCTATTTTTACCCCCTCGAAACACGATTGGGCTAGTTTTGGGCTCGTTTTGAGTAGCGATTGGGCGGATTTTCTTGTGAAAACCTGGCAACCCTGTTGCTGGGGCAGGTTATAATAAATTTTTCGTGACGTTGACTCTCCAGAAGCAGGATTGGAAGCCCCTGGTCTACATGGTTGATCAGTTGATGGACCTGGTTTCAGTCATGAAGACCATATTGATCAAGCCACTTTGGGCCAGCAGCTAAAGAGCTATCATGTTGCAAAGACCAGTTTGTCCACCATAGTCTGGTACAGCCTGGTGTTTCAAGCAGGGCAAAGCTACTAATAGTAATCTACACTGAAGACTGATGCTGACCGTTTGGCACTTTCCTCTGACTGTTGCTCAGCCAGTTCTCTGAGTAGCTCCCTCTGTTTGGCTTCCTGCAAGCCTATGGGACAGTCCTCAGGGACAGTGTACATGGACAGGGCATCTTTTGTGTCCTCTTCCTTCAGTGCCGATGCATACACCTTCTCCGCCAGCAGACGAACTTCCTCATCCACATCACTCAGAACAATCTTTGGGAACTGCTGTGGCATATCTGTATAGGGGCACATTTAAACACACCTCAGTAACATTGCAACAGCTGTTGAATTCATAAAGTAATCTCCCAAGGTCTATGTCTGCCAATTCCATAAACATTTTTAAGTCGTGTTGAAACCAAACAAGCATTTACAGAAGTGCTGTACTAGTTCCTGAGTTCCTGTCTCAAAACAACAGGGTTGATGTATGTTTCATGGCTCATATCAACACGCTTGCTGTAAAAAGTCCTGGGATGCCATGTGCATTCCCAGGCCATTGATTCAGGCCTGCAGAGTCAGTCACTAGTCCAATGCACAGCTGCAGACACACTGCCCTATAAAACAGTTATGTATGTGTGAGGACAGATCAAGTGTCTGAGCCCTGGGTGTGACTTCTCCCTGAACAGTTAGGAACATGGTCCACAGTGGCCGCATCAGGTGCTATCCTTGGCAAGAATCAGATCCCTTTGTCAAGGATTCCATTCTTCTAAGCCATTCTGAGAAACTTCCATATCAAGTAAAGATACTGACTGTTGCCAGCTGCGTAACCATAGGTACTATCGACAAGCTAAAGGATATCTGGCACAAAACTGGAGCATATTCCATCTAGCTTTGTTGATTGAGAAATAAAATTACCATAAATATTTAATTATAATCACTCTTCCCATAAGATCACAAGCTTCAGTATCTTCTACATAACACACAAATCAAAGTCTGTCCGAAAAATGATGCTGACTGAAGGCCATGACCTTTGCTTCCCTAAACTGTTTTTGTTTTGATAGACCATTGCATCTGTTTCCACCCAAATCCTTGCTTAGGATCACTGCACTCAAAACACTACAAGGACAACAAGGAATTCCTCCTACACTGCCACTGTACCTACAAGACCTGTCAGAAAATAGTTACTGGTTCTGAATTGAGTACACTCTAGTTCTGTCTGTGGTGACCTGACTTGTACAGCTGTGCGACTGCTGCCATTCTTACCTTCAGCCCCCGTCACCGCCATCTCTGCTTCGGCTGTTCTTAGTGGCCGCACTTCAAATGTGTTACTGGGTTTATGTTTGTGTGTGCATGTGTCTGTTGTGGGCCATGTCCAGTCTCACTCTGAGAAACTGCTGTTGTCTGACTACAGTTTTGTTTTCTTGAGTCTCTCTCTCTCTCTCTCTCTCTCTCTCTCTCTGTTTTAAGAGGTTGAAAGCCTCCTGTCCACAGAGCTACTAATCCTTTGAATGTCACCACCGCCTGTCAACAAAAAGTGACCCTGAATCCTACCGAGAACCGCTTACAAACAGGACCTTGGTCAATCCTCCCAGCCCATCTCATGCGTACATACAAACACTGGTTTCACTCTTTGGGATTTACTCCCTCACTATCCCCTAAAATCCAGCCCATAAATACTCGAGCTGATCTCCGAAACACAACTGTTCATGTGAACGGAATCTGTGGCCAAAAGAGCATCTCCTTTGAAAGCTTCAGCTATCCCTCACCCCCCAAAACAGCCTCTAATCCTAGCTCTGACCTTGCTTTAGACACGTATCATTTCAGCCCCAGATAAACAGTCCTGCTGGCCATTATCATGGGTCTGCAAAAGTCCAGAGCTAATCACCCCTGAAACTGATACCTCTTAGTTGCTTCAGAGCTTAAACTGGGTGTTGACAGAAAGGGTGCTGTTCATGTTGTCCCAGAACATGGGAGCATGCCCATCATCTATTTGTATCACATCCATTTGAAACCATAGAATAAACAAACCATCTCACCCTTTGTCATTTTAGACACAGTGGTTGTTTGAAGCACGCAGCATGATCCACTTATGCACAAACACACATACTGAGATATGGAAAATAGACTGTAAAAACTTGGTGTGAGGGGACAAAGGGGAAGTAGGTTTACCTGATCTGACTGTTGTCCTTTGTTCCTGTAACAGCTGCTTTTATCTCATACCTTATCCAACTGGAGCTCCAACAGCAAAACCTACCCAACTGCGCCTTTCAGCCTGACCTGAAACTTGGAGACCGGTCACGTGGACGCCTCACAATCCTAGTGATGTGCTGCGTATTATTACAGGCTGCTTGGACAGGGCTGGGGGAGGAACTGGAAGTGGATTTGTCAGGCTGGAATTGAAAATCTCCCCATCCCATTCTCTCTCCCTCTGATCGATCAGAGGGAGTTCAGGATCCTGTGACTAAGGGATTTGAGGGTCTGTGTGGTGCAAAGGTTTATGAGAGAGTAATGTAGTACAGGCAGGTCTTAATGGCTTCAGTGCAGAGTTGATGAGTATAGAAGCTAAACCGAAGCTACTGAGCCATGATCTGTAATATAAGCTGTGCAAGTTTCTTTGAATGCCTTTCTACATTGAGGCTGTAAATGCTTGTGTAAATAATGAATTGCTGGTTTTCTTGCACCTGTGGGTCTATTTGATGGCTCCGAGGTGCTTTGCTATCAAGAGGCACTGTGTACAATGTAACTGCAAACAATGTATTAGGTTATAGTTCAGTAGTATAGTCAATGAAACTTAATTGATTTAAACATTAAATAAAAAAGACACCGTAACCATCAATAATAGCACTTCATATTAAAAAGAAAATCTTTATTTTTGCTACTTTTCCACAGGTATATTTCTTCTCCATGTTTTGTGCTACTCTTGTTTTACTCTTGAAATTCTGCTGATAGTGTTCCCTCTCATTTGAGAAATTGCTTGTGTTATCCTCATTTTTAAGTCTCGTTAGCTAACAGGATATGCGAATGTAAATATGTACTTGTATGTATATGTAATTGTATATAAAATAGATGTAATATATGTATATTTACTGACATGTCTTATTTCTTGATTGAGCTTGTAAGACCACTGTGAGAACATTGTGCGATTCAAGCTTCTGTGCAAATCACACATTTCCTTAGGACAGGGGTTTTCAAACTTTTTTTGTCAGCCGAACCCCTTTGACGTAAATTACTTGAAGTACCCTGGATTAAGTAAATTTCAATAATTTAATGGCACATTTGCATGTTTAACTTTAAAAACATTTCTTTTTTTATCAGTTTTAAAGTTTTAGTAGTATTTACATAGCTATTGTTATTATTACACTCAATACATTATAAAAATTCATATTACTGTAATGTACAATGTAATTATAAAAAAAAATCCACAATAATTTTTTTATACAGGGTTTCCCAAAAAGAGAATTATTTTTATACATTTAAGATTTTACCTTTACATCACATTTGTATAAACCTGTAACATTTCTTTGCAAAAACGTTTTAATTATTATTTTTTTTAATTAATTCGTTAATTAACTCGTGGGAAACCCTGCCTTAGGAAATGAGCATGAGATGATAAGTTTAAGGATAGGCTATGACAGAGATACAGATAGGAATCGCATGACCCATGTTTATACCCCTCTTTCTATTAAAACTGTCAGCTTTTCTCAAATAAAACAAACTGTATTTAATTGTCATTTACTGCATCATACCTACATCTTCTGCTTTTACTAGAAATGGTATTTGTATTGCAGCACTTCTCATGTTACTGTCTCCTTAGGATGGATTGTTTTGTGCCCTAGCATTAATTTGGATAAAGCCATTTGCTAAATTAGCAAATATAAATGTTTCTGCAATGTCTCCTTTTAGGGCCCAGGATAACATTCCTGGTTGCCCCCTTCTGGTTAGAATCAGAATCCATTCCTGCAGTAAACAATTCAATAATGGAATAAATAAGTGCTGCAATAAAAAAGAATCCATTTTAAAATGACTGTTATTAAAAATAAAAATAATGTTAGACTGTTTCTTGCTGCAGGATAGGGAGAGACCGATCATAAGCGCTCACCCTTTCCCAAACATGGGCTGGAAAGCTGCTTTACTACGGGCGTCTGGAGTCTCTGCATCATTTCCTGTGTGCTCAGGCCTGGAGAGTGAGAAGACAGAGCAGCATGTGCAGTAGCAGTATAAGACTAGAAATGAATCGGTGGGTTTCTTACATTAGCATTATTGCAACAGATTTGATGTCATGTTGAATAAGTGGCATCTATTTGTAACTGTTCATTATAATTGCTGGTAAAGGGGAACATTAACCGACACAAAACTCTAAATGTATCATGATAAAATAAATAAAATGATTAAAGGGGTCATATATGATGTTGCTAAAAAGCACATTATTTTGTGTATTTGGTGTAATGAAATGTGTTTATGTGGTTTAAAGTTTAAAAAACATTATTTTTCACATACTGTACATTATTGTTTCTCTCTATGCCCCGCCTTTCTGAAACGCTCGATCTTTACAAAGCTCATCAGTCTGAAAAAACGAGGTGTGCTGTGATTGGCCAGCTATACAGTGCGTGGTCAACTAAGCAAATGAAGACAATAGAAGCCCAAATATGCTGAAAACCTTCTTTCTCTTTTACAGAGAGTTGGTTTTTGCAATGTTAAGACTAACGCTTGCAAATGAAAGTATCAAACGAGTGACGAATGTGATTTGCACGCAGGAAGTCGATTTATGTGTTGGAGGTTTGTGGACATGAAGTTAGTTCGAGCTTCTAAGCACACGCAAGTTGAGTTAGTGCTTTTTGAACAGTAACACTATTTAGTGCAACAAAGCAAATGAGGAAAACAAGACTCATATGTTGAAAACAGACACGTATAAAGGTTGAGAATTAAAATTATATTTGTTGATTTTTATTCTGATTGTTGGTGTCGGATTTGTCCCCTTCAATGTCTTTATTGTACAGCCCTTTATTCTAATGAAGTATAATGACAAATGGTAAAATGTTGTACCTTGGTTGTAAAAGGGAAAAAACAACTTTCTTTTGTGTATATATTTACTCTAGCCATATAAATAGAAATGAGCCCAAATATCCTGATGCAGAGACTCCATTATGGCAAGGACCCTTTCAAGAATGATCACGTATTATGTCTATTAAACTGAATATTTGGCACATTCCTAATAACCTATTAAGTAGTCACTTATTTTAACAAGAGTATTGACTTTATTTAGGATGCTGCAAAACAGATGTCATTTTGATAGCCATAGCATGTCACCTCTGTCGAAATATTAAAGATGTTGCTTGTGAATTTAGCAAAGCAGACAGTTCTGAAAGGCTTTGTCAGCTGGTGCAGTGTCAGTGCTGTATGTGATGGCATTGAATAGTGTTCATTCAGTACAGAGGAGATTTCGTGATGTTGTGGCCTGCGGAAATTGATTTTAAGGTGGAACGAATCAGACTGAGGGTTTATTTAATTTTAGTGTGTAAAATGGTTTCAAAGGTTAGATTGGCTCAAATGGAGTCCACTAGCGACATTGTTTTTTTCTTCTTCCAATTTTATTAAAAATAGACTAATTATTTTAGTAATATATAAGCTTAACAATTTGAGTGAAAAGTTACATTGTAAAATTTATTACAACAATATTTTGTTTGTAATGTTTTTACAAAATATTATTTTTTTTGTACATATTTACTTCTAAAGCCAGTTTTTAATGTCTATTCCATGCTTTATGTGTCTGGTGCGATTCCAAATACTGATATATGCTATGATTTGTGATTAATTTGACTGATTGATTATCATGTAATGAAAATGAATGCATTTTTTAATCGATCAATAGTCCCAAAATGGATTATATAACATTATAAAAATTTGGAAGCTCTCATATCTTTTTTTTTTTCTGTGAAGAATGGTTTAAAAAGAATATTAATGTTTTTAGCAAGTTGTGAAGTGGCAGGCAAAATTCCCTGTCCAAACCAGGGCAGTGGAAGTATCAAAAGAAAGAAACTGTACAGTATAGGGAAAAAATAAATTTCCCCCCTATTGTTACCTTAGGAATTTCCTGGCCAATTGTTGCAAGGCATGGAACGAATTGCAGGGTCCTATAGCATGGCTGACAGTGGAGCACTATCATTTGACAAAAAACACCACCAGAAACCAGAGAGCGAAATCTTCCAAATAAGTGCCCTTCCAGTAAATGGGCCCATTTTAGAGCTAGAGGAGTGATGGAGAGATGGGAAATGATGAAAAAAAGGCAGAATGGCAGAGGCTGACAGAAACCACCTGAAATGTTTATCTCCTAGTAGCTATCGTACAGCATCGGTGGATCCTGAATCTATGTTTTTGTGTGCTTGGAGGATTGGGGTATTACCTGTAGCACACCGGAGTATATTCCTCATCCCCCTGAGAATAAAATGAGGCAGATGT
>JADLZN010000018.1:35618-61932 GCA_018155175.1 Sinocyclocheilus anophthalmus
GCTATTTCAAAACTAAATGGCGTCCGAACAGCATTGGACCCCTTTGACTTTCATTGGATGGAAAAGATACTGAAAACTATTTTTCAAATAGTTTTCAGTATCTTAATTTATGTTCCAGTAAATAAAAAAGTCATACAGGTTTGAAATAACGCAATAAATGATGACAGAAGATAGATACATAGGTAAATGACATTTATTTTCATTTTAATTTAAGTGATCTGAATTGGTCACACTTTATTTTAAGGTCAAATTCTCGATATTACAAAACCTAAATATGATTTTTGCCTCAGTCAAACCTAATTTGCTTCTTAGTAAATAGTTAGTAAGGTAGTTGTTAAGTTTAGGTATTGGGTAAGGTGTAGAGTAATGCAGAATATGTGCTTTATAAATACTAATAAACAGCCAATATGTTAATAATAGGCATGCTAATAAGCAACTAGTTAATAGTGAGAGTTGGTCCCTATACTAAAGTGTTACCTATCTTTTTAGATAAATATGCTTAGGTTTATTATAGTCATGTTATATTTATAAATGTGTATATGAAGGTATATTCCTAATATTCCATAATCTGAATAACCTTGATCTCTTTGGCAGATTAAGTGTTTGATGGCATTGCAGAGTATTAGACTAGGAATCAGAGACCCTGCGAATCAAAACAGCTTGTATCTTTCTGCACGGTCCACATAAACCCATGAGAGGTGCTTAGTGTGTTTAGTGTAGCTCAAGCCCATGTTTTGACTTTTAAAGCTATGATTTTATCTAGATGCAGGTTGACTGTCAGCACTACTGTTTTCAAAGAAAAAGCGACGCGTCTGTGTCAAATAAATATATGATTGTATCAATGAGAAGATGTTCTTTTTATTTTTTAAGCCGTTTACGCAAAAGTGATGATTTACTCACCCTCATTGGACCCCACTGACTATCGCTGTATACACAAAAAACAGTGAGACGTTTTCCAAAATATCTTTTGCGTTTCACAGAACAAAATTCATACAGGTTTGGAACGGAATGAGGTTGAGTAAATGATGACAGAATTTTCATTTTTGGGTGAACTATCCCTGAAATGTCATTTTACATTAGGATTCAATATTTCTACTAAACACACATTTGCACATCTTGGCAAACAATTTCCCAAACAGTCAAAATGTATTTTCTCAAATTTGAACAGCCCATTTCCAAGAGCAATATCTTTATGAAGTTGTCTGTCATCTGATCAGTCATTTACTCCAAAAATGTGACAATCCAGCAATGCGTTCGTCCAGTACATATCTGGCCTGTTTTGTCTATCTGTAATAACATACTGTCAATGGTCTTTCCAAACTCACATTATGATAAACTGTAAAGATCTCCAACGTCCCCTGACCCAGTATATACTCCCTGTTCCAGATATTATCAAAAACACAGGCAGTAATGTATTCCCCAGATAAGCAAATGAAGAATGATATCTAGTACTTACTTCATTTTTCTAACTGAGTATTTGATAATGTCTTAACTCCACATCTGTGTTAAGATATGGAGCCTTAAGATTTGCTGTTAAAGGCCCTGTCGCTTTGACCTCTTAGAAACTATTCCATTAAAATGTGCTGCATTCTCTAGTTTTAGTTGTGTGCCAGGGGTATTTGTGTTCATAAGGACTGATTCTGTCACATTACAATGTTTACACTAGTAAACGCTAATTGATGAAACTCTCTTGGCCCTGTGCATACAATGCTTTCTTTGTCATCAAAAAATAATGGGCCAGGAAAGATGGATTTGGACGCCAAAAAGACCTGAAGGAATGCATGAGGAGTAATTGTGCCAGTTAGGAAACCTGGAATTGTGATCACGTTTAACAATTTTATTTTATGTTCAGGATTGTCCTGATATGCCCCATACTATCATTCATGTTGTTTTGAAAATGTAATAAATAAATAAATAAACAGTGCTGAAATTGCACATTTCAGTTAATGCTCTGTCTTTTTTTATCTATAAATTTTAGGATCTGGTGAAGGATGTGGCAAGATCATTCAGCGCTTCCCCAAAAAGGACTGGGATGGCACGGCATTTCCCCAGGGTGTGGAGATGGTAAGGAGACGTTTTTGTTCTGTTTTCTGAAAACTGAAACCCAAAAGTAGACCCAAGTCATTTATTCATAAACAGCTGCCTTCTGTAAGTAGCTGAATGAAAAAAAAAAACCTGTGTATTGTACGTCTTTGTTTTTCCCAGTTGTTCTCTGTGATGGATTTTCAGTTTTTGCCATTGGTCAGTTGTGCCCACTTGAGGCATTGTGGCATTGCTGGAGAATATGAATTTGTTTTTTTTACTCTTCTGCTTTCCTCAAAGTTCCTGAAATCTGTGAATACATCTGCCCACATCCTCGGAAACTCATGTGGTTTTGATATCAGCCTTTCCTTTTGTCAACAAATGCATAATCATTGTTTACTTAAAGGTTTATCCCAGTCGCCTTCATTTGCTCTAATTGGAGAATTCCAAGCCCATGTCCTGTCCATTTCTTAAATAGTGTGCAGAAATGCTTTGCTGTGCTTCTGTCCGATCTATCGCGCTACACACTCTGGCCCAATTAACAGACACAAACCAACTTAACTCTGGACCAAATATTTGCTTATCTGAGCTGAAGAAGAACATGTTGTTCATCTCCTTAGTGGCAGTGGCTTTAAAGTTGTCCTGGTTCTTGAGTTAAGAAGCTACAAATGTTCAGCTTAAGCTGTTGGGTTGTGGCCTGGTTGACTGTTTGTTTACTTGTTTATCAAGACGTAATGCGTAAAGCTTGACCTTTGCATGAAATCGTAGGACTAAAGATTCAACTGTAATATAAAATACACATCTTCTGATGAGCTTGCTTTCAATTTCTGAATAAAGATTCATTTTGATATTTTCAAATTTTGAGACACTGATGTCTCAAAAAGGTGATGTAGCCGTCCTCATAATGAAGAAGAGCAATTCGATTTTTGAAGAGAAAAACATAAGTAGTGTGACCAAATCTTTCATTATTATTTTAAACAAAAAAGTCATATGTTGCAACCAATGAATAATGTGATAGAATACAGAGAACCTCTGAAGAATCTCAAGACTGTGTGTCAAGTTCAGCAAGTCTCTTAAAATATCAGATAGTTTGTCCTTTTCATGACATGGTTGTAAAATGTCATGCGGCACTACTTCCCAGAATGATATGATTTATAATTCATTATTCTTTCAAAAACATTTTGAATAAGATGTGGACACTCACATGCGTTCAAGGTGCAGGGAAAATATGTTATTACCTTTTAATCGACGGTTACACGACGTGACATTTTTTTAGTCATTAAAAACCCTTTATGAGCCATCATGAATACAAAGAGGACATTTCTGAGAACTTGGCACATGCGTTTTGGCACGTCGTAGACACTCTTATTGTCGTTGAGCCAAACACAGACTGTTCTCCCTCTGCTTTCTTGTTTTATTAGTCATTTAAGTGTAAGTGAACTAAAGAAATATTCTTGGTTACACAATATCCTTGGATAACGACTGTATTTATGATACGTGGCTTCGTATTTGCTTGTAGAAAAAGTCTGTATTAGATCAATGAAGGACATTGGCTATTCTAATGTGAGAAGAGGCTCATTGTTCACGGCGAGGACTGATTTTGAGTCAGTCCTTTACTCATTTTGGCTGTTTACACTCATCTGCTGAGATATGGCCGCGAGCACCGTCTCCCACTGATTCTGAATCTGCAGAGACTGTAATCTAGACAGTCATCTAGAAATCGGCTAACCAAACGCAGGTTCACTATCTTCCAGCAGGTGGTTGAGTCTCTGGTCAGCCAACAGGTTACACAATCTGGGTCAGTCCCGGGCTCAGATGTTGTTTTTATCATTATGAATTCTTACTGATTTATGTTTGTGATTCTAAGGGGACATGATCTTTTCCCCACTCCAGGAATGATGGTTGTTTCGTCTGTCAGAGACAGTAGACTTGGATTGTACTCCATTTCCGTGGTTTGAGCAGTCACATTATTTGGTGTAATACAATGAAGGTCCTTTTCCTCAAGAACTGCATGTATATCTGAAGGCTTATATTGAGAAGCACTGGAAACATTCCATAGGGGTTTTATTCAATACAGACTCAATGGCTTAATACAGTTCCTGCAAGTATAGGGAATGTCCTTCAGCAGTCGTAAAGTGTTTATTTTGAGTATCAGTGTTCTTTGTGTCAACTGGGGCAGCTTGTCATTCACAGGATGTTTCTGTTTATTTGATGCACCATTTTTTTTGTAGAGATTGTTGTAGATGTTGAAACCACCAAGTCTGGCACCAGTGATCATGGTCAAAGGGTCAGAGTTACATTTCAAATTGAAATCACAAACCAAAATTTGCTTTTAAAAGTCACATTGTCCCTCATTAGTTACATTTACGTTCCTGGTTTATCAGTTTATCTCATTGCTAGAATCTAACAGGGATATTGGTTGGTTCTTTGGTCAACTATAGGATGGATTGTAGGGCTTGGTTGGCAATATTGATTAAACATTTTGATTAACCAAAATCCCAAGATTGATCTTTCAGTCTGCTCTGTTTTCAGCTCATGTGTGTTACAATTTATAAAGTACTAAACTCCAGTTTACATTTTGCCGGTGTTTTCAGCTCATTAGCACATTATTTAGAGAGAGCATGTGTGCATGGTTGCCAGGTTGGGAAGATTAAGCAAAACCACTTTGCAGAAAATGTATCGATTTAAGAGAATGATCGATTTGCAGACATGATGTCTGGATTGCGTTTACATTACACTGAGATCCGATCACAATACGTCCTCGACTACCTCTAGACCAGGACACGCTGATCGGATAACATTCCGATCAGAAGCGCGTTTACACTTGTCTTTTCAATGTGTATGTGGACAAAATCCGGATACAGGTCGCATGTTAATGCCAAGTGTAAACGCAGCCTAAGTGAACTAGATGTGAATAGCCAGGTTTGAGTACCAATTTCAATTAGTTAAGCAGTACTATTATTGTTATACATATTAAACATATTTTGAACATCTTTAGCTCTTGCACATGTTGTTATTTTTATAGTTTGCATTGTAGTGAATTATTCACATTAAAAGGTTATTAGTGGTTTTATGTAAGATTAATTACGGTGCTGTTTTTCCATCTCGTGTGTTGTTTTTGAGTAAGCGCTCTAGAACAACATTCATCAAACACATTCACATCTCTTTGAACACTGCGGGGACAGCATAGTCCATAGGGTGGGCGATTTATCGTATAAAAATAGACCAGAGCTGTATGTATGTCATTTCTTGTTAGTCATTGGGTGTGCCAGTACTCCCAGCGGGCTGCAGAATCGAACCAGAAGAGTGTTTTGCTGGGTTTCAGGAAACATGCCTTGACTTAATCTACACAGTATCATCTCCGAAGCATTCAGCAACATGTGGAGGACCCCCTCAGCATAGTTTTTGCTCTGTCAGTTTACTCAAACATATCAGTATGTGCACATGTTTCTACTGATCTCCCTGCCCAATGTGGTTCTTATGCTCTGACCCGACCTTGCATAATTTTTGGCTCGTTCATGTGGTCTAAGATTCTTTTACGGTACTCACGTACACTTTTATCTGGTCTTTAGATGCATACATGCAGTTGCCATTAAGCATCTGTAACTGTTAATAGCAGAGCAAATATGTTGACCGTAATTCTTTATAGCTTTACAAATTCTCATCTTATTTTGGAGAAATTCGCATTTCCGTCAAATTGCATGGAGGATCCGTTTGGTCTATTTGTGTAGGTTTTATGCTCAGCCGTTTATTTTGGACTGATTGTTAAATAATGAAAATAACAAACTCATAAAAGCGCATTGCTGGGGTTAAGTGTCCCCAACATCCCCAGCACACGAAAATTAAATGGCTTCAGTCCCATCTTTGTAGTTTTATTGAATATTGTTTTTAATATACCAGCCGGGCAATTTGGATTTTCGTCTTGGTATGCAAATTGTTATTATTTGCAGATTTCTACAGATTTTCTGTTTTTAGTTTCGGAACAGCAGAAATTCTTTCTTTACCACAACAACCCCCAGCAAACTAAATAGCCACAGATGAGGAATGTTCCAAGTATAAAGGGATAGAAAAACACCCCATCGTGTTTACAGCTCTCGTTCCAAAGGTGTTTTCAATCTTGGAGGAAGTTCGCCAGCTATTCTCCTTGCGTGCTGTTTTTAACCCTGCCTCACATGAAGGTTCAGCTCGCTTCATGCATATTCACTCGTTGCTTACTGCTTAGATCACACTGGAAAGACAGTAAAGAACAGTTTGAGGGGACATTAAACAGCTTGTCTAAAGATGGTCCACAACTAGAGCAATGCTATCAACAAATAAGAGTCAGGCAACCCATAAATAACAATGACTTGCTGGGTTAGTTATAGGTCTCACACAGTTAAGACACAGATGTTCTCTGATTGCCTCAAAGAGATTAAGAAATTAATTAGGACCTACAAAGAGTGTAACTGGTTTGAAAACATGATGGGTTAATCAGTAATATATGTACACTAAAAGTTAAAGGGAAAGGTCCTCGAGCCGGGATTTGAATTCGGGTCAGCTCAGCACCCGTGCCCAAAGGCCTATCGGCGCGACCCAATTTTTGTAAAATTTGTGTTTTATAAATTCACTAAATTGACCTGTCGGTGAGTTGGCTAAGAGGAAGAAATGTGAAAAGGGAATTTTTTTTTTTTTTTTTTAGGTCTGCCATTTATTTTATTTTATTTACTGAATTAACTGCCTTAAAAAATCTCTTGCACTGGCCACTTATTGTGGAGCCCTGGTATAATTTGTTTGGAGATACATCTTGCTTTGATATTCTATTACCGTATACAATAGTTGATGATCTGATCTGATTGGCTGGAGTGAGGAACATGGTTTTCAATGTCAGAGTGTCAGTGTTTTCTCACTCAGAGTGGGGTTTCTCTCGCTAGTGGACAGGAAATGGAAACCCAGAGTGATTACAGAATGCTTTAACCAGGGAAAACATTGTCATGTTTAACATGAAACAATTTTGCAAGTACACACTGTGCTTTGCTCGTACTGTTGCAGGAATGTGATAACCTGCACCTGAATCACAACCGGGACGATATTCAGTACACAAGCACCCTTGCTCATGTAATACTTCTTACTATCATATTCATAACAAACATGGATTCATTTAGGAAAAGTGTCTGTTTTAATCCTCCTTGGTTCATGCTCTGTGAATTATGGAAAAAAAGGAGTTACACAACTATATTGTGTTTTGACTGTGATCATGGTAATATTTGTTTATATGTTCTTTGGAATGTGATGGTTCAATGTCACAAATCTTTGTTACAACATGAATTAACTCTCAGAGCCTCAACCAGAGGAAAGTTGACATGCTTCACACAGCAGGGCTGGGCGATATTGCTAAAAAATGTATCAACGATATAATATCATACGATATTATTTTCATATCGTTCGGTATCGATAATTATTGACATTTTTATAACCTTTTATAAAACAAAGAGCAATAGAAAAATGTAACACTACTTTTAATTAATCCAATTTATTGAGACGAACAACACATTTTTTTGTTTTAACAGTCAAACACACAATGAAAATTAAACAAATATCTAATTTCTAATGTTTCATATGCAGATTAAATGGGTTTTAAGGAAACTTTTGTCTTGTCTCCCAAAGCCACAGGAGGGCGCAAAGAGCAAAATAATGCAGCACATAATGTCAACACATGGAAATAACTGTCTATAAAAAAAAACCTGCATTACGTCAAAAATAACTCATACAAATCAAATATAATTTCGTAAATTGCATAAACAGTTATGAACATGTATTTATGCATTGCTTAATACAAAAAAACGAATTGCCCATCACACAGATTGCCTTTAAAAAAATATGAGACGCAGTGAAAAGGAATACACCTCCACAAATTCACGACGTGTTTTCTAAAAGTTTCAACTGTTTTAACTTTGCATGGCTACATCTCTTGTGTGAGACGCGAGTGCAGCAGTCAAATTTTGTTCATCTAAAAAATGTGATAAATATGTGTTCTGTGTGAATGGCTTGGTTTCGGTTTTAACTAATCAAGATCTTCTCCGCATTGAGCCTCTATATTTCTCTAATATTTTGAATGAAAAACGCAGCACTGGCGCGTCTCTTGGGCTAGACTAACAAAACATTAAAAAGTCACTTACATCATTATCACCGCATCTAGCGCGCCACTGATGACGCTCCCTGACTCACTCCTAACATTCAAATGCAAATGTTTATTTTAAATTCGACTAATATAATTTTTTTATTCACAATCTCCTCATCACAGGCAGGCTCAGCACTCATTTCAGCATGTGTTCGTTTTTGTGTGTGCTGTCTGCGTCACTCATAGAATGTGCTTATATCGTGCGCTATATCGAACATTTGTTATATCGTTATTTCGAAGAAGGTGTACCGTCGATAAATATCGATACCGTTTTATCGCACAGGCCTAGGAGAGGGAAAGGAATGACTGGCATTGTTTCATGGTTTTCCTCTTTGATCTCGGTGGGCTGCAGATTTTGTAAAAACTGAATGCTTTTGGAGTTTCTAGATTATTTACTGTCATTCTTATCAAAATGTCGCATTAATAAACCAGCCAAAATCTTAACTTTAGTATGTTGACTCACAGATGTTCGTCTCACACACATGCATGCACTTACTCAGAGTCTGCAGCTATATTAGTCACATTATAAGGGCTGAAGAGTCCCGTACATTCCTCTGTGCTTCAAGTTCAATGCTGAATGCCAGGGTCACTCGATTGCAGTGTGTGCTCGCGTAAAACGACTCATTTAATATCTTGAAAATAAAATGTTATCGGAAATGCATTGATATAGAACATAATGATGTTGCTTTTGTTTTGCTCTTTTATTTTTAGGCTTTTTACCCTTTTTTAGGAAATAAGAATGTAAACTGAGCCACTCGTACTCAGACCTGGGTCCTTATGATCCAAACTTTCAAAGCATAAGCTCTTATAAGTCCAGAGCATGTGCACAGTCCACTGCCGCAGCTGCATTTCCTTATGGGCTCAAGAAAAGATGCATTTTGTCTGTAATAGGTCAATTTGATTGATTTCTGAAGGCTGATTTCATTGTGTTTTAAAATGTCAAATCAGATTGGGTGTCCTGGTCTTTCACGTGGGATGCTTTAGATGAGACCTCTCAGCTGCCAAACGAGCTCAATTTATGATTGTATTATGTGCCAGTGCTGATGGCGTGTGGTCAGGTGCATCCCGGAAAGCTTCCATGTCGGAGATGACCTTCAATAGTCATTCAACTGGAATAAATTATAGATGATGTATTGCGGTAGTCATTTGGAGCCTTTTGTTCATTCATTTTCTTTTTTGCTTTGTTCTTGAAGCAATGAGGGCTTAAAATAAACAGTAGAAACGTTTCCAGACCCTTGGTTCCAGATATTTATGATGAGATTTAATGATGAGTACTGAAGTAGAGTTAGGGGATTATGTTAAATGTTTAGGATTTATCCAGTATTGTTTTGTTGAGGACGGTTTCCTGCCTGTTCCTCATGTCACGACTTGCGAATATGAAACCACTAAATAAGATATATTTAGCAGTGTCTCTGTTTTAAATTTCATTAGCAAAACATAGCAATTGGGAGAAGGCTGATTTTTGCGAAACAGTTTTTAAACTGTCCAGTGAATTAGTTCCATAAATAAAAAATGTTCATGGAAATCTTTTTATTTTATTATTACAAATATTTTTGTCAATGTTATCTGTTACATTGGTGTATACTAAGTAATATCTTGATATTACTTTTGCTAATTTAATACAAATACTGTGAAAAATATACATGGATTTGCTCAGTGATGCTTAGAATTTTGCTGTATTTTACTTGATTAAAAAATGGTTTAATCTACTTGACAACCATGTTTTTTTGTTTTTTTTTCTAGGGTGCTTTTCCCAACAATGTACAGTAACTTGATGCTTAAATGAATATTTAAACCAAAAATGAAAATTTGCTGCAAATTTACTCACCTGCAGGCTATAAAAGAGGTAGATGAGTTTTTCTTCATCAGAACAGATTTGGAGATATTAGGATATATTCAGGGTGCGAACTACGGGGGAGCTAAGGGGAGCTCGGCTCCCCTTAATAAGACATGGCTCCCCTGAAAACGTGATTTGTGAAATTTGGGGGGGTCTCAAAAAATATTGACAATGGGTTATTTTGACGTGCAATTTTGATGTGCAATTTGTGATCATGTGGATTATTATGTGTAAAATTGCAAAAAGATCATTCATTCATGTATGACGGCGATTTAAACCTAATTCACTCCAATAAAGATAACTATACATGCTATTCTTGTCATGAGCATCAAGGTGTGGGGGCACTGCGGTTGCAAATTCCACTCATGTTTAGTACATGTTAACTCAAAGATTCGTAGAAAAATATAAACGTTGGACTCTGTGGTCGATTCTGTGTTAAGGTAAGGCATGTTATTCGCAATTGTGTTGTGGCTGGGTTGTGATAGGTCTGCGTGACTCTCGATGTCTTAGCCCTAATTGAATGGAGTAATTATGGTATACTTCTGTAGCCTGACGACGAGTAACTAACCATTGTTCATGTGAACTCAAAGACAGCTGATGCTTTTGTATATAGACTATTTGTGGGTGGCTGTTTGTTGCTTCACCTTCGTGTGTAGATAAAGATTAATAGGGTAAGCAAGTAGTGATACACTAGATGTTTGTATCTTTGTAAGTCATTGTAAGCCCACGCGCAAGCGCACAACCCCCCTGTTATATAAAAAAAGCATGTGGGCTCCCCCAAAGTCCACGGTATAGTTCAAACACTGGACATCATTAGCATTCATCATTTGCTCAGCAATGGATCCTCTGCAGTGAAATGGGTGCCATCAGAATGAGTCAAAATAGCTGATTAAAAACATCACAATAATCTATCAGTCTGCAAGTCTTTGATGCGAAAAGCTATATGTTTGTAATAAATTCTTCATTAAAACGCTTTTACCGTCAAACTGTTGCTTCCAATGAAAGAGGACAACAGGGAATGGACTTTTCTTTCTTTTCTGTTTTTTTTTACTCTAGAAATGTTATTATGCATCTAGGACATATATGTTTTGGCCAGAAGGATGATTTAAAGAAAAATGCCTTAAGATATGAATTTGTTTCTAAACATACGTGTTTACTTACAAGACCCTTAATTATTGGACTGTGGACTATTATTATTGTGATATATTGGACTCCGCTGTTTGGACTACATCTCACGGCACCCATTCACTGCAGAGGATCAACTGGCGAGCAAGTGATATGATGCTACATTTCTCCAAATCTGATAAAAAGAAACAAACTCTTGGATGACCTGAGGATGAGTACATTTTCAGCAAATTTTCATGTTTGGGTGAACTATTCCTATAATAGTATGATACATCTTTGAAGAAATTAACTTGGTAGTCATGACAGTTTCCTGAATCCGTAGTAACTTTGTGGCATATCTGTAGTTCGAACCACATGGTGCAACAATATAAAACTGTGGTTAATGAAGTCATGTAGGTGGTGAAATACTAAATTCTGGTAATGAATCAATACAAGATCACCATTAATGTCAGATTATATAGTCAATATACACAAACAACAGCAAGCCGGTCATTTAAAATCATATTAGCATGTAAAGTACTATTTAAATAGTGTATTAAATAGTTACTCCTGTACAGTTCATTCAGTAAGCAGCTTTTTCCACAACAAAGTAACCAAAAATATATCAGTATATCAGTGAATAATGTCAAAAGTCTGAAACATATTGAGATATGTACTTTGAAACGTGAAAATCCAAAACCTTTAGCATGTTTTCAGAGGATGTATTTTAGCTAGAGTCCTGAACTGGCTGAGGTTGAGTATCACTTTTTCAAGTGGTCGATAAACATTGGCGTTAGTCAGAATGCTTGAACATCTCAAGGCTGTGCATGGGTTTCTTCTTCTGATAGCGTTACCCTTTTACCTGTTTGTCACTGTCACCATGATCACTTGCCATTAACCTTTGTCTCTGGAGATATTTGCTCTTGCAGATATCTTCATTCTCTGGCACGCTTTGGAGGCTTTTGCGTTATGGCCAGAATGATGGACTAAAATGTTCCTGTTAAACTAACAACAAGGCCCATTCATCTAACCTCCCACGAAAGCACGAGCCACTTGGCAGTGCTGACTGCATGAGCATTGCCTTCCCCAGCATGCTGGGACTGAGGCGGACATAGACCCTTGGCACCTTCTGAAGACAGTTGGCCCTATTGCTGCTGGCTGCAGTGTGTGTTTTATGTCTCCAGCAAATAAACCCAGAATCCTCTGCTTTATTTCTACTGACTGCATCAAATGGATTATGTCCATAATCTTGTAAGCCTGAAGAAAAACATACTTCCTCTACTCCTCTATGTAGTTGAGAGGGTGGGAGAAAAGATTCTTTTTAATATGTTTGCATTTAAAAAGGCATGCTGCTGATATACATCATAAGTTTTTAAGATCATTTAAGGTAATAGCTCTTGATTGGAGCAGTGGTGACTTGATCGAAAATATTATTTTTTAGTATATATGACACTACCATTTAATATTTTATGTTTTTGAAAGAGTCTTTTAGGCTTCTCGACTGATTTATTTTGACCAAAAAATAAAGTAATATTGAAATATTATTACAATTTAAAATAAGTTATCAGTTTAAATGTATTTTAAAATTAATCTATTATGCGGATTTGAGTTCAAATAACATTTCTTCTATTAAATTATGATCAGTGTTGAAAACAGGTATCTATCTATCATCTATCTATCTATCATCTATATATATATATATATATATATCTATATGAGTGTGTGCTATATTGCCACCACACCACACACATTATAGAGGGAAAAAGAGAGATAAATGAAACCCTTGTTCATAAAAACTATGGCCACTAACAGAACATCTTAATGTTTGTGTGTTTGCTTTATTTTGAGAGAGCTATACTGATGAAATAAAAAAAATTCCTCATCAGAGGAATTCTATAATGAAGGAATGTGACCTCCCACGATGGGGGGGATCGTAACCATTTGTGTCATCTATCTCATCTGTTGCTCTGACTTTTTGAACTTCTCTTCCCTTTCCTCCAAATCCCTGTTGTAATCTGGAATGTGCTTCGTACTTCCGGGAAGGACGCATAAAGTATTCAGAAAATGTGTAAATAGCTATAGTCTGGTCTGTTGTCTGTCTAGGCACTTTTGGAGCATGAATATTGTGTATTATGCTAATGCCTATCTTGGACTGTTTCATTAATGAAACAATAGATCTGACTGGATTAGGCTGTAGGTTAAGGGGTAGTTCACCCAAAAATGAAAAATGAAGTCATTATGTGGTCTACTCTCCAATTTTTGGATGAAAAGGGAGCATTTGACAATATATGTTTGCTCACGCTTTTCCATTATATTGCAATAAATAGCACCAGCATAAAACTTTTAAACAACGATGCAAGATCCCAGGTTTACAGTAGGGTTTGGCGAAGAACAAAACTGAAAATGTAACGCATTTAATATATAGGCTTCTATAATGAAAAATCCTGACATGGCAGTTGGTTTTTGGATAGTGCACCTTCGTGACACGCTTTTGGCACCGCAGTTGGGTGACAGTACGCAGAGTGGCGCAGCGGAAGCGTGCTGGGCCCATAACCAAGAGGTCGATGGCTCGAAACCTTCCTCTGCTAAGCTTTTTTTATCTTCTAGAAAATACCAAAGCCCCCCAAAGAGGGGCAACATCCACAGCCTGATCTTAAAATGCTGAGCCACTTTGTCCTTTCAAAGAAGTTGTTCATCCAAAAGATTCTGGCTGTGTATTTTAAAGGTATCCTGAATGAGAAGGAGAAGTAAAAGAGCAAGTAAGCTATTGCATAACAGCCCCAGTGGCCTAATGGATAAGGCACTGGCCTCCTAAGCCAGGGACTGTGGGTTTGAGTAACATCTGGTTTGATGTACAGCAGAGTGGCGCAGCGGAAGCGTGCTGGGCCCATAACACAGAGGTCGATGGATCGAAACCTTCCTCTGCTAAGCTTTTTTATCTTCTAGAAAATGCCCAAGCACCCAAAAAATGGGCAACATTCAAAGTCTGGTTTTGAAATGCAGAGGCCGCTTGGTCTGCTCATAGAAATCTTTCATCCAGAAGACTCTGTCTGTCTATTTTAAAAGCATCCTGAATGAGAAGGAGAGGTAAAAGGGCAAGTTGGCTATTGCATAACAGCCCCAGTGGCCTAATGGATAAGTCACTGGCCTCCTAAGCCAGGGACTGTGGGTTTGAGTAACATCTGGATTGATGTACAGCAGAGTGGCGCAGCGGAAGCGTGCTGGGCCCATAATAAAGAGGTCAATGGATCAAAACCTTCCTCTGCTAAGCTTTTTTATCTTCTAGAAAATGCCCAAGCACCCAAAAAATGGGCAACATTCAAAGTCTGGTTTTGAAATGCAGAGGCCACTTGGTCTGCTCATAGAAATCTTTCATCCAGAAGACTCTGTCTGTCTATTTTAAAAGCATCCTGAATGAGAAGGAGAAGTAAAAGGGCAAGTTAGCTATTGCATAACAGCCCCAGTGGCCTAATGGATAAGTCACTGGCCTCCTAAGCCAGGGACTGTGGGTTTGAGTAACATCTGGTTTGATGTACAGCAGAGTGGCGCAGCGGAAGCGTGCTGGGCCCATAACCCAGAGGTTGATGGATCGAAACCTTCCTCTGCTAAGCTTTTTTATCTTCTAGAAAATGTCCAAGCACCCAAAAAATGGGCAACTGTCAAAGTCTGATTTTGAAATGCAGAGGCCACTTGGTCTCCTCATAGAAATCTTTCATCCAGAAGACTCTGTCTGTCTATTTTAAAAGCATCCTGAATGAGAAGGAGAAGTAAAAAGGCAAGTTAGCTATTGCATAACANCAGCGGAAGCGTGCTGGCCCATAACCCAGAGGTCGATGGATCGAAACCTTCCTCTGCTAAAGTTTTTTAACTTCTAGAAAATGCCCAAGCGCCCAAAAAATGGGCAACATTCAAAGTCTGTTTTTGAAATGCAGAGGCCGCTTGGTCTCCTCATGGAAATCTTTCATCCAGAAGACTCTGTCTGTCTATTTTAAAAACATCCTGAATGAGAAGGAGAAGTAAAAAGGCAAGTTAGCTATTGCATAACAGCCCCAGTGGCCTAATGGATAAGGCACTGGCCTCCTAAGCCAGGGATTGTGGGTTTGAGTAACATCTGGTTTGATGTACAGCAGAGTGGCGCAGTGGATGTATGGTAGGCCCATAACCCCGAGCTTGTGCATCAAACCATCGGTTCTTCTCTTGCGAGACATATTACCGTCCAAAAAGGGGCAACATTCACAGCCTGATCTTAAACTTCCAGGGATTCTGGGATTGAGTACCATTTCAGGATGGTGCATAGCAGAGTGGCGCAGCGGAAGCGTGCTGGGCCCATAACCCAGAGGTCGATGGATCGAAACCTTCCTCTGCTAAGCTTTTTTATCTTCTAGAAAATGCCCAAGCACCCAAAAAATGGGCAACATTCAAAGTCTGGTTTTGAAATGCAGAGGCCGCTTGGTCTGCTCATAGAAATCTTTCATCCAGAAGACTCTGTCTGTCTATTTTAAAAGCATCCTGAATGAGAAGGAGAAGTAAAAGGGCAAGTAAGCTATTGCATAACAGCCCCAGTGGACTAATGGATAAGGCACTGGCCTCCTAAGCCTGTGGGTTTGAGTAACATCTGGTTTGATGTACAGCAGAGTGGCGCAGCGGAAATGTGCTAGACCCATAACCCAGAGGTCGATGGATCGAAACCATCCTCTGCTAAGACTTTTTAACTTCTAGAAAATACCAGAGCCCCCCAAAAAGGGGCAACATCCACAGCCTGATCTTAAACTGCCAGGGATTGTGGGATTGAGTACCATTTCGGGATGGTGCATAGCAGAGTGGCGCAGCGGAATTGTGCTGGGCCCATAACCCAGAGGTCAATGGATCGAAACCTTCCTCTGCTAAGCTTTTTTATCTTCTAGAAAATGCCCAAGCACCCAAAAAATGGGCAACATTCAAAGTCTGGTTTTGAAATGCAGAGGCCGCTTGGTCTGCTCATAGAAATCTTTCATCCAGAAGACTCTGTCTGTCTATTTTAAAAGCATCCTGAATGAGAAGGAGAAGTAAAAGGGCAAGTTGGCTATTGCATAACAGCCCCAGTGGCCTAATGGATAAGGCACTGGCCTCCTAAGCCAGGGATTGTGGGTTCGAGTCCCATCTGGGGTGATGTACAACAGAGTGGCACAGTGGATGTATGGTAGGCCCATAACCCAGAGGTCGATGCATCGAAACCATCTTCTGCGAAGACATATTAACTTCCAAAAAGGGGCAACATCCACAGCCTGATCTTAAACTGCCAGGGATTGTGGGATTGAGTACCATTTCGGGATGGTGCATAGCAGAGTGGCGCAGCGGAAGCGTGCTGGGCCCATAACCCAGAGGTCGATGGATCGAAACCTTCCTCTGCTAAGCTTTTTTTATCTTCTAGAAAATGCCCAAGCACCCAAAAAATGGGCAACTTTCAAAGTCTGGTTTTGAAATGCAGAGGCCGCTTGGTCTGCTCATAGAAATCTTTCATCCAGAAGACTCTGTCTGTCTATTTTAAAAGCATCCTGAATGAGAAGGAGAAGTAAAAGGGCAAGTTGGCTATTGCATAACAGCCCCAGTGGCCTAATGGATAAGTCACTGGCCTCCTAAGCCAGGGACTGTGGGTTTGAGTAACATCTGGTTTGATGTACAGCAGAGTGGCGCAGCGGAAGCGTGCTGGGCCCATAACCCAGAGGTCGATGGATCGAAACCATCCTCTGCTAAGACTTTTTAACTTCTAGAAAATACCAGAGCCCCCCAAAAAGGGGCAAAATTCAAAGTCTGATCTTAAACTGCCAGGGATTCTGGGATTGAGTACCATTTCGGGATGGTGCATAGCAGAGTGGCGCAGCGGAAGCGTGCTGGGCCCATAACCCAGAGGTCGATGGATCGAAACCTTCCTCTGCTAAGCTTTTTTATCTTCTAGAAAATGCCCAAGCACCCAAAAAATGGGCAACATTCAAAGTCTGGTTTTGAAATGCAGAGGCCGCTTGGTCTGCTCATAGAAATCTTTCATCCAGAAGACTCTGTCTGTCTATTTTAAAAGCATCCTGAATGAGAAGGAGAAGTAAAAGGGCAAGTTAGCTATTGCATAACAGCCCCAGTGGCCTAATGGATAAGTCACTGGCCTCCTAAGCCAGGGACTGTGGGTTTGAGTAACATCTGGTTTGATGTACAGCAGAGTGGCGCAGCGGAAGCGTGCTGGGCCCATAACCCAGAGGTCGATGGATCGAAACCTTCCTCTGCTGAAGTTATTTATCTTCTAGAAAATGCCCAACCACCCAAAAAATGGGCAAAATTCAAAGTCTGGTTTTGAAATGCAGAGGCCACTTGGTCTGCTCATAGAAATCTTTCATCCAGAAGACTCTGTCTGTCTATTTTAAAAGCATCTTGAATGAGAAGGAGAAGTAAAAGGGCAAGTTGGCTATTGCATAACAGCCCCAGTGGCCTAATGGATAAGTCACTGGCCTCCTAAGCCAGGGACTGTGGGTTTGAGTAACATCTGGTTTGATGTACAGCAGAGTGGCGCAGCGGAAGCGTGCTGGGCCCATAACCCAGAGGTCGATGGATCGAAACCATCCTCTGCTAAGACTTTTTAACTTCTAGAAAATACCAGAGCCCCCCAAAAAGGGGCAACATCCACAGCCTGATCTTAAACTGCCAGGGATTGTGGGATTGAGTACCATTTCGGGATGGTGCATAGCAGAGTGGCGCAGCGGAATTGTGCTGGGCCCATAACCCAGAGGTCAATGGATCGAAACCTTCCTCTGCTAAGCTTTTTTATCTTCTAGAAAATGCCCAAGCACCCAAAAAATGGGCAACATTCAAAGTCTGGTTTTGAAATGCAGAGGCCACTTGGTCTCCTCATAGAAATCTTTCATCCAGAAGACTCTGTCTGTCTATTTTAAAAGCATCCTGAATGAGAAGGAGAAGTAAAAGGGCAAGTTAGCTATTGCTTAAGAGCCCCAGTGGCCTAATGGATAAGGCACTGGCCTCCTAAGCCAGGGATTGTGGGTTTGAGTAACATCTGGGGTGATGTACAGCAGAGTGGCACAGTGGATGTATGGTAGGCCCATAACCCAGAGGTTGATGCATCGAAACCATCTTCTGCGAAGACATATTAACGTCCAAAAAGGGGCAACATCCACAGCCTGATCTTAAACTGCCAGGGATTCTGGGATTGAGTACCCTTTCAGGATGTGCATAGCAAATAGTTGCGACAGGCGAAAGCGTTGCTGGCCCAGAACCCGAGGTTGATGATCGAACCCTTCCCTGCTAAGCTTTTTTTACTTCTAGAAATGCTAAGGACCCAAAAATGGGCAACATTCAACGTCTGTTGAAATGCAGAGGCAGCTTGGTCTGGGGCTCATGTAGTCGTCAGCTGTTGGCCAAATCCATGAGGTAGGTCGGGGTACTCTGTTCGTGGTCCTATTGGTGTAAAAGACATGGCCCTGATAGAAAGGAAGAGGGTATCGGAAGGTGGCAAGGGGGGTTTTGTGGGGGGCGTATGTTCCAGTACACCCGGCCCTGGTTGGGGCGTTAATTGAATGAGGGAGAATATGGCCGCGTTCGGCCCGAAAGCCTGTGGTTTGGTTTAGTTGGTAACATCGGGGTTTGTGAGGTGTAGGTAGCAGATGGTATGGGCGTGCGGATGCTTAACTGGTTGCGCCTGAACCGCCGAGGCGGGATCAACCTCCTCTGTAAGACTTGTAACGTCAGAAACTACTAACCCCCCAAAAAGGGGCCTACATACACAGCTGATCGAAACTCCAGGATGTCGGATGGAGACCATTCAGGATGGCCAGCAAGGCGCAGCGAAGCTTTGGCTGGGGGCGCCACACAGACCCCAAAGCCAGTGGTATTCTGAAGCTCGGGCCGCGGCTACCCGGTTTGGCTGGTGCAGTCGGGATGGGGCGTGCGTAAAAAGCTTCCCCACCCACCCAAAAAATCAACTCAAAGGCGATCCTGAAATCCTTTTGTGCAAATGGCAAAAGCAGCTTGGATGCGCGCATAGAAATCTTTCATCCAGAAGACTCTGGCGGTTCGAGGGAAAAGGCACCGGAAGGAAAGGGAAGAAAGGCAGCCGATTGCATAACACCCATGGCCTATGATACTAAGTCACTGGCCCCTAAGCGCCATGGACTGGGGGTGTAGATCGATAGACGGGTGGTGATGCACAACATAGTTAGGCCATGCTGAAAGCGCGGGCTGGGCGGGCCCCTACCCCAAGTCATGGCGCGAGCACAACCATCACGGTCTGTCTACGGTGGGGGGAAGACCGGGGGGGCTCCTGTGGGTGGGCGAGGAAAAGACCAAGCCCCCCAAAAAGGGCAACAAGAGACTAACCGCGATGCGGCCTGATGGCTGCGAGAGCTGCGCAGGCAGTTGTCGTGGGGAGGGGTGGTGGAGGGGACCGAGAGGGTGGCAGGGGGGCATAGCAGAGTGCGCAGCGAACGTGCTGGCCCAGAACCCAAGGCGATGGATCAACGTGCCTCGGCAAGCTTTTTGTTGAATCGTCGAAAAATCCCAAGCACCCAAAAAAGGGCCACAAATCGGGGTGGAAAGGCGAGGCTGCTTGGTCTGCTCATAGAAATCTTTCATCCAGAGGACTCTGTCTGTCTTTTTTAAAAGCATCCTGAATGAGAAGGTGAAGTAAAAGGGCAAGTTAGCTATTGTATAACAGCCCCAGTGGCCTAATGGATGTCACTGGCCTCCTAAGCCAGGGACTGTGGGTTTGAGTAACATCTGGTTTGTTGTACAGCAGAGTGGCGCAGCGGAAGTGTGCTGGGCCCATAACCCAGAGGTCGATGGATCGAAACCATCCTCTGCTAAGACTTTTTAACTTCTAGAAAATACCAGAGCCCCCCAAAAAGGGCAACATCCGCAGCCTGACGGAAACGGCCAGGGACTGTGGGTTTGAGTAACATTTGGTTTGATGTACAGCAGAGTGGCGCAGCGGAAGCGTGCTGGGCCCATAACCCAGAGGTCGATGGATCGAAACCTTCCTCTGCTAAGCTTTTTTTATCTTCTAGAAAATGCCCAAGCACCCAAAAAATGGGCAACATTCAAAGTCTGGTTTTGAAATGCAGAGGCCGCTTGGTCTGCTCATAGAAATCTTTCATCCAGAAGACTCTGTCTGTCTATTTTAAAAGCATCCTGAATGAGAAGGAGAAGTAAAAGGGCAAGTTAGCTATTGCATAACAGCCCCAGTGGCCTAATGGATAAGACACTGGCTTCCTAAGCCAGGGATTGTGGGTTTGAGTCCCATCTGGGGTGATGTACAACAGAGTTGCACAGTGGATGTATGGTAGGCCCATAACCCAGAGGTTGATGCATCGAAACCATCTTCTGCGATGACATTTTATCTTCTAGAAAATACCAAAGCCCCCCAAAAAGGGGCAACATCCACAGCCTGATCTTAAACTGCCAGGGATTCTGGGATTGAGTACCATTTCGGGATGGTGCATAGCAGAGTGGCGCAGCGGAAGCGTGCTGGGCCCATAACCCAGAGGTCGATGGATCGAAACCTTCCTCTGCTAAGCTCTTTTTATCTTCTAGAAAATGCCCAACAACCCAAAAAATGGCCAACATTCAAAGTCTGATTTTGAAATGCAGAGGCCACTTGGTCTCCTCATAGAAATCTTTCATCCAGAAGACTCTGTCTGTCTATTTTAAAAGCATCCTGAATGAGAAGGAGAAGTAAAAGGGCAAGTTAGCTATTGCATAACAGCCCCAGTGGCCTAATGGATAAGTCACTGGCCTCCTAAGCCAGGGACTGTGGGTTTGAGTAACATCTGGTTTGATGTACAGCAGAGTGGCGCAGCAGAAGAGTGCTGGGCCCATAACCCAGAGGTCGATGGATCGAAACCATCCTCTGCTAAGACTTTTTAACTTCTAGAAAATACTAGAGCCCCCCAAAAAGGGGCAATATACACAGCCTGATCTTAAACTGCCAGGGATTCTGGGATTGAGTACCATTTCAGGATGGTGCATAGCAGAGTGGCGCAGCGGAAGCGTGCTGGGCCCATAACCCAGAGGTCGATGGATCGAAACCTTCCTCTGCTAAGCTTTTTTATCTTCTAGAAAATGCCCAAGCACCCAAAAAATGGGCAACATTCAAAGTCTGGTTTTGAAATGCAGAGGCTGCTTGGTCTGCTCATAGAAATCTTTCATCCAGAAGACTCTGTCTGTCTATTTTAAAAGCATCCTGAATGAGAAGGAGAAGTAAAAGGGCAAGTTAGCTATTGCATAACAGCCCCAGTGGCCTAATGGATAAGTCACTGGCCTCCTAAGCCAGGGACTGTGGGTTTGAGTAACATCTGGTTTGATGTACAGCAGAGTGGCGCAGCGGAAGCGTGCTGGGCCCATAACCCAGAGGTCGATGCATCGAAACCATCTTCTGCGAAGACATATTAACTTCCAAAAAGGGGCAACATCCACAGCCTGATCTTAAACTGCCAGGGATTCTGGGATTGAGTACCATTTCAGGATGGTGCATAGCAGAGTGGCGCAGCGGAAGTGTGCTGGGCCCATAACCCAGAGGTCGATGGATCGAAACCTTCCTCTGCTAAGCCTTTTTTATCTTCTAGAAAATGCTCAACCACCCAAAAAATGGGCAACATTCAAAGTCTGGTTTTGAAATGCAGAGGCAGCTTGGTCTGCTCATAGAAATCTTTCATCCAGATGACTCTGTCTGTCTATTTTAAAAGCATCCTGAATGAGAAGGAGAAGTAAAAGGGCAAGTTGGCTATTGCATAACAGCCCCAGTGGCCTAATGGATAAGTCACTGGCCTCCTAAGCCTGTGGGTTTGAGTAACATCTGGTTTGATGTACAGCAGAGTGGCGCAGCGGAAGCGTGCTGGGCCCATAACCCAGAGGTCGATGGATCGAAACCATCCTCTGCTAAGACTTTTTAACTTCTAGAAAATACTAGAGCCCCCCAAAAAGGGGCAACATACACAGCCTGATCTTAAACTTCCAGGGATTGTGGGATTGAGTACCATTTCGGGATGGTGCATAGCAGAGTGGCGCAGCAGAAGAGTGCTGGGCCCATAACCCAGAGGTCGATGGATCGAAACCTTCCTCTGCTAAGCTTTTTTATCTTCTAGAAAATGCCCAAGCACCCAAAAAATGGGCAACATTCAAAGTCTGGTTTTGAAATGCAGAGGCCACTTGGTCTCCTCATAGAAATCTTTCATCCAGAAGACTCTGTCTGTCTATTTTAAAAGCATCCTGAATGAGAAGGAGAAGTAAAAGGGCAAGTTAGCTATTGCATAAGAGCCCCAGTGGCCTAATGGATAAGGCACTGGCCTCCTAAGCCAGGGATTGTGGGTTCGAGTCCCATCTGGGGTGATGTACAACAGAGTGGCACAGTGGATGTATGGTAGGCCCGTAACCCAGAGGTCGATGCATCGAAACCATCTTCTGCGAAGACATATTAACTTCCAAAAAGGGGCAACATCCACAGCCTGATCTTAAACTGCCAGGGATTCTGGGATTGAGTACCATTTCAGGATGGTGCATAGCAGAGTGGCGCAGCGGAAGCGTGCTGGGCCCATAACCCAGAGGTCGATGGATCGAAACCTTCCTCTGCTAAGCTTTTTTATCTTCTAGAAAATGCCCAAGCACCCAAAAAATGGGCAACATTCAAAGTCTGGTTTTGAAATGCAGAGGCCACTTGGTCTCCTCATAGAAATCTTTCATCCAGAAGACTCTGTCTGTCTATTTTAAAAGCATCCTGAATGAGAAGGAGAAGTAAAAGGGCAAGTTAGCTATTGCATAACAGCCCCAGTGGCCTATGGATAGTCATGCCTTCCTAATGTCAGGGACTGTGGTTTTGAGTAACATCGGGTTTGCTGTACAGCAGAGTGGCGCAGCGGAATCGTGCTGGCCCATAACCCAGAGGTCGATGGATCGCAACATCCTCTCTAAACTTTTTAAACTTCTGAAAATACTAGAGCCCCCCAAAAAGGGGCAACATACACAGCCTGATCTTAAACTTCCAGGGATTGTGGGATTGAGTACCATTTCGGGATGGTGCATAGCAGAGTGGCGCAGCGGAATCGTGCTGGGCCCATAACCCAGAGGTCAATGGATCGAAACCTTCCTCTGCTAAGCTTTTTTATCTTCTAGAAAATGCCCAAGCACCCAAAAAATGGGCAACATTCAAAGTCTGGTTTTGAAATGAAGAGGCCACTTGGTCTCCTCATAGAAATCTTTCATCCAGAAGACTCTGTCTGTCTATTTTAAAAGCATCCTGAATGAGAAGAAGTAAAAGGGCAAGTGCTATTGCATAAACAGCCCAGTGGGCCTAATGGATAAGTCACTGGCCTCCTTAGCCAGGGACTGTGGGTTTGAGTAACATCTGGTTTGATGTACAGCAGAGTGGCGCAGCGGAAGCGTGCTGGGCCCATAACCCAGAGGTCGATGGATCGAAACCTTCCTCTGCTAAGCTTTTTTTATCTTCTAGAAAATGCCCAACCACCCAAAAAATGGGCAACATTCAAAGTCTGGTTTTGAAATGCAGAGGCCACTTGGTCTGCTCATAGAAATCTTTCATCCAGAAGACTCTGTCTGTCTATTTTAAAAGCATCCTGAATGAGAAGGAGAAGGAGAAGTAAAAGCAAGTTAGCTATTGCATAACAGCCCCAGTGGCCTAATGGATAAGTCACTGGCCTCCTAAGCCAGGGACTGTGGGTTTGAGTAACATCTGGTTTGATGTACAGCAGAGTGGCGCAGCGGAAGCGTGCTGGGCCCATAACCCAGAGGTCGATGGATCGAAACCATCCTCTGCTAAGACTTTTTAACTTCTAGAAAATACCAGAGCCCCCCAAAAAGGGGCAACATCCACAGCCTGATCTTAAACTGCAAGGGATTGTGGGATTGAGTACCATTTCGGGATGGTGCATAGCAGAGTGGCGCAGCGGAAGTGTGCTGGGCCCATAACCCAGAGGTCGATGGATCGAAACCTTCCTCTGCTAAGCTTTTTTATCTTCTAGAAAATGCCCAACAACCCAAAAAATGGCCAACATTCAAAGTCTGATTTTGAAATGCAGAGGCCACTTGGTCTCCTCATAGAAATCTTTCATCCAGAAGACTCTGTCTGTCTATTTTAAAAGCATCCTGAATGAGAAGGAGAAGTAAAAGGGCAAGTTAGCTATTGCATAACAGCCCCAGTGGCCTAATGGATAAGTCACTGGCCTCCTAAGCCAGGGATTGTGGGTTTGAGTAACATCTGGTTTGATGTACAGCAGAGTGGCGCAGCGGAAGCGTGCTGGGCCCATAACCCAGAGGTCGATGGATCGAAACCATCTTCTGCGAAGACGACTTTAACTTCCAAAAAGGGCAACATCCACAGCCTGATCTTAAAAAGCCAGGGACTGTGGGTTTGAGTAACATCTGGTTTGATGTACAGCAGAGTGGCGCAGCGGAAGCGTGCTGGGCCCATAACCCAGAGGTCGATGGATCGAAACCTTCCTCTGCTAAGCTTTTTTTATCTTCTAGAAAATGCCTAAGGACCCAAAAAATGGGCAACATTCAAAGTCTGGTTTTGAAATGCAGAGGCAGCTTGGTCTGCTCATAGAAATCTTTCATCCAGAAGACTCTGTCTGTCTATTTTAAAAGCATCCTGAATGAGAAGGAGAAGTAAAAGGGCAAGTTAGCTATTGCATAACAGCCCCAGTGGCCTAATGGATAAGTCACTGGCCTCCTAAGCCAGGGACTGTGGGTTTGAGTAACATCTGGTTTGATGTACAGCAGAGTGGCGCAGCGGAAGCGTGCTGGGCCCATAACCCAGAGGTCGATGGATCGAAACCATCCTCTGCTAAGACTTTTTAACTTCTAGAAAATACCAGAGCCCCCCAAAAAGGGGCTACATACACAGCCTGATCTTAAACTTCCAGGGATTGTGGGATTGAGTACCATTTCAGGATGGTGCATAGCAGAGTGGCGCAGCGGAAGCGTGCTGGGCCCATAACCCAGAGGTCGATGGATTGAAACTTTCCTCTGCTAAGCTTTTTTTTATCTTCTAGAAAATGCCCAACCACCCAAAAAATGGGCAACATTCAAAGTCTGGTTTTGAAATGCAGAGGCCACTTGGTCTCCTCATAGAAATCTTTCATCCAGAAGACTCTGTCTGTCTATTTTAAAAGCATCCTGAATGAGAAGGAGAAGTAAAAGGGCAAGTTAGCTATTGCATAACAGCCCCAGTGGCCTAATGGATAAGTCACTGGCCTCCTAAGCCAGGGACTGTGGGTTTGAGCATCATCTGGTTTGATGAACAGCAGAGTGGCGCAGCGGAAGCGTGCTGGGCCCATAACCAAGAGGTCGATGGATCGAAAAACAGCCTCTCGCGTAGGACCTTTGTGTAACTTCTAGAAACTACCAGCCCCCCCAAACGGTAGGCAACATCTGCAGACCTGATCTTAAAAACTGCCAGCGAGTGTGGGGATTGAGTTTACACATTTCAGTCAGGTGCATCGCAGAGTGGCGACAGCGGAAGCGTGCTGGGCCCAATAAACCAGAGGTCGAGTGGATCGGAAACGTACGTCTGCTAAAGAAGCATTTTATTATCTTACTAGAACAATGCCAAGCACCCAACAAAAATGGGCAAATTCCAAAAGTCTGGTTTGAAATGCAGAGGGACACATGGTCTCCTCATGAAAAATTTCATCCAGATAGACGTCTGTCTGCTATGTTTAAAACATCCTGATGAGAAGGGCAGAAGGTGAAGAAAGGGCAAGTGCTAGCTATTGCATCCCCCAAAAAGCCCCCAGTGGCCTAATGGATAAGTGCACTGGCTCCTAAGCCAGGGACTGTGTGTTTGAGTAACAAATGGGAGAGAAGATGTGAAACAAATGGACTCCGATAGAGAAGCACCGACACGGGGAAAGCGGGGCAAGGAAGATGGGACGAGTTGGAAGACGACCGGTCACGCAAGTCATGCTTAGGGGACAAGTCTTATTTAAAATGTATCTTCTGGAAAATGCCCAAGCACCCAAAAAATGGGCAAATTTCAAAGTCTGGTTTTGAAATGCAGAGGCTGCTTGGTCTGCTCATAGAAATCTTTCATCCAGATGACTCTGTCTGTCTATTTTAAAAGCATCATGAATGAGAAGGAGAAGTAAAAGGGCAAGTTAGCTATTGCATCACAGCCCCAGTGGCCTAATGGATAAGTCACTAGCCTC
>JADLZN010000018.1:62087-88591 GCA_018155175.1 Sinocyclocheilus anophthalmus
CGCAGCGGAAGCGTGCTGGGCCCATAACCTAGAGGTCGATGGATCGAAACCATCCTCTGCTAAGACTTTTAAACGTTCTAGAAAATTACCAGAGCCCCCCAAAAGGGCAACATCCGCATGCCTGATCTTAAACTGCCAGGATTGTCTGGGATTGGAGTACCCTTTTCGGGATCGGTGCTATTAGAAGCAAGTGGCGGCAGGGAAGCGTGCGGGCCCATACCCAGAGGTCGATGGATCGAAACTTCTTTCCTCTGCGAAGCTTTTCCTTTATCCTTCTAGAAAGCCCAAGCACCCACAAAAATGGGCATCACTTTCCAAGTCCTGGTTTTGAAATGCTCACTTCCGGGCTGCTCTTGCTTGGTCTGCTCATAGAAATCTTTCATCCAGAAGACTCTGTCTGTCTATTTTAAAAGCATCCTGAATGAGAAGGAGAAGTAAAAGGGCAAGTTAGCTATTGCATAACAGCCCCAGTGGCCTAATGGATAAGTCACTGGCCTCCTAAGCCAGGGACTGTGGGTTTGAGTAACATCTGGTTTGATGTACAGCAGAGTGGCGCAGCGGAAGCGTGCTGGGCCCATAACCCAGAGGTCGATGGATCGAAACCATCCTCTGCTAAGACTTTTTAACTTCTAGAAAATACCAAAGCCCCCCAAAAAGGGACTACATACACAGCCTGATCTTAAACTTCACGGGATTGTGGGATTGAGTACCATTTCGGGATGGTGCATAGCAGAGTGGCGCAGCGGAAGCGTGCTGGGCCCATAACCCAGAGGTCGATGGATCGAAACTTTCCTCTGCTAAGCTTTTTTTTATCTTCTAGAAAATGCCCAAGCACCCAAAAAATGGGCAACATTCAAAGTCTGGTTTTGAAATGCAGAGGCCGCTTGGTCTGCTCATAGAAATCTTTCAATCCCGAGCCTCTGACGCTGTCTTCTATTTGTCAAAGCCCTTCTGACGTGAGCAGAGAATAAAGGGCAAGTTACTATTTCCTAACAGCTTTCCCCTGCCTACGTGGGATATCACTGGGGGGGGGGGGAGCCTCCTAAGCCAGGGAACTGTGGGTTTTGAGTTAACTCATGGTTTGATGTACAGCAGAGTGGCGCAGCGGAAGTGTGCTGGGCCCATAACCCAGAGGTCGATGGATCGAAACCATCCTCTGCTAAGACTTTTTAACTTCTAGAAAATACCAAAGCCCCCCAAAAAGGGGCAACATCCACAGCCTGATCTTAAACTGCCAGGGATTCTGGGATTGAGTACCATTTCGGGATGGTGCATAGCAGAGTGGCGCAGCGGAAGCGTGCTGGGCCCATAACCCAGAGGTCGATGGATCGAAACCTTCCTCTGCTGAAGTTATTTATCTTCTAGAAAATGCCCTACCACCCAAAAAATGGGCAACATTCAAAGTCTGGTTTTGAAATGCAGAGGCCACTTGGTCTCCTCATAGAAATCTTTCATCCAGAAGACTCTGTCTGTCTATTTTAAAAGCATCCTGAATGAGAAGGAGAAGTAAAAGGGCAAGTTAGCTATTGCATAACAGCCCCAGTGGCCTAATGGATAAGGCACTGGCCTCCTAAGCCAGGGACTGTGGGTTTGAGTAACATCTGGTTTGATGTACAGCAGAGTGGCGCAGCGGAAGCGTGCTGGGCCCATAACCCAGAGGTCGATGGATCGAAACCATCCTCTGCTAAGACTTTTTAACTTCTAGAAAATACTAGAGCCCCCCAAAAAGGGGCTATATACACAGCCTGATCTTAAACTGCCAGGGATTCTGGGATTGAGTACCATTTCAGGATGGTGCATAGCAGAGTGGCGCAGCGGAAGCGTGCTGGGCCCATAACCCAGAGGTCGATGGATCGAAACTTTCCTCTGCTAAGCTTTTTTTTATCTTCTAGAAAATGCCCAACCACCCAAAAAATGGGCAACATTCAAAGTCTGGTTTTGAAATGCAGAGGCCGCTTGGTCTGCTCATAGAAATCTTTCATCCAGAAGACTCTGTCTGTCTATTTTAAAAGCATCCTGAATGAGAAGGAGAAGTAAAAGGGCAAGTTAGCTATTGCATAACAGCCCCAGTGGCCTAATGGATAAGTCACTGGCCTCCTAAGCCAGGGATTGTGGGTTTGAGTAACATCTGGTTTGATGTACAGCAGAGTGGCGCAGTGGATGTATGGTAGGCCCATAACCCAGAGCTCGATGCATCGAAACCATCTTCTGCGAAGACATATTAACGTCCAAAAAGGGGCAACATCCACAGCCTGATCTTAAACTGCCAGGGATTCTGGGATTGAGTACCATTTCAGGATGGTGCATAGCAGAGTGGCGCAGCGGAAGCGTGCTGGGCCCATAACCCAGAGGTCGATGGATCGAAACCTTCCTCTGCTAAGCTTTTTTATCTTCTAGAAAATGCCCAAGCACCCAAAAAATGGGCAACATTCAAAGTCTGGTTTTGAAATGCAGAGGCCGCTTGGTCTGCTCATAGAAATCTTTCATCCAGATGACTCTGTCTGTCTATTTTAAAAGCATCCTGAATGAGAAGGAGAAGTAAAAGGGCAAGTTGGCTATTGCATAACAGCCCCAGTGGCCTAATGGATAAGTCACTGGCCTCCTAAGCCAGGGACTGTGGGTTTGAGTATCATCTGGTTTGATGAACAGCAGAGTGGCGCAGCGGAAGCGTGCTGGGCCCATAACCCAGAGGTCGATGGATCGAAACCTTCCTCTGCAAAGCTTTTTTTATCTTCTAGAAAATACTAGAGCCCCCCAAAAAAGGGCAACATACACAGCCTGATCTTAAACTTAACGGGATTGTGGGATTGAGTACCATTTCAGTCTGGTGCATAGCAGAGTGGCGCAGCGGAATCATGCTGGGCCCATAACCCAGAGGTCAATGGATCGAAACCTTCCTCTGCTAAGCTTTTTTATCTTCTAGAAAATGCCCAAGCACCCAAAAAATGGGCAACATTCAAAGTCTGGTTTTGAAATGCAGAGGCCACTTGGTCTCCTCATAGAAATCTTTCATCCAGAAGACTCTGTCTGTCTATTTTAAAAGCATCCTGAATGAGAAGGAGAAGTAAAAGGGCAAGTTAGCTATTGCATAACAGCCCCAGTGGCCTAATGGATAAGACACTGGCTTCCTAAGCCAGGGATTGTGGGTTTGAGTCCCATCTGGGGTGATGTACAACAGAGTTGCACAGTGGATGTATGGTAGGCCCGTAACCCAGAGGTTGATGCATCGAAACCATCTTCTGCGAAGACATTTTAACTTCTAGAAAATACCAAAGCCCCCCAAAAAGGGGCAACATCCACAGCCTGATCTTAAACTTCCAGGGATTGTGGGATTGAGTACCATTTCGGGATGGTGCATAGCAGAGTGGCGCAGCGGAAGCGTGCTGGGCCCATAACCCAGAGGTCAATGGATTGAAACCTTCCTCTGCTAAGCTTTTTTTATCTTCTAGAAAATGCCCAAGCACCCAAAAAATGGGCAACATTCAAAGTCTGGTTTTGAAATGAAGAGGCCACTTGGTCTCCTCATAGAAATCTTTCATCCAGAAGACTCTGTCTGTCTATTTTAAAAGCATCCTGAATGAGAAGGAGAAGTAAAAGGGCAAGTTAGCTATTGCATAACAGCCCCAGTGGCCTAATGGATAAGTCACTGGCCTCCTAAGCCAGGGACTGTGGGTTTGAGTAACATCTGGTTTGATGTACAGCAGAGTGGCGCAGCGGAAGCGTGCTGGGCCCATAACCCAGAGGTCGATGGATCGAAACCATCCTCTGCTAAGACTTTTTAACTTCTAGAAAATACCAGAGCCCCCCAAAAAGGGGCAACATCCACAGCCTGATCTTAAACTGCCAGGGATTGTGGGATTGAGTACCATTTCAGTCAGGTGCATAGCAGAGTGGCGCAGCGGAATCGTGCTGGCCCATACCCCAGAGTCACATGGTCGAACCCTTCCTCTGCTAAGCTTTTATCTTCTCGAAAATGCCCAAGCCCCAAAAATGGCACCATTCACAGTCTGGTTTTAAATGAGATGCCACGTGGTCTCCTCCTCCTGGAAAGCTTTCATCCAGAAGACTCTGTCTGTCTATTTTAAAAGCATCCTGAATGAGAAGGAGAAGTAAAAGGGCAAGTTAGCTATTGCATAACAGCCCCAGTGGCCTAATGGATAAGTCACTGGCCTCCTAAGCCAGGGACTGTGGGTTTGAGTAACATCTGGTTTGATGTACAGCAGAGTGGCGCAGCGGAAGCGTGCTGGGCCCATACCAGAGGTCTATGGATCGAAACCTTCCTCTGCTAAGCTTTTTTTATCTTCTAGAAAATGCCCCACCACCCAAAAAATGGGCAACATTCAAAGTCTGATTTTGAAATGCAGAAGGCCACCTTGGTCTCCTCATGAAATCTTTCATCCAGAATACTCTGTCTGTCTATTTAAAAGCATCCTGAATGAGAAGGAGAAGTAAAAGGGCAAGTTAGCTATTGCATAACAGCCCCAGTGGCCTAATGGATAAGTCACTGGCCTCCTAAGCCAGGGCACGTGTGTTTGAGTAACATCTTTTTTGATGTCAACACAGAGTGGCGCAAGCGGAAGGTGGCTGGGCCCATACCCCAGAGGTCGATGGATCGAAACCATCCTCTGCTAAGACTTTTTAACTTCTAGAAAATACTAGAGCCCCCCAAAAAGGGGCAACATACACAGCCTGATCTTAAACTTCCAGGGATTGTGGAATTGAGTACCATTTCGGGATGGTGCATAGCAGAGTGGCGCAGCGGAAGTGTGCTGGGCCCATAACCCAGAGGTCGATGGATCGAAACCTTCCTCTGCTAAGCTTTTTTATCTTCTAGAAAATGCCTAAGCACCCAAAAAATGGGCAACATTCAAAGTCTGGTTTTGAAATGCAGAGGCCGCTTGGTCTGCTCATAGAAATCTTTCATCCAGAAGACTCTGTCTGTCTATTTTAAAAGCATCCTGAATGAGAAGGAGAAGTAAAAGGGCAAGTTAGCTATTGCATAACAGCCCCAGTGGCCTAATGGATAAGTCACTGGCCTCCTAAGCCAGGGACTGTGGGTTTGAGTAACATCTGGTTTGATGTACAGCAGAGTGGCGCAGCGGAAGCGTGCTGGGCCCATAACCCAGAGGTCGATGGATCGAAACCATCCTCTGCGAAGACTTTTTAAACTTTCTAGACAATACCCACCCCGTAGCCCCCCCCAAAGGGGCAAACTCTTGCCACAAGGTGCGCCTGATCTAAACTCGCGGTGGCCGAGGGAATATCTTAAGGGATTGATACCATTTCGTATGGTGGCATAGCAAGTGTTGCAGCGGAAGCGGCTGGGGCCACATACCCAGAGGTTCATGGAATTGAAAAACCTTCCCTTGCTAACATTTTTTATCTTGCTAAAATGCCCGAGCACCCAAAAAATTGCACATTCAACAGAAAAAAAATCAGTAAATGAACTAGATATAAACTTGAGGGCAAAAAATGCAGAGCCGCTAGGTCCTGAAGCTCAGAAAAACAAAATACAACAAAATCAAGACACAAAGAAGAATAAACAGAGATTTATGCATAAATCACGTCGAGAAAATGTTATCCCCGCAAAACACGAAATGAAGAAAGAGCACTGAAGATCAAATAATTAGCAAAGTATCTGTATAAACACAATAGTTACAAGCACATCCTGAATAAATGAAAAAGGACAGTCAAAACATCAAACATAATAAACCAAGCAGAAATAAGGAAAGCAATAAACGAGACACAAGCCGCATGGGGTAGGCCTATGATGCACTGGAGCCTCCTAACCGGACGGTGGGTTTGAGTACCCTCTGGTTTGGATGAACAGCAGAGGGGGCGCAGCGAAGGGTTCTGGCCTAACCCAGAGATCGTGGATTCGAAAACATCCTCTGCTAGATTTTTAAACCTTCTAGAAATACCAGAGCCCCCCAAAACGGCCAACAATCTGCAGCCTGACTTAACATGCCAGGGATGTGGATTGAGTACCATTTCAAAAGACGGCCTCCCAGGACTGCCATATCAAGTAAGGCCGCAGCGGTAAAGCCGTGCTTTTGCCCATAACCCAGAGGTTGATGGATCGAAACATTCCTCTGCTAAGCTTTTTTATCTTCTAGAAAATGCACAACAACCCAAAAAATGGGGCAACCGATCAAAGTCGGGTTTATGAAAATGCGAGCCGCTTTGCTGCTCCATGAAAGAATTAATCACCAGAAGACTCTGTCTGTCTTTTTAAAAGCATCAGGAATAGACGAAAAGGGTAAAAAGGAGCAAGTTTGCTATTGCATACAGCCCCATGGGGCCTAATGGATCAGTCCACTACCTCCTAAGCCAGGACCCTGTGGGTTGAGCTAACTCTGGTTTTGATTACAGCAGAGTGGCGCAGCGGAATCTTGCTGGGCCCATAACCCAGAGGTCAACGGATCGAAACCTTCCTCTGCTAAGCTCTTTTTATCTTCTAGAAAATACTATAGCCCCCCAAAAAAGTGGGCACACTTCCACAGCCTGATCTTACACTTCCGTGATTGTGGAATTGAGTACCATTTCATGATGGTGCATAGCAAGCAAGATGTTGCGCAGCGTATGTTGTGACTGGGAGGCCCTAACCCGCCAGAAAGAGTCAATGGATCGAACCTTCCTTCTGCTAAGCTTTTTTATCTTCTTAGAAGAATGCCCAAGCACCCACCAAAAACTGGCACTCAAGTCTGTTTTTGAAATGCAAGATGCGCAGCCATTGGTCTCCTCATAGAAATCTTTCAAGATCCAGAAGACTCCATGTCTGTCTATTGTTTAGAAAAGAGTATCTGAATAGAAGGAGGAAGTGAAAAAGGGCAAGTAGCATATTTCAGATCCAGCCCCAGTGGCCTCAGGATAGCACTGGCCTCCAACCCGGGATTGTGGTTTTGAGAACATCTGGTTTTGAGTACCGCAGGTGGCGCATTGGATGTAATGTAGGCCCTAACCAGAGCTCGACGCAGCGAAAAACCTCTTCTGCGAAGACCATATTAACGTCCAAAAAGGGGCAACAACCACAGCCTGATCTTAAACTGCAAGGGATTGTGGGATTGAGTACCATTTTGGGATGGTGCATAGCAGAGTGGCGCAGCAGAAGAGTGCTGGGTCCATAACCCAGAGGTTGATGGATCGAAACATTCCTCTGCTAAGCTTTTTTATCTTCTGGAAAATGCCCAAGCACCCAAAAAATGGGCAAATTTCAAAGTCTGGTTTTGAAATGCAGAGGCTGCTTGGTCTGCTCATAGAAATCTTTCATCCAGAAGACTCTGTCTGTCTATTTTAAAAGCATCCTGAATGAGAAGGAGAAGTAAAAGGGCAAGTTAGCTATTGTATAACAGCCCCAGTGGCCTAATGGATTAGTCACTGGCCTCCTAAGCTAGGGATTGTGGGTTTGAGTAACATCTGGTTTGATGTACATTAGAGTGGCGCAGCGGAAGCGTGCTGGACCTATAACCCAGAGGTCGATGGATCGAAAACATCCTCTGTTAAGACTTTTTAACTTCTAGAAAATACCAGGGCCCCCCAAAAAGGGGCAACAACCACAGCCTGATCTTAAACTGCCAGGGATTGTGGGATTGAGTACCATTTCGGGATGGTGCATAGCAGAGTGGCGCAGCGGAAGCGTGCTGGGCCCATAACCCAGAGGTCGATGGATCGAAACCTTCCTCTGCTAAGCTTTTTTTATCTTCTAGAAAATGCTCAACCACCCAAAAAATGGGCAACATTCAAAGTCTAGTTTTGAAATGAAGAGGCCACTTGGTCTCCTCATAGAAATATTTCATCCAGAAGACTCTGTCTGTCTATTTTAAAAACATCCTGAATGAGAAGGAGAAGTAAAAAGGCAAGTTAGCTATTGCATAACAGCCCCAGTGGCCTAAAGGATAAGTCACTGGCCTCCTAAGCCAGGGACTGTGGGTTTGAGTAACATCTGGATTGATGTACAGCAGAGTGGCGCAGCGCAAGCGTGCTGGGCCCATAACCCAGAGCTGTCGCGCACCAGCTACTCTCGCCGAAGACATATTAACTTTCCACAATGGGTCGCACACACCTCACAGGCCTGATCTTAAACTGCCAGGGATTCTGGGATTGATTACCATTTCGGGATGGTGCATAGCAGAGTGGCGCAGCAGAATCGTGCTGGGCCCATAACCCAGAGGTCGATGGATCGAAACATTCCTCTGCTAAGCTTTTTTATCTTCTGGAAAATGCCCAAGCACCCAAAAAATGGGCAACATTCAAAGTCTGGTTTTGAAATGCAGAGGCTGCTTGGTCTGCTCATAGAAATCTTTCATCCAGATGACTCTGTCTGTCTATTTTAAAAGCATCCTGAATGAGAAGGAGAAGTAAAAGGGCAAGTTGGCTATTGCATAACAGCCCCAGTGGCCTAATGGATAAGTCACTAGCCTCCTAAGCCAGGGACTGTGGGTTTAGAGTAACATCTGGTTTGATGTACAGCAGAGAGGCGCAGCGGAAACGTGCTGGGCCCATAACCCAGGCCGCCTTGTATCTAAACCACCTCTCATAAGACTTTTTACTTTCTAGAAATACTAGTAGCCCCCACAAAAGGGCAACATACACGCCTGATCTTAAACTCCAGGGATTGTGCGGATTGAGTACCCTGTCGTAATGGTGCATACGCAGAGTGCAGTCGCAAATCCTGTGGGCCCATAACAAACCCCAGAGGTCAATGGATCGAAACCTTCCTCTGCTAAGCTTTTTTATCTTCTAGAAAATGCCCAAGCACCCAAAAAATGGGCAACATTCAAAGTCTGGTTTTGAAATGCAGAGGCCACTTGGTCCTCTCAAAGAAGTTGTTCATCCAAAAGATTCTGGCTGTGTATTTTAAAGGTATCCTGAATGAGAAGGAGAAGTAAAAGGGCAAGTTAGCTATTGCATAACAGCCCCAGTGGCCTAATGGATAAGTCACTGGCCTCCTAAGCCAGGGACTGTGGGTTTGAGTAACATCTGGTTTGATGTACAGCAGAGTGGCGCAGTGGAAGCGTGCTGGGCCCATAACCCAGAGGTCGATGGATCGAAACCTTCCTCTGCTAAGCTTTTTTATCTTCTAGAAAATGCCCAAGCACCCAAAAAATGGGCAACATTCAAAGTCTGGTTTTGAAATGCAGAGGCCACTTGGTCTGCTCATAGAAATCTTTCATCCAGAAGACTCTGTCTGTCTATTTTAAAAGCATCCTGAATGAGAAGGAGAAGTAAAAGGGCAAGTTAGCTATTGCATAACAGCCCCAGTGGCCTAATGGATAAGTCACTAGCCTCCTAAGCCAGGGACTGTGGGTTTGAGTAACATCTGGTTTGATGTACAGCAGAGTGGCGCAGCGGAAGCGTGCTGGGCCCATAACCCAGAGGTCGATGGATCGAAACCATCCTCTGCTAAGACTTTTTAACTTCTAGAAAATACCAAAGCCCCCCAAAAAGGGGCAACATCCACAGCCTGATCTTAAACTGCCAGGGATTCTGGGATTGAGTACCATTTCGGGATGGTGCATAGCAGAGTGGCGCAGCGGAAGCGTGCTGGGCCCATAACCCAGAGGTCGATGGATCGAAACCTTTCTCTGCTAAAGTTTTTTAACTTCTAGAAAATGCCCAAGCACCCAAAAAATGGGCAACATTCAAAGTCTGGTTTTGAAATGCAGAGGCCACTTGGTCTCCTCATAGAAATCTTTCATCCAGAAGACTCTGTCTGTCTATTTTAAAAGCATCCTGAATGAGAAGGAGAAGTAAAAGGGCAAGTTAGCTATTGCATAACAGCCCCAGTGGCCTAATGGATAAGTCACTGGCCTCCTAAGCCAGGGACTGTGGGTTTGAGTAACATCTGGTTTGATGTACAGCAGAGTGGCGCAGCGGAAGCGTGCTGGGCCCATAACCCAGAGGTCGATGGATCGAAACCTTCCTCTGCTAAGCTTTTTTTATCTTCTAGAAAATGCCCAACAACCCAAAAAATGGCCAACATTCAAAGTCTGATTTTGAAATGCAGAGGCCACTTGGTCTCCTCATAGAAATCTTTCATCCAGAAGACTCTGTCTGTCTATTTTAAAAGCATCCTGAATGACAAGGAGAGGTAAAAGGCCAGTTGGCTATTGCATAACAGCCCCAGTGGCCTAATGGATAAGTCACTAGCCTCCTAAGCCAGGGACTGTGGGTTTAAAGTAACATATGGTTTGATGTACAGCAGAGTGGCGCAGCGGAAGCGTGCTGGGCCCATAACCCAGAGGTCGATGGATCGAAACCTTCCTCTGCTAAGACTTTTTAACTTCTAGAAAATACTAGAGCCCCCCAAAAAGGGGCAACATCCACAGCCTGATCTTAAACTGCCAGGGATTGTGGGATTGAGTACCATTTCGGGATGGTGCATAGCAGAGTGGCGCAGCGGAATCGTGCTGGGCCCATAACCCAGAGGTCAATGGATCGAAACCTTCCTCTGCTAAGCTTTTTTATCTTCTAGAAAATGCCCAAGCACCCAAAAAATGGGCAACATTCAAAGTCTGGTTTTGAAATGCAGAGGCCGCTTGGTCTGCTCATAGAAATCTTTCATCCAGAAGACTCTGTCTGTCTATTTTAAAAGCATCCTGAATGAGAAGGAGAAGTACAATAGGGCAGTTAGCTATTGGCAACTAACATCCCCCAGCTCGGCCTAATGAGCATTGCCCTGGCCTCCAAGCCGACCTCGTGCGTTTTGAGTAACATCTGGTTTGATGTACAGCAGAGTGGCGCAGCGGAACGCGTGCCTTCTCATAACCCATAGTTCCGAGGGCGTCGAAACCATCCTCTGCTAAGACTTTTTAACTTCTAGAAAATACTAGAGCCCCCCAAAAAGGGGCAACATACACAGCCTGATCTTAAACTTCCAGGGATTGTGGGATTGAGTACCATTTTGGGATGGTGCATAGCAGAGTGGCGCAGCGGAATCGTGCTGGGCCCATAACCCAGAGGTCGATGGATCGAAACCTTCCTCTGCTAAGCTTTTTTATCTTCTAGAAAATGCCCAAGCACCCAAAAAATGGGCAACATTCAAAGTCTGGTTTTGAAATGAAGAGGCCACTTGGTCTCCTCATAGAAATCTTTCATCCAGAAGACTCTGTCTGTCTATTTTAAAAGCATCCTGAATGAGAAGGAGAAGTAAAAGGGCAAGTTGGCTATTGCATAACAGCCCCAGTGGCCTAATGGATAAGTCACTGGCCTCCTAAGCCAGGGACTGTGGGTTTGAGTAACATCTGGTTTGATGTACAGCAGAGTGGCGCAGCGGAAGCGTGCTGGGCCCATAACCCAGAGGTCGATGGATCGAAACCTTCCTCTGCTGAAGTTATTTATCTTCTAGAAAATGCCCAACCACCCAAAAAATGGGCAACATTCAAAGTCTGATTTTGAAATGCAGAGGCCACTTGGTCCTCNCCATCCTCTGCTAAGACTTTTTAACTTCTAGAAAATACCAAAGCCCCCCAAAAAGGGATAACATCCACATCCTGATCTTAAACTGCCAGGGATTCTGGGATTGAGTACCATTTCAGGATGGTGCATAGCAGAGTGGCGCAGCGGAAGCGTGCTGGGCCCATAACCCAGAGGTCGATGGATCGAAACCTTCCTCTGCTAAGCTTTTTTATCTTCTAGAAAATGCCCAAGCACCCAAAAAATGGGCAACATTCAAAGTCTGGTTTTGAAATGCAGAGGCCGCTTGGTCTGCTCATAGAAATCTTTCATCCAGAAGACTCTGTCTGTCTATTTTAAAAGCATCCTGAATGAGAAGGAGAAGTAAAAGGGCAAGTTAGCTATTGCATAACAGCCCCAGTGGCCTAATGGATAAGTCACTGGCCTCCTAAGCCAGGGACTGTGGGTTTGAGTAACATCTGGTTTGATGTACAGCAGAGTGGCGCAGCGGAAGCGTGCTGGGCCCATAACCCAGAGGTCGATGGATCGAAACCATCCTCTGCTAAGACTTTTTAACTTCTAGAAAATACCAGAGCCCCCCAAAAAGGGGCAACATCCACAGCCTGATCTTAAACTTCCAGGGATTGTGGGATTGAGTACCATTTCAGTCAGGTGCATAGCAGAGTGGCGCAGCGGAAGCGTGCTGGGCCCATAACCCAGAGGTCGATGGATCGAAACCTTCCTCTGCTAAGCTTTTTTATCTTCTAGAAAATGCCCAAGCACCCAAAAAATGGGCAACATTCAAAGTCTGGTTTTGAAATGCAGAGGCCGCTTGGTCTGCTCATAGAAATCTTTCATCCAGAAGACTCTGTCTGTCTATTTTAAAAGCATCCTGAATGAGAAGGAGAAGTAAAAGGGCAAGTTAGCTATTGTTTAAGAGCCCCAGTGGCCTAATGGATAAGACACTGGCCTCCTAAGCCAGGGATTGTGGGTTCGAGTCCCATCTGGGGTGATGTACAACAGAGTGGCACAGTGGATGTATGGTAGGCCCATAACCCAGAGGTTGATGCATCGAAACCATCCTCTGCGATGACATTTTAACTTCTAGAAAATACCAAAGCCCCCCAAAAAGGGGCAACATACACAGCCTGATCTTAAACTTCCAGGGATTGTGGGATTGAGTACCATTTCGGGATGGTGCATAGCAGAGTGGCGCAGCGGAATCGTGCTGGGCCCATAACCCAGAGGTCAATGGATCGAAACCTTCCTCTGCTAAGCTTTTTTATCTTCTAGAAAATGCCCAAGCACCCAAAAAATGTGCAACATTCAAAGTCTGGTTTTGAAATGCAGAGGCCACTTGGTCTCCTCATAGAAATCTTTCATCCAGAAGACTCTGTCTGTCTATTTTAAAAGCATCCTGAATGAGAAGAAGTAAAAGGGCAAGTTAGCTATTGCATAACAGCCCCAGTGGCCTAATTGATAAGTCACTGGCCTCCTAAGCCAGGGATTGTGGGTTCGAGTCCTATCTGGGGTGATGTACAACAGATTGGCACAGTGGATGTATGGTAGGCCCATAACCCAGAGGTCGATGCATCGAAACCATCTTCTGCGAAGACATTTTAACTTCTAGGAAATACCAAAGCCCCCCAAAAAGTGGGAACATCCACAGTCTGATCTTAAAATGCTGAGGCAACTTTGTCCTCTCAAAGAATTGGTTCATGCAGTAGATTCTGTCTGTGTATTTTAAAGGAATCCTGAATGAGATGGAGAATTAAAAGGGCAAGTTAGCTGTGTCATAGCAGCCCCAGTGGCCTAATGGATTAGTCACTGGCCTCCTAAGCTAGGGATTGTGGGTTTGAGTAACATCTGGGTTGATGTACAACAGAGTGGCGCAGTGGAAGGGTGCTGGGCCCGTAACCCAGAGGTTGATGGCTCTAAACCATCCTTTTCTAGGACTTTTTAACTGCTAGAAAATGCCCAAGCACCCAAGAAATGGGCAACATTCAAAGTCTGGTTTTGAAATGCAGAGGCCACTTGGTCTCCTCATAGAAATCTTTCATCCAGAAGACTCTGTCTGTCTATTTTAAAGGTATCCTGAATGAGATGGAGAATTAAAAGGGCAAGTTAGCTATTGCATAATAGCTCCAGTGGCCTAATGGATAATGCACTGGCCTCTTAAGCCAGGGACTGTGGGTTTGAGTCCCATGTGGGGGTGATATGCAGCAGAGTGGTGTAGCGGAAGCGTGCTGTGCCTGTAACTCAGAGGTCGATGAATAGAAACCATCCTCTGCTAAGACTTTTTAACTTCTAGAAAATGCCAGAGCCCCCCAAAAAGAGGCAACATCCACAGCCTGATCTTAAACTGCCAGGGATTGTGGGATTGAGTACCATTTCGGGACGATGCATAGCAGAGTGGCGCAGCGGAAGCGTGCTGGGCCCTTAACCCAGAGGTCGATGGATCGAAACCTTCCTCTGCTAAAGTTTTTTAACTTCTAGAAAATGCCCAAGCGCCCAAAAAATGGGCAACATTCAAAGTCTGGTTTTGAAATGCAGAGGCCACTTGGTCTCCTCATAGTAATCTTTCATCCAGAAGACTCTGTCTGTCTATTTTAAAAGCATCCTGAATGAGAAGGAGAAGTAAAAGGGCTAAAGACTCGGACTCGTAGCCCAAAGGTTAGGGATTGTAGGTGGGGGGAGTGAATGTATAGCGCTCTCTCCCACCTTCAACACCACAACTGAGGTACCCTTGAGCAAGGCACTGGTCCCCGGGCGAAAAATTGCTGCCCACTGCTCCGGGTGTAATGCAGAGCACTAATTCCAAGTATGGGTCTCCATACTTGGCCACATGTCACAAGTCACATCACTTTCACTGGTAAGTTTAAAATATTCTAACTGACCATCCAGAGTTAGAATTTTTCCCCTTTTTCTTTGCATGTCTTGCTTGTCACATGACACACCACAGCCCAAGTGGCCACTGCACAGTTCCGATTATATGACAAGTGCAGAGTCAGCCAAAGTGTGAAAGCACAGTTTGAGTTTGGCAGTTATGTGAATCAAATTATCTAAATCAAATATGGTGGACTGTACAGCCAGTTCAGAGAGCACTGATATTTTCCTCAAGAAATATCTGCGTCCACACGAAACCACAAAACCGACACAAAACGATGTAGTATACATGCCAGACCAGTATGTGGAACTGTAATTCTGCAACAGAGATTCACTAAAACGGAGAAGAAGACTCAGACTATGCGCATTAACCTTGCGCGCGGTATTCAAACGAAAATGGAACCATACATTTATTAATCTGTGTAAATTAGAGCCCATGTTTATTTCAGTTCAACCTTATTTCTCACTTCACAAATCCATCCAAAATGCATACAATACCACATGTAACTGAGGGAAAAGAAGGCTTGAAGTCCAAAAGTCATTGAAAACATTTAAAAATCAAATATTAGACAAGTAAAAAATAAAAATGCTTCAGGTCCAAAAAAAAACAATTGTTGGGTGGCCCCATCACCAATTAACTGTTTGACAAACACATTTAACCTGCACAAACCTTTAACAGAAACATGAATATGGTTTAAAAAAGTGTATCTATAATGCTTCTATTTTCAAAGTGCTTCTATTTCAGAATTTTTTTTTGAGCAAAAATCTAGTGTAGCGAATCAGCTCACGGGGAAATATGAATAATTAATCATAACTAGTTATAGTTAATTATAAATATTTAGATCCACTGTAGATATTTAGCTGACCTCTCATGGTCAACTGTCTGTCAATTCTAAGAACGTTAATTTCCTGGTTAAGGGAAATAACTTTCTTACTGTACAATTCTACAAAGAGCTTGTAGCATAAATCTGCATGATTAAGTGACTCCAGTTATGAGCAAACAATGAACAACGTCAAGTGTGATACAAATAAGACTTTATTAACTACATAAACACTTAAACTAGTCTAACATACTACATAAACACATCAACTGGTCTAACATACACATACACACACACACACACACACCCACACACACACACATGCATGCAGTTGGTATAGGAAAGGGTTAAAGCTTAACTCAGTAAAGAGGAGAGAAATAAGGATATGAAACTATGGTACCATTTGATATATTCAGCAGATCTACAGCCTGAAGGGAACATCAGATTCTTAGTTCAAACACACCTTTGTAAAAAGGTGCAAATGATACCTAATGTATCAATTAATAAGACTAAGTTTGAATACTTGCACGTCTCGTCTGTCTGAAAGAAAGGCTTGATGCAGTCCAACGGTTCAAGTTGATCTTTGCTGAAGTTGGTTGATGAAAAAGAACCAGTTTGAGTCAGATAATCTTGGTGAATGGAAAAGTCAAGGCCGAAGCCTGGCATGAGCTTAGGATGTCCTGGAGCATTGTAGCTCACATCTTCTCAGAATTCAAACAAACCACCGACTGGGAGGGTCCTTGGAGCCGGGCCTTTAAGGTCGGAGAAAACCCCCTGCCTTTCAAGATGGGCTTTTCCAATGAGAAAGGCCGGTATCCCAAGTGGGAGTTTTGAGATACTGGGGAGTTTTATGACTCTTTGTGTGGAAGCATGGTAATTTGCATATGGAACTTGAATAGAAATTACTACAGATTCTCAGGACACTAATATATTGCCTATGTACCAACATATAATATACACTCTCGTTTAGATCATCAGCAGACGAATTCATAGATACTAAACATGGTAGGATTACATATTGCAAGATGACAGGAATGGGTTCCATCACAAGCATGCATAAAATAGTCAAAATATCAAAGACAACATACACCATAACCTGAAGGATACACTGTTCATTCAAAAAAAGGTTTCCCTATGAATTAATTAGTAGAAAAGTCAATTTATACTGTGCATTGTGCCTCTTGCTATGGAACACGCCGTGATTTTCCCTGCTTCGCATTCCTTTAGGTCATAAACCATTGATATCCATTAGTGTGCCATGGGGACGGCAGGGGGGCCGGGTGTCGTTGCAGACAGCCTGGCATCCAGTTTATTGGGTGGGGGGACTGTGACGATTTGTTAATCTAATGAATAACTGATTTGTTAAATCAAATGAAAAATTGTGTGTTTGATTGGTCCAGATGCTACACTAGCTAGTTCATGAATATTTTTGTGGTTGATTAGGGCTTGCATAAATAAAAAGGTTGGAAACCACTGATTTAGGGCATACAGAGCATATGCAGTGTTTCCGTTTTAGCTAGCTGGGTTGACTCTTAACTTTTATAAACAATTTATCTTTGGATTTGAGACTTTAATCTGTGCACTTACAGATCTCTTTATGCATCAAGAGCTGTAACACCTGCGATCCAAAAGAAAAGGAAACTTGAAATCGAATCATATGACCTTCAAACTTTTTTTTTTATTTCACCCTACAGCTACACGCTCCATGTGGACGGGCAACATAGGCTAGTGGAATAAATAAATAAATAAATAAAGAGAGAAGAAGCTATTTCGTATAAGTCGGTGCTTGAAATAAAGGTTTTTCATTGATGATTGCAGTGTTAATAATTTTAATTATAGGCCCATAATTCATTGTATAATAAACCGGTTTTGAAAGACCTTTTTAAAAACATTTTCAATGAAGAGTAAGCTAGCCTAATCTTTATTATCCCCGCAGTGCGTCAGTTATGCGGTGATGCACTATGAAGTTATTGCGGGCAAATTAATTGTAATTTTTATTTAATAATAAAAGTAACTTCATAATAGGCCTAATAAATTAAGAATGTAACAGGCCTACATTAATTGAAAATGTCAAATTAGATATAGGCTAACTAAAGTGTATACATTTATTTTATTCAGAAATGTCATGTTTGTGATTTTTTTATTTGTTAATTCGTTATTTAAATTAGGCTTACAAATTAGGAAACAGGTGCAGTTAATCGCCAGCGTCAGTCGCAAAATTTATAAAAATAAAATAAAAAATAGGCTAATCTTGTGAGGACAACTGGCAACAGTTGGTTTTAAATTCTTTAGACACCGCACACCAAATTACTTTGAACACCGACTGAAAACAGTGACTGAGCTCAAATGACATTCATAATCGGCCTGGCAGTAGTGTGTTGTTCACGGCTTCACAGAATGAACAGGTTCGCACGTGGAACTGAAAGTCTTACCGTTACTTGTGGGCTGATGGAAGGGCTTTCTCCTTAGTCATTGCTAGTTTTTTTTGCGCAGAATTATGCATTTCTGCAGTTTTCTAACATTTTCTAAAACACAGCTGCAAATTACAGTCCAACTGAATGGGTGAACTCGCACAAATTTACATGTGCGACATGCCCGAAACAGCCTGGATAACAATTGGCTAACACTGCTGTCAATCAAACTCATCAAGATGCAAAAGCACATTTTATTTATTTTAGTTATTTGAGATGTTATAATAGTTCTCTAATTGTGTTTAAATAGATTAAACAACAATTATTTAACAAATATTATATTTGTATATAATCTCATCTAAATTAATTTGTGCCAGTGAGACCACAACTCGTGTCATGTATAGCTTGGTCAACGGATTCACATATTGATCAATAATATAAATAAAATACACAAACATGTGATCATAATTAATAATTGACGTGGCTAGCTGAAAAAAATATGTTGGGTGAGCTGTCACCCTTATGTTCTGTTCGGGGTCTCTGAGACCCCAGTTATAAACATGAATAAATGTCCTACTGACAGCCCTCAAAGTGACTGAATAATCCTTTTATGCATCAGGTGGGATCGTGAAGAGCCAATTATTTCAAACCAGCTGTCACGACCTTCCGATATTGCATGACGTTCGAAGCTTCAAATGTCATCAATCATGTGTCGTTGTCATTTCGATACAAGCATCGGCACAGTGTGTTATACAATAGTGCTTTAAAAACTGCGTTGGAGCATCGGAGCCCCGTATCAATCATCCCATCACTAGATACAAAAAAATTCAAACACTTTATCAATGCCTAGAAGCACAGTGAAGTCTATTATTAAGAAGTGGAATCAGGACTGGATAGAAGTAGTGATGGGCAAATTAAGCCTCGTGAAGCACTGAGGCTTAATTTCCTCTGACTGTTTCAGGAAAAGATTCAAAGCTTCGAGAGTGTTGAAAAAATAAAGCAGCCAAAAGCCTGTGAAAGACATACCATAGGACAAAGCATCCACCACACATTCCATAGATCGATTCAAGTTACGTCCACAAATAAAAGCCTAACAATGTGTGTGTTTGTTTTCGTTGAATTTCTGTCTCAGATAAATTAATTTACCCGTTAAACTGTGTAATTTAATACCAGTGCGAATATCAATATGATGTAATAGAAGGATAACGTACACATATGAATTGCATATGACAAATATACAATTTTTCTGAAATAATTTGTACTCTTCATATTACTTGTATGACTGGGTAAAATGGAACTGAATAAGTCCGAATTAAAACGTATTCGTAAAGATCTGGGGGATCGAACATTTCGACATGCAAAGTGAATCGCGCACGTGACTGGACAGAAAGTGAAGCTTCGTTTGACATTGGTCACGTGATTTCTATGTTAACAATAGCTTCAAATCGAGACTTCATCTGGCACACCCATTTATTCTCGACACAAGTTCCGATGCCTCGGTTCAACTGTCACATCACTAGATAAAAGAGTCATGAGGAAACTGGTCAGAGAGGCTACCAAGGGGCCAACAGCAACTCTGAAGCAGCTGCAGGAATTTATGACAAAGAGTGGTCATTGTGTGTATGTGACAACAACATCACAAATTCTCCACAAATGTGGCTCGTATGGGAGGGTTGCAAGAAAAAAGCCACTCCTCAAGAAAGGCCACATGCAGTCACTCACGACTGAGCTTTGCCAAAACTCACTTTGAAGATTCTGAGGCATTTTAAAGAGATTAAAATTTTATTATTTGGCCTCAACACCAAATGATATGTCTGGCGGAAATCCAATACAGTTCACCATCCAAACAACATGATTTGTACAGTAAAGCATTATTGGGTGTTTCTCTTCAGCAGGCACTGGAGCACTTGTCAGGATTGAAGGAAAAATAGATGGGGAAAAATACGGTCAAATTCTTTGAGGAAAATCTGCTGCCTTCTGCCAGAAAGTTGTCAATGGGAAGAAGGTTTACCTTCCAACATGACAATGACCCAAAGCACACAGCAAAACTGAGCACACAGTGGTTGAAGGAGCAAAAGGTGAATGTCATTGCATGGCCTAGTCAGAGCCCAGACTTAAACCCCATTAGCCGCTTTTACACTGTCGGGCCAGTGCGTGCCAGGTCAAACAACGAGCCATGCTGGACCAATGGCCTTGCACCTCAAGCCACGAGCCCAAAATCAAGCTGTGTTATCACTGTCGGGCCAGTAGCCCCGCAGCGCAACCCTATAGCTCACCCTTTACACACCTCCTTGGATAAAATGTCACAAAACCACTCCCCTTTCAGCGGGAAGAAAATGCTTTGGGAATGCCTCCAGCATGACCATGCTCTGAATCACATATGAAATCAGTCCAATAGATGGGCGAGACGTCATGGGCGGGTGACGTTGTGACCAGGATGCTATAAAAGCATGTGCGGTGGAACAGTCATCAGCTTCTTGTCATTCAGCAAGCGCTCTGTGTGTGTGTCAGTCGCTATCTGATTGTGAGTCTTATTTAGTGTTGTCTGTCCACTTATAAGCTCCATTATGTGAAAGCTTCAGTCAAAAGGAAGCATTTGGGAGAGAGCAGGCAGCGTTCAGGCTGTGTTCCTCCCTGCCCATGCAATATTTCGGTGGGGACACACACAGTTTGTGTGTTGTCTGCTTGGGAGCGAAGCACAAAGTCAGCTCTCGAGGGAATGTGTCCGTGCCTGTGATGTTGCGGTTATGGTCCCGCTGTTGTTGAGGCATGGTGGCGATTGAGATCGCGGGGATCGCACATGATCTGGCGGATGGGTTGGAGACGGGCTCTCCCTATCTCCACACGCATTCCCTAGATCTAGCACTCTCTCTCGAGGTTCGGAAGCCCGCGCTGCGGTTTCTTCTTTCTCTGAATGAGAGCCCTCTGCTGCACCTATCTTTCTCTGAGGAGACTGATATTGTTTGTGTGACCGAACAGCTCGCGCGCTGCCGAGGTAACATGTGCATTACATAATTTTTGGTTTGAAACGAATCTTATCACACCAGACAGTGTTTACTTGTCTGGTTGTTGGCTGCATTTTATTCTGAGGAATTAAAATGAAGTATTTCTTCTGACTATGAGAAGTTAGATATACAGGAGCTCTTGGGAATAAATAAAGAAAGAAATAAAATTTCTCGAGTGAGAGCACGCATTTACCTCTCTTCCTCTGAGGAGGTTGAGGTGGTCAACAGGGGCTGCTGGGCGAGAGCAGCCCCAACCAACCATGTTCCAGCTCTTCATTATAGTCACTTCTCGTACTACTCAGAATTTAGAGTCAGAGTGGCCACACTGGTGGGCCCCGAGCAGGCTCTGGGGTAACACTTTACTTGAAGGGGTGTGCATAAGACTGACATGACACCTTCATAATCATGACATGACACATGTCATGAATATGAAGGAGGTTTAATGCATGTTTATGACAACTGTCATTAAATGTAATTCACTCAGTTATGTCATTTTTAATGCAAATATTACATTATTTGACCTAACCCTAACCTAACCCTAACCCCTACCCTTACCCCTAACCATAGCCCATAACAAAGACATCTCAAACAATGTCATCTTTGCATTAAAAATGACATAACTGAGCGAATGACACTTAATGACAGTTGTCATAAACATGCATAAAAAACCTTCATATTCATGACATGTGTCATGTCATGATTATGTAGGTGTCATGTCATGATTATGAAGGTGTCATGTCAGTCTTGTGCACACCCCTTCAAGTAAAGTGTAACAGGCTCGGGTATGGAGTCAAGAAGTTACAACTCTCGTGAGGAAGAACATCGAGGTGGTCCCTTCTTCCTCGACATACAGTCTGGGTCTCTACAGCCGGCCAAAGCTTACCTGATTCCATTGGCCTTGCACTCTCACCTCGCACTTTCACGAAGTGTGTGGATGCTGCTCTGGCTCCTCTGTGACTCCAGGGCATCCGCATACTGAATTACATTGACGATTGGTTGATTTTGGCTCAATCGGAGCAGATGGTGGTTCGATATCGAGATGTCGTTCTCGCTCACATGAAAGAGCTGGGGTTAAGACTTAACGCTAAGAAAAGTGTGCTTTCTCCAGCTCAGAGGACCACTTATCTGGGTGTGGTGTGGGACTCGACCACGATGCAGGCACCTATGTCCCCTGCTCGTATCGAGTCGATCCTCACCGCAGTCGCGAGAGTGAGAGAAGGCCGGTCCCTCACTGTCAAGCAGTTTCAGAGACTGCTGGGTCTGATGGCAGCTGCTTCCAACGTGATACCTTTTGGCCTGCTGTACATGAGACCACTACACTGGTAGCTCAGGACCAAGGCCAATGCTCAAGGACACGTGGCGATGCCTACGTGCCTTAGACATGTGGAGTAACCTTGGTTCTTGTCTCAGGGCCTGGTGCTGGGAGCTCCTTGTCGCCGTGTAACGCTAGTGACAGATGCGTCCCTCACCGGTTGGGGTGCGGTCATGAGTGGCCACCCTGTCCGCGGTCTGTGGAGCGGCTGCCATCTCATGTGGCACTTCAACTGCCTGGAGATGCTGGCCGTGTTTTTAGCATTGAAACACTTTCTCCCAGACCTAAGAGGTCACCATGTGTTGGTGCACTGACAACACAGCGGCGGTCTCTTAAATCAACCACCAGGGAGGTCTGCGTACGCGCCCCCTGTACAGGCTGGCGCACCAGATCCTTCTGTGTTCCCAGGGCAAACTCCTCTCGCAGAGAGCAGTTCATATTCCTGGGCATCTCAATATGGGAGCAGACATCCTGTCGGGAGTTCTGAAGAGAGTGTGCCAAGGACGGAGTCAGTCTACTGTTAGTAGCCCCGTTCTGGCCGGGCCAAGTATGGTTCTCGGACATGATTTCCTTTCTCGACGGCTCTCCATGGGAGATTTCCGTCAGGAGGGATCTCCTCTCACAGGCGGAGGGTACTATCTTCACTCCCGCCCGGCGCTGTGGAAGCGTGGGTGTGGCAAAACCACAGCTTCCTGTCTCTCAATCAAGGTTGTTGAGACCATTCTCCAATCCAGAGCTCCCTCTGTGAGGAAACTGTATGCCCTGAAGTGGAATCTTTTAACTTCTTGTTGCAGAGACCGCCAGCTCGACCCAGTTTACTGCCCAGTTTGTACAGTGCTGGAGTTCCTGCAGGCCCTTTTCTCTGCAGGGTTGATCCACTCCACCTTGAAAGTCTACGTGTCGGTGTCCAGCAGTGGTGGAAAGAGTACTGATAAAATAAATATACTCAAGTAAAAGTACTATTACATTCCAAAAAAATGTAGTGTGAGTAGAGTAAAAGTACTTGTCCAAAAAACTACTTGAGTAAGAGTAAAAGAGTAGCCTCTTTAAAAGTACTCATGAGTATTGAGTAGTGAGTATTGAGCTGTGGATTCTACCCCCTCATAATAAACGCTGTACATGGCAATTTACACATGTTAAAAAAACTTTGTACATTTTGTAATTCACATTATCTTGTTTGTCAAAGAATTAAGAATATCTATCATCCAGCAGTTTTAATTTTGACTGCCAACTCTTTAAAATACATTACAAAAGCACGGAAACAGTATTCAGTTGAAGAAAAGATTAAATTTATTCTCAGTACAATCATCCCCATTTAAATCATAAAGTTTGAAAAAATAGATTTTAAATCATTGAGACAGCATGCTGTTGTTGCACATCAAATATGAATGTTTAGAACAGTGCAAATACAAACACCATTAGAAACTCATAGTGCAGCATCACACAACATGATATGGGTTAAAATGAGAGCCCATTTATCTCCAAAACGGTGCCAGTTTTAGCGTATTGCAATAAAGAAATAAGAATAGTTAAACTTGATAATTTATGTTACAATTTTTAACATAAATGCACATTGTTCTAGAAGTATGGCAAATTCATGCCATACCTTTTATACATTTACTCGAATTGTTATGCTGATACTACAATTTGTAAGGAAAACTGCATTAAATAGCGAGGTATTTCTGGGGAAACTTTTTCAAAGGAAAACACACACACACCCAAGTACTGTTTTTTAATAAAGCACTATTTTAGTTTTTGTTCAGTACAATTTAAAAACTCTCGATTAAATAATCGGTGTCCTGCGTGGTTCCATCCTAGCTATCGGTATCGGCAAATCTAATAAGTATACATATAGTAAACCAAACTTACGTAGAAAAGAGGCGTGTTTGCACTAAAAAGAATGACAGCAACTTACTTGGCATTAACTTTATAGCATTATAGCATGCAAAAGTGGCTATCAGAAAGATATTTTAGTGTTATTTATATGCTATTATTGTAGAACTTATTAATATTTTGAACTTAAATTATATCTTCAGTTTTTATTATTACTTCAGTTTTATACATTTTATTACATACTTTTTAAAATTGTATTAGTCTTTATTTTCATTTATTTTAAGTAATTTTATTTAGCTTTCATTTTTTTTTTCACTTGATATTTTCATTTTTTATTATTAAAATTATTAATTTTAGTACTTCAACTTTTTTCAGTTAAACTGCTAAGGCAACATTTCTAATGGTCTAAGGCCACGTTCACACAGCAGCAGAATATGGTTGTCAGTCCTGTATTTGAGTCCTTAATACGGTTACGTTCACACACAGTTTAGTTATTTACGGGTGTGACAACCGCATTCTGTAACCGAACTCACACCTGTAAATCTTCAGGACTCACAACCGCATTCTCGGAACACACGCGCTGTGTGAACGGAACCGGACTGGACAACTAGTTGTCTGTCAAGTCATACAGTGCGAGACGAGAGAGCCTCTCTGCGCACAAACGCGCGTCTACCGTGTGTTACGTGTTTTCATGTGTGTTTTCGGTAACTTACAGTGATGGAGAAGTGAGCTGTGTGCCATCTGAACGTTTCAGGTCCCGTCAGTTTTCCACCGGAGCCGCTCCCGTCAGTTTTGTGTTCTGCGCGCGATTCAAATGCTCCGCTCTCCACCCAAATTTAAAAGCTGCTGTTGGTTAATGAAGATTTGACTAAATAACTTGCGGCTCGATTGGACTCTTGTCGTGTCAGAAAGTGATACGACTTTCAGTTTTATGGACGTCGCCATCTTTGTTTTTACTTTGGTCACTGTCGCTATGGTTACTGGTAAGGAATACGGGTTTGACTCCCGTTGCACGTTCATACAGACAGTATTCTAAACACAACTGTAAGCTGCTGTGTGAACGGGACATTTCGAGACTCACACCTGTAAAGAAAATGCGGTTGTCAATCCCAAAAGTTCAGTGTGAACGTAGCCTAAATCTATTTTTTATGTTAGTTTTAAGTAAATTTTTTAGGTAAGGGTTCATAAAAGCTTGAAATTGAAATTAATATTTATAATTTTATTTCAGCACTTTTTCAAATAATGAACATAAGTAATTATTTTTATTTTATTTCAGTTAACAGTTACAACAGTTGAATATAGTAGGTTTGCTCATTCGCTCTCTCTTTGTCTGTAGTCTGTCTCTGACGAGTCGTCTGGTGAAGACACTGCTGTATAACTTCATCAGACAGGAGAAATGTCCTGCCGCCACACACGTGTTGCAGACGCAGTCAGACGGAGGAGGCCTGCTGTACGGACTCGCATCAGGAGTCGCCAGTGAGTTTAATGCACCACATCTGATACATCTTGAGCTTTTTACCAGATTTGAACAAATCATTCAGATCTAAATCAACTGATTCGCTGAAAAGATTCATTTTTGGGTAAACTATTCCTTTCGTGTGTAATACACATGGAACTTCACACACGGCTCGGGATGATCCTGGTGTTTGTTGGTTATGGCTCAGCAGCCTCATTTGCTTAAATGATGCCCGTGTTGTAAGATGAATGTCCGGGTCTGTAGGGGTTGAACGGGGTCTGATTACTCTTTCAGATAATAATATTTGTTTTGGTTGTAAATAAACCCTTCAGTCCAGTTTCTCCTGAATTTGCATGTGAAAAATCCCCACATGCACCTGATTCACATGCCCGTTTTGTTCAGCTTTAGCCTTTTAACACTCTGATCAAGTTTTTCTGTTTTTTAAACATGCTTTTGTTTGACCGGCCTGTCAGAAACAAAACCCAAGGCATATGAGTGTTTGCTTTGTGTGTTATTGACAGTTGTGTCTGTCTGGCGTCTGGCTCGCTCAGACGTGTCAGCAGAAGTACACACACATTTCATTGTATAAACTCAACTCTTGGCTTGATCATTTACTTAATATTGAGTTACACACTCTTCATTGTGTGGACCGAATTCAGACCAGTGTCCATCACACACACAGACTGTCCGTCACCAGACACACATTCACATCTGTCTCACTGTGACATACTAACCCATAAACACACACTCGATTGTGAACTAATTAATTTTGTTTTTTTTCTGGGGGGGGGTCTCATTCAAGAAACATGAATGGAACGCATTTCTGCTTTTCACGTAATTTGTCGAATTGTTTTACTAACAATTTGTTCTTGTGTTTCATGAATACGCATAAACTAAACTACTGATGAACAAAAATATTTTTTAACATCATAAATGCAAAAACTGAAATGAAACCAAAAGCAAAATTGTCTGTTTAATAATAAAAGTAAAAGTTGTTTATGAAGTGATTGAGCTATCCAGAGTAAATGTAGTTTGAGTTTTGAATGTAGTTTTTGTTTCATTTTAAGTTAGTCATTCCAGTTTAGTTATGTTTTGTTTTCATGCTATGTTTTACCTTTTTTCTAGTTTCACTTAGTTTTGAATTTAAGTTTATATATAAAAAAAAGTAATTTTAATTTAAAATGTTTTTGTAATATTTAATATTCTTTGATTTTCATTTAAGGGGTCATATGATGTTTTTTTAAAGATCAGTATTTTGTGTATTTGGTGTAACAGAGTGTTGACATGCTTTAATGTTCAAAAAACATTAAAATACTGTACATTATTGTAGGTACTATATGCCCAGCCTCTCTCAAACGCTTCATTTTCTACAAAGCCCCTCCTTCC
>JADLZN010000019.1:0-48006 GCA_018155175.1 Sinocyclocheilus anophthalmus
GGGCAGTGGTGCATTTTCTCACGGGCCCCTCAGTGAATTGTGGATATGTCTCCCATCCAGGCCCCTGGTAGTGGTCTGGGATACGTGTATGCATTCTGTGAAAACAAGTGAGAATGCATTAAATTTACATGACAAATATAGCATTGTATCGGGCACTTTTCCAGCACAATTGGAATGCACTAAGCATGTTGTTTACACCCAGACTCAATGCATCCAAACAAATTAGCTTTCAAATGTGTTTAATTTGATAGCGTTCCCAAGATGATGTTTCTTGTGCAAACAATGCTCTGCTTTTAATCGAGCAAAAAAGCTGTCTTTGACTCCGGTTGATGAATCAATTAACTGTCACAACTATATATTCGGTATCTTTCTTCCTGCAGCCAGAAACATTTTTTAAAAAGCATGTCATTTTCCAATTAACTTCTAGACGGCGTGTTTGTGAGATGAACGGTTCACTTAATGCACATACACACATTTCGCACTCGCTCATCTTCATGTCGAGAGTAACCTGTGCTGTGAACAGCTCTTCATGTTTAAAACTGATGAAATTAAAATGACCCCTTCTGGTAAAGAAGCTGCACATACATTGCCATTTTGCAAATCATCTACATTCTCTGCATCTTCACAGAAACGTGAATACAGTTTGTTCTCTGGTTTAAAAATGTCCTTTCATCCAGCCAACAATCTTTTTTTGCGTAATTATGTGCCAAACGGAGGAGTTTACATGCTGTTTTTATTTTGCAGTGTTAGTTGAATATATGATATTCATTCTCTGTGAAGACACAGAAACAGTAGGGGTCTAATCTTTCAATAGCAGTGCTCCACGGAGAGTTGTAATTATTGAGCTTATGAATAAATCATATTTCATGTCTTGCAAAGTGGACGGAGTAGGATTCAGTTTGTCAAAGCTGAACACGGAGAGGAATGCGTACTTCCTGTAAGGTGAGTATAGCTAGGACATAACTTTGAATTGCCTATTTAGTTAATATTATTACACTAGAAACGGCTGTGGGAAGGAAACATAAATGCATAATGAGCAGAATATGTTGACATGATCAAGCAAATTAGAAAAGGCAATATCTATTCACACTAAGTGCAAATAACTGACCTTGAGTTATTGAAAAAGCTTTTATATATTAAATAGAAACCAGTACTTTTAAATTGTAATATTATTTCACAATATTACTGCTTTACTGTGTTTTTGATCAGCATTGAAGTCTCGGAGCATAAGAGACTTCATTCAAGAACATTAAATAATCTTATCCACCTCAAACTTTTGAATGGTTACCGAGATATAAATTCAAATATTAAACATTTGATATCAAGGAAGTGAACAGTAGGGCATACAGAGAGAGGGAATTAGAGGGCGTTGCAATGGCTGACTGTGCCCACAGTTGCCAGGCAACCAGGCTGCAGGTGAAACATGAGACACAGTGGGAGAGAGACAGAAGTTCAAGTAAAGTAGAAAAGGGCTGGAAGAAAGAGAGGGAGATATTCAAAACACCATAAACTCCTAACAAGTTAGCAGATCAAACAAATCATAAAACTGTATAGGAGTAAAATGATTTGACAGTGCATTTCACTCTCGAGATAAAGTGCAGCTGTTTGCATATGATGATTTCAATATTAGCAACTGTTTCGCTAAAATCACTTACTAGAAGGAAGTTAGAACAACAGCTGCAACCACAATTACATTTGTACATGACAGATATGTCAAATAAGTGATACTTGGGATGGAAAAGTATGTATTTACTTGTGTTTCATTATTAGGTATTACTATAAAAGTAAAAAATGCTTAAAAATTATTTCTTTTCCCCCAGGATCTAGAATGTGAGGATGGGTGAATGCGATTATGGGAATGTTATGATTGACATCTAACCACGCTCGTCTCGTCTCTTTTCCAAACCTTTCTTAGACACTTTCCCTCTTCCAACCTGCTTCTACCATAGACCGGTAACCCGGATGAGGCAGTCCACCGTTAACCCAGCAGCAGTCGAGAGGATGTGGGAAACAACAGGGTGGCCGTGGCCGTGCCTCAATACCTAGTGAGCTGCCCAGCTAGTGGGTATCACGCGTTTACGCACTTTATGGTGCACCAAATGCTGTCTAGATAGACAGCTCACAGAGGCAGTGCTGTGCGTCAGTGATTTTTACATCAAGAACATTAACAGTCCTGTCTCGTGGTTTTACGAGACACGTTTTTTTACTCGCGACTTCAATCGAAACTCGGATGGAAAATCTAGCTGCTTTAAAACACAGTATGTTTATAACAATACGAGGTTTCGCAGTGTGTAAAACAAGCGTAAGAAAGACATTTTACAATTCACTGTTGAAAATGTGCTTGAAGCCACATCGTAATACCGCTTTCTAATCAAGATTTTATTATTTTACTCACCACCAAGGAAACTGTCGCTATTAAATGCTCGTTTGGCACCTTGTAGTTTCGTAGGTTGTTATTTCCCAGTTAGACTCAAACTTCTGGATAACTTCTCGCCCATCACAACTCCCAAGGCGTAACGTTAGGTTGTAACATTCAACGTAGACAAACTTGAGAGGCCAAATTTACCGTAAAGCACCGAGAATGATCCGCAGAGAGAAGGAATACAGATCTACATTTTACTTGCCCTTTCAGGCGATTTTTTGGAATGTGGTCCGTTTAGGGAAATGTTTCATAAAACAAACACTCTCTATAATTGATGGCCGATTTGTTGAAGCAAACATACCTGGATTTGTCTCTGGCGCAAACGGTCCACATCACCGTAATTTGCGTAGATGCGACGCGGGCCGCTGCAGCAGAGTCTATTACCGAATTCTCCGAGGCGATGAGGGATCATATATGGGTGGTGGGGGGGGTGCTGACTCGGGTCACATGACAAATAAAGTTTGAAGCCAAACTCCTTCACTTCAAACAATAGAGTATTAATGTTGATGACACATGATCTGAGCAGAGGCAATGGACGCGCGTGCCCTTGCGTGTGTGTGATCCGGTCTGCGTACTTTTGTGTGTCGAAAGGCCTCGGTCCTGTCTGGCGTCGCATTCATGCTTACACACACACACACACATAGGCCTACGTATATTGCATGCTATAGAGAGGTGAAGTGGAACATTGCATTGCATGCATGACCGTGTCTATGTTCTTTAGCATTGCTCTTATGTCCCTGTCTCCTGTCTGTAAATATAGGTTTATCATTCACCACAGGTTTGTTAAGCCAATTTCCCAATCGTCTTTCAGCATGACAGAGATAAAAGAGACACACAAACAAGTGTAATTGCAGAATAATACAGAGGAAACAAAATCCAGTGCATACTGATCACCATATCAAGCTAATACATTTGACATGTATTATTTGCAGGATTGTTTTTGTGTGTCGTGTGTGTTTCATAATAATTACACTCTTAAAAATAAAGTTGCTTAAAAGGTTCTTCACAGCGATGACATAGAAGAACCACTTTTGGTTCCACAAACAATCATTCAGTCAAAGGTTCTTTAAAGAACCATCTCTTTCTTACCTTTTTATAATCTGAAAAACCTTCTTTCGCAACAAAGAGCCTTTTGTGAAACAGAAAGGTTCTTCAGATGTTAAAGGTTCTTTATGGATCCATTTAGACAAAAAGGTTCTTCTATGGCATCGTGAAGCACCTTTATTTTTAAGAGTGTAGTTAGAATCTTTTGCCAGCATTGGTAGCAGAACTGATGTCTTCTTCTGCAACAGAATAGCTTTCAGTGCACCTTTGAGCTATTTATTCCACAACTGATCTTTGAAGATGTCGTTAAAAAAAAAAAAAAATGTTGTGCCCCATGATTGTGAAACACAATTTGAGACCTTTAGACATTGCAGTGTCATTCCAATTGAGCAAGTAACAGTGAGAAAGACTGTTTCTAACAACACGCTGTCTTAAACCTTGACATTAATATGCTAAGGTGCTGCAAATGCATAATCACATGGTTGTGTAACATGCAAATGTGGAATGCTAATACGTTTATGGTAAACTAAAACAAAACTGTGTGCTTGAGAGAAACTGTAAGAGCTCAGAGCAGAATGTGGACTTATTTAATGTGGATCTAAACATTTGAATATAGCGTAAAAAACGAAAACATATATTTATAAAAGTTCAATCTGTGGTCTTTGGGACTTTTCACCTTGTAGCTTAAAATATTTAAACTATTCCTATAAATTTATATTTGATCCCAAAGTATTTTGATTGAATATTAAAAAAATAAAATAATAAATAATAATAAATAAAGAAAAGGTTTTGCAAAGTGAAACTATATTAACTGCTGCAGGTACAATGAATGTGAAGGTGCTTCATAATTTATTTTTACTCAAACTGTGTAACTGTCAGTTTTCAGTTATTTTTTCAAACATTTCAAACATTTTGTGGACAGGAAAAAAAATTTAAGAGGGGTCTGACCCATGGTACGTTTGTAAATTGAGTGTAGACTTTATCTAAGAATTTAGTTGGGTTTGATGTCTTAGCACTATAGGTGGGTTAGCTTAATGTGGAGCGCATTGAGACTCAGTTTAGCTATGATTCATGTGACCTGAGTTTGTATCCTGGCTTTCTGATCTGTCTCCTTTTCTCTCTCCCACTTCGCTTCTGCAGTACTCTCCGATACATACTATATAATAAAGGCAAAGCCCCCCAAAAATAAATCTTTGAAAACTGAAGTAATTTCATACACTTCATCATATATAAAACATCTTTTATATGATGGGTAAAAACCCTGAGCACCTTAATTCAAGCTTTTCTGTTAAGAACAATTTAGCAATATAGAGAAAGTAGGAGAGCAGAACAGAGCAGTCTTTTGCACTGTATGCTGCTGGATCTTGCAGGCTTGGCTACACTGTCATTTCCAATGTTCTTAGTCCATTAATCAGATGGAGGGTGTGAGTTTGTGCCCCAGTGTTTACACAGCAATGGAGTGATCGCTGCCCCCTGGCCACACACAGAGGAGGCTGAGGACGCACTGTGAAATGGGCCTGACATTGGTGTGCGTGTGTGTATGTGATGCTTGAATTGGACAGCAGAAGGGGACAATGCCAGGCTGTGTGTATAAGTGGGAATCAGTAAGAGGTGAAAGAGTTTATTCGTGAACAAAGTTCATATATTTGGTCTACTTAGAGGCCTTTCAGAACTTTCAGGCAACTGCCATTTGCCTCATTACAATGCAACTGCACTTTTTCAAATTTGGTTGTTTTCTGGTGATTTACCCAGTTACACGGTCAGGATTAAACAGCACTTATTTATATGCAACCATCTTAATCTAGGATGAATGTTCATCCATATTATTAAACATGCTTTGAAGCATGCATCTTCAAGTTGTCATTTAGGTGAATCATAGTCACCTAATCATGTTAATCATAATGCAAGACCATATAAATGGTTGCACTCCCTTGAAAATTCTTGCAGAACCCCTTACAACTTTGCAACTTATCTAAGTAGGACATTAACATTCTTTGTTTGTCCTGAAGCAGCATTTACATCAACCAAACATAGCCCTAATCTAGGGATGTCCAATCCTGATCCTAGAGGACCACCTTCCTGCAGAGTTTATCTCCAACCCTAATCAAACACACCTAAACCAGCTAATAAAAGATCTTCAAACTTATTAAATACTTTTAGGCAGGGGTGTTGGAGCAAGTTGAAGTTAAACTCGGCAGGAAGATGACCCTCCAGGAGCAGGATTGGACACCCCTGTCCTACCGGTAAATCTGAAGTGTAATGAATGGTTGTTGTTCTTTACAATAAACCAAGCCCCAAGACTTGCCTAACCCTAATATCAGAGGGCAGTGATTAAATACTAAGACAATTATTTCTGTACAAAGGTTGTTGATCCATGAACATGTCCTACATGTGTAAATGACGTAAATCTTACCTCCCCAACACCACCTTTATTTATATTATTTATTCATTTTATCATTCTATTAACTAGTTAACTAATTAACTAGTTAATGGTTAACTAATTAACTAATTAACTAGTCCAGTGATGAACTTTATGCTTGAGCACCTACAATGAGGCATTAACTCTGACAGCGTAGAATCCCTGGAGAGCGACAAGTTGGTCTACTCTTGGTTGTTGGTAAGCATTCCTGTTGTACCCAACTGCATTAGGCAGCATATCACGTAAACTTTGTTTTCTCTCATTGGTAGTAATCACATCACTCTTTTTAAAAGAGTTCCATCAGCAATGGTCTTTGTTACTCATGTCACCTCAACAATTCAATAAAGGAATGGCTTCTAGTCACTTGAATTTGTTGCTTAAAATCTTCAGCTGCGTGAACATCCCTTAATGCAGTCAGCAAGCCAAATATGTCCACCTTAATTCTTTAGAATTACATTAACATTGAAACAATGAAATATAGGCTAGTCAGCTTCAATGAACCAGGGATTTATTGAAGGTTTTCTATAGTGGTCATGGGGTGGGAACAGTTGAGCAGTATGTGCTCTCATTGTGTAAATGACAAGTTTTATATGAGTGGGGAATCAGAACAAGCTCAAGAGGAAATGAATCAACAAGAGGCCGGCCTTACTCAGCAAGTCCTGTAGCCTCCACTGTTCTTCTCTTTCTCTCTGTCCCTCTCTTCTCTCGGTCACTTCTCTCTCCCCTCTTGCCTACATTCCTTACAGTTTTGTTCTCCTGCCAAGGAAACTAATCAAAAGGCCCTCTAATTTTTCTTTGCAGTTCTGTCTGTCTGTCTGTCTCTCTCCCTCTCTCTTTCCATAGCTGACCTCTGGGTGCACATCCACTATGCAACCCATGGCATTATGCACGCTCCTCAACAACCTCTGCGGCCTGTGATGTCATGCCTGAAGTAGGGGCAGTTGGGAGTTGACCCCAGGGCAGCTTTGCTTGTGGCTCTGGGAGCTTGTGCAGTGGGAGGGTTGAAAGGAGTCAAATGATCTTGTTTCCCCTTGTTTGGAGAGCCTGTCTCCCTCCACGGTTGTGTACGGATTTATCTCCTTTTATAGAACATGCTGCAAAGCAAATTAAAACTGTCGGATCTTCCCTCTTTCCTCGCTGCCCTTCCCACATAATGGACCCATCATCTTATGGCCTCAATGTGTTACCTTACATCTCAGCTCTGAGCACTTTGATATGCTTGCTCAGGGTGGTCTAAAGGGGGTGCATGGGTGACTATTAACTTCCTGGGCTATAAACTCACAAACAGCCAGTATATGGTAAGGTGAGTATCACCTAACATGCATGTGCATAAATGTGCAGTTTTAGGTATTCTGTGGTTGAGACACTATCACGCTTACAGACATCTCCTATCTCCACATATCACAACCCAAATGCACACTTCATATCATAACCCCAACCCTCCGATTGCCTATCATTTCAGATTTCTTTGATAGAGGCCCAAGAGAACACCTTATAACACACTCCCAACCTGCGATAAAGTCCTGTGGTGCTGCTAGTGTGTCGTGCTGATGAGGACAAACTCTTATCAGTGACGATGTTCATGTTGGAGAATAATATGGCATCTAACTGATGCTAATCTTCATATGCTCTACAAGTAATTTTAATGCACAAACACGTGTATCCATGGACACACAGCGCATCTTCCATCTGCCTTCATTTGTGCACACTTGTTTACCAGGGAAAATGATCTGCTTGGTGTATATTTCTCTCTTGAATCAAAGATTAGATGTTGAATGTGATCAGAAAGAGAGAGAGAGCGAAAGGATGAGCAAGAAAGAGAAAAAGAGAGGTTATGTTGAGACACACCGTTTGACTCATCATGTAGTTTTTTCAGAGACTGTCATTTCCGACCATTTCACAGATGCATATCAAATTCTGCAATCTGCTTCGTGGAGATAAGGCCCACTAGATGCTGGAGTTGCAACATCCCACTGAGCGAATGAGAGAGCAGACAGGTTTTCATAGTGATTTCCCTGTGAGATAGAACCTTTCCAGCACCCTCAGCATCACTGATTAGTGCTCTAATCTCACAGAGACTGGCGTCTGCCAGCCCAGCAAGCATATGCACATGGCCCTAGAGTATGTAAGAGTCATAACCATGCTCTTGCTCTGGAGGGAGATGCAGCCATGAATGTCGCCTTGCTGAAAGCCAAAAGCGAAGACTCCCATCTGGAAACTTTTTGTAAAAGTGCTCCATTATTAGGCGACTGCAATGTTTATTTGGTGGGGCCATTGCAGGTCAGGCTCATTAAAGGTCTGTGAGTTAGATGAGAACTTTTTTTAATTGTTTTGAGTTTTTCTGTTTTGTTTGTGTGTTGTTTTGTTTGTTTGTTAGTTTTGATAAATCTGTTGAATTATGTGATCTTGGAAGTTGAATGCTTAGATTTAAGTATGAATTCTGTAGTGGTGCTGCTACTCAAGACATAGGGTCTTGGGAACAGCAAGACTCTAGACACAACAAAAGCAGAAGTGTGGAAAAACAATGTGGTGTGCTTTGTCTGGAGAGGTTTTTACCTGTAATGCCAAAGATGGCTTAAACGAGGGATGGCTAGAGAGCTTCTAAGCTCCAAGGCAAACCCATTTTGCCAGTTCTCCACACGCTTATTGTTTTAACCTGCCAAATTCTAATCCAAGAAGCAGTTATTTAAAGAAAAGCTTTTGTCCCCACCTTCTTTATGCCTAAAGTGAATTCTTGAAAGAACAGTCTCTAAAAATTGCTGTCCTTTTTCAAGCTGATCCCTGCTCCCGCTAAACTCTCTTGGGGACAGACACCAGGTCCTGTACCTCTCTATCCCCCCCACCCCTAACTTCGGTGATGTGCCAGGCTGGCCTAGATTCACCCTCTCCAGTTACCTGATGGTGAAAGCACATGGGGTGCGGACGGGGATGGGCCGTCCAGACTAACACTCCCCTGAGCTTGTTCTGGCATTAGCACTTGCCCCCTTTGCTCTGTCAATGGAAGGCCAGATGAATGTGCCTGTTTGTGCACATACAGTGGGGATGAATTTGTCTGCCTTAGAAAAGAACAGGAAGGCCTGAATGTTGTGTGTCCCGCGAGGATGCATTGAATGCAAGAGTGTCTCAAGTGGGACATATGAATACTGCTGAAGCTGCTAAATGTTACCTCTCACAGGTGAGAGTGGCCCCAATGCTAGCCTCAATATTGGTTCTTTCAGGAGAAATGCAAATGAGTACTTGCTTTTCTATATAAGGGTGCTTTCAATTCATCGATTCATAAATGAGAGTTGTTTTGTTGACTATATGTAAACATTAATAGCTGCAATGCTAACACTGACAAGACAAGCATTAATGTTAGCACTCAAAGAAAGGCTGAAAATATATGAAATCATGTCTTCCAGAGTTGACTGGTTGATTAGTTATATTGCTCATACATGAATTTGTGTGCATATTCATCTTTTTAGCTGATTTATCTTCACTGTTTATAATCATACACCTTAAATCATGCTAGCACTGCATAGTATCTTTTATCGCCTGCAGTTTACTTGCAAAAAAGATTTCTTTATTGACATTGGAAAATTTGCTAAGCTAATGTTAACATTGCTATTTCGTTTCCTTTCCTATGCTTTAGGGGCAGAAAACAGATAACAACTAGAAACATCTAACATCCGACTTTAAAAGAAACAGCATTAATCCTAGTGAACAATTTGTTATTTAATACCCACAATGCACTCTGATGAGCAATCAATGTTCTGTAATGGACACAATATAAACTGTAATGTTTTGTGGAGAGGGATGTTGGGCATAAAAATAACAGAAACATTATATTTTTCTAGTTTGTCAGCTTGAGAACACAAATGCCAACTCAACAGCAAAAAGATCTCCTGGAAATGTTCGTGAAACAAACATTTGTGTTGACTTTTGTTTGACAGTGAGTTCAGCTCATTATGAGCACATAAATCAAACATGACAACCAAATCATGAGGTTTACTGTAACATTCATAACATTTCAGAATCCACAAAACTGTAGCAGTGTAATTTGTTACAAAGATGTTTATGCAACATCCCAAGACCATCCCAGTGTCCAATTTCTGGTGCATACAGTAATTAAATCAGTGCCTGAACTGTTTGCTTGTTTTTGGAAAAAAATAGTCAGCTACATGACTATCACTACATAATGACTGACTCAACTGTTAGTAGCTGTTTTTAGTCCAAAAAAAGAAAGAAATGTGATGCTAGCTATCTCACAGCTTCTGTATGAGCCGCCTCCAAAGAAAGATTCCAGTTCTGGCTTTCTCAGTGTAGAGAAAGGATACAATACTTCTGTCCCAGGTGGGCATGTCGACCCATTTTCTCACAGAGCACAGTCAGGACCAGGACCACACCCTCTAACTTTAGACTTTATTTACAGACAAGCACAGACCTCTTCTGTAGGGGGTATTCACTTAACATTGGCAGAAATAAAACATTTTGGATAGTGTCTGACAGTTATATTAAACGTTAATTTTGGATCTTATCCACGACACTGGACAATCCAGCAGCAGAACATCACATCATATGCCTTCAGGCTTCATGATTATGGATTATGGACAAAACATTGCATACTGACACAAAAATGTGGGAATCATGGGCTTCACAAACATATTCACCCCAATATGAAAACCACAAAAAGCAATAAAGGTAGTCCTTAACCACGAGTATTTATGTGAAACCCTTACTCTCTATTCCTTTTTATCTTTTTCACTTCTCTCTACATGACATGTTTCTCTTTCACTCTTTGTATCTCTGAGCTGTACAGTACAGTGAAACACAGTACAGATGTACTGTTTTGCAAAGCAGTCACGCACAACCAAGTGTGACAAGCAGTCAGCTGTGGACCATTTTAAAAAATAATGTACTTCGCACTGCCTTTTACACCATTTTGACAGATTTTGGGGCTTATTCAGACCTAATAATACATTACAAGTATTTCCTGCTTAATGTTTTCACTTCCTGTTTTGTGAGGTTGTGTGTGTGTGAGGAATGTGCTCTGCAGGGCTCAACACCAGCAGGGTTTGTTGGCTGTGTAGTGGTTTGGTTTAAGCGTATTGTAAGTACAGTATGAATCAGTGAAGAGAAAGTGAGAAAGAAAAAAAGAAAAAGAGGGGGACTGAAGAAAACAGAAACGGAAAGAAAGTGACATCCTGATACCTGCATCTGGTTTGTTCCTGAAATATGTTTCTTAGAAGCAATCACAGATTCTCTGATCTCTGCCGATGGTGTTTGCTTCAGGAATTTTATTTTTGTACATAAATGAATCATGTATTACTGTTTTTGGTGGCGTTTGTTAATTCAAGCATCACCATTGCTCAATCATGGGATTTGAACACTTACTACTTTTAGTTTTACAAGTATGAGTAGTACCTCACATCATGGTGACTGAAGAAAAGTGTGCTTGATAAGCAATCAGACGTATACATTTTGCTTGGCAGTTGATAAAAAGTGTGGGGGGGAAACAAAGTATACATTAAACCTGATTTATTACTAGAGACCTTAATATTACAGAGACTTTTGATGTGCTTTTCTTACTGGGTAAGCTACCATCCAGAACACCTTAGCGACCACTCAAAATTCCTTAGAAACCACAAACCAATGCCTTGGAAACCATCCACAACAATCTTACATTGTGTCAGAAACTATTTGTACAGGTCAGCACCACTCACATTTTCTTCAAAGGTATTGTCTCGTCAGCCAGTCGTCCTAAGTGAAACCAAAAGTGCTTCCCCTGCCTTCTTCCTGCATTCGACTTAATAAACAATTTGGTGGCTGTAGTTTTGTAACTTTCTCTTTTGCCCTTTCTGCAGGTTTTAAACAATTGCCTTATACATGAGCAGGAAACTAGAGGGGAATAACAGTAAAGTGTAATTAGAGACGAGCTGAAGTTTTTTCTTGGCTTTGTCCTGGCCTTTAGTATGAGGGACTGGCTTCCTCCAGTTTGTTATTCCTCAGGAAAGGTTAGTGTATTAGTCCAAAAATCCACCACTAAAAATGCTTACATTTTGCTTTGTTTTAAATTACAGATCATCTCAACCACCTCAGGGCATTCAAAAATAAACATACAATTCAGAATTTAATATTTTGTTTGCTGTCCCTTTCTTTGAAGTTGACATGAAATGAAAATCTGTTCACCCTATCTATGATTACGTTTTTTTTTTTTTATATATATCTTTTTGATTCATATCCAAAAACACTTAATTTTAATCAGTCCACTTAGACATTCTCCTAACTATACGACTTTTACTATGTTAACATACATGTTACCAGTCATTAGATTTATAACCTGTCTTCTTAATATCTGCTCACATTTTTTAATGTTCCCCCAACAGACATTCTACTGGAATGTCACTTCGTGTACGTCACTTTTCTACTAACCCTAAGCATAGGCGGACAAAGTACACAACTCCATTACTTCAGTGAAAGTACAGATACTGCGGGTCAAATATTACTCCATTACAAGTCAAAGTTGTAAAGACAGATTTTTACTTAAGCAAAAGTACAGAAGTACTTGCTTTTAAAAGTCTTAAGTACCAAAATAAATTTCCTTATTTATGTCCATGCACTGTTTTATTATTGTTGACTACTTGCAATATCTTCTCTGACAAACTTTAACATACATACCAGCCTACTCATAGACTGACTACTTGTAGTATCCTGTAATAAGAGCTTTTCTAATGTTAAAAACCGAATGGGGTAAAAAACAAAACAAAACAAACCAACATGCCTTATATTATTTAACCCCCTAACCCACCCCCACAATCAGGATGTGTGGCCTACACACTCTGACACATCTATGTGTACCTTCATCTCCATTTGAACAGAGGGGACAGTGAAAATCCTGTACAACAGAGCTGATAATGGAAGAAAAATCCCACCTGCTTTAGAAACCCACAACACACTGTAGCTGTATACTTACACAGCAACACTGCTTTAAACAAAAATGTACAAAACAGCAAGACTTATTTGCATCAAAACAAAAAAAATGTTAAGATGTCGATCGCATCTCGCGTACTTTGTGTCGCACAGAACATCGTGCATTCGTGCGTCAGTCCACCACCTTTTGTGTTTTATTAGCAGTTCTTCTGTGGCTTCATAGGTAATATTTTCACTTACACAATTTAGCAAAATCAGACAATATTGTGTCTAATATAAACCACAATATCAACTTCTTATTATTGAATTATTGTAAATAAATATCACATTTGCAACTGTCATTGTTCAAAAAATGCTGGGAAATCTCTTAATGTAGCCCTACAAGAGTTATTACTGATAAACTGTCTGAGAAAACCCAACTGACTTTCAAAGCTGCTAATGACTTTTCTACTTTGAGGATCTTGATAGAAATGTAGTGGAGTGAGAATTACAATAATTGTCTTTCAAATGTAGTGAAGTTAAAGTCATAAGTTCCCACAAAAAATCATTCTCAAGTAAAGTGCAGATACTCAAAAAGTGTACTTAAGTACAATACTCAAGTAAATGTACTTAGTTACTGTCCGCCTCTGAACATAACCCTAACCTAAGCAGTCTACTACTGGCTCAACTGAGAGTTGCTGACACAGAGTCATTACAAGCCTATATCAGCAGCAGTCATTGTGCCGTCTCAGCGATAATTCTTCCGACATCCCTCCACCTTCCCATCTCCTCCTCTAGTTCTGTTATTCTCCTTCTATGTAGTACCATAATGGGCCTCCGCTTGAGGACAGCAAACCAAATTTGTTTGCTATATACCATCAGGACTGGATGGGCAGGCGAACTCATGAAATAAGAGTTAGTTCACATGTAGTTTCAAAGATACTTACAGATATGCTTAAAGAGGACTATGAAAATCAAGTTAATCAAGTTGATCAAGATCACATTATAGAAAAATGATATGTCTCTAGTTCCAATACATCACAACTTTAATGACAGCAGCACTCAAGCTGAGCTCTAAACTCCAGAAGTTTTTGTAAAACCTGACGATCATGTTCTCTAGATGACCCAAAAACATCAGACCATCAAAGGAGATGTCTTATCAAAGGAAAATTGCTTATGTGATTAGAAACAGTGAAATAATACAAATTTGAATAATTTGAATCCCAGATTTGTGGTCTCAGACTTTTGGACCCCGGTGTATGTATTTTTAAGTGTATGTGTGTTTATGAATGTGTCTCTTGGGGGAGAAACAATGGAAGAACACATGCTGTAACCACCGTACCCTCCTACTTACTTTTCTCAGGCTATTGAACATAGTTACCGTTACTCCACCCCTTGCTTAGCATTTCATTACCAAGGGACCATATTTCTATGAATTTATGTCAGACCTGAAAGAGGAAGTTCAGCTAATAATACCTACTGCAACTAATGCAATGTGTGATTTGCGTGCATGTGTCTTTGTGTAGGTGAGTGTGTGAGTGTGTGATCTGGGATGCCCCACCATCATCCGAAAAAGACTTGTGACCTTTGCAGTGGTTCCAGCAGAGAACCCAAGAGTGAAAAGGTTGTCCTTTCGCTTTCTGTCTATCTCTAGTGTCTATCTGTAATAAAACGCAGTGGAGGCAGGGGTCAATTCAATGTTTGTGTTTTTAAATTTGGTTAAATCTAGTAAAATTGTTTAAATCTAAAGCAAATATGCTTGGTGTCGTCACATGAGCGCTCGCAGAACAAGGACAGGCGTTGTAGAAAACATTTGATTCCAAACCACTGACACAGAAAAAACGTTTTATTCTGGAGACAAAGAAAGTGCCTTAGGAATGAGCAAAGTTCCTTTCTCTCCTCGTAGGATAAGACTCCTTATTTCCTTGGCGGGGTGCAGAAATAGTGACCAAAAAAGAGAGACGGAGAAAATGAGAAAGAACAAAAGAGAAAGGGAGGGCACGGCGTGTTTAGTTGAAGCATGTTTGTATGAGGTCAAGCGTCTGACCCCGTGAATTGCTAGAGACCTGCGGTTGAACCGCTCTCCTCGCTTCTTTACGCTTTCATCTTTAGCTCCATAACTTGAGTCTGTGTACGCACGGCCCCCGCCACCTTTTGGTTCCTTTAATTCAATTTAATACATAAACAAATACATGAAGGGAGTGAGGGAGGGCAGGAGAAGGGAAGGATGAGAGGATGAAAAGAAGAGGAGACTCGTCTTGATTGTAGCTCATAAAGCTCTCATGACTCGGAGACGAGAGGCCACCATGCTGTTTCTGAAGCTTTAGTCATAAGTCTCCATGCTTTCATTCCGCCATACTATATAATTGTGCCGTTAAAAGATCCGCCGCCTTTTTAGTCATAATTTAGGCATCTTAATTTAGAAGTAAAATATTGTTGTTATTGTAGAATACTATTCGCGGACATAGATCTTACCTTGCCTCCATGTGACACGTTAATCTTATGATTTATCGTCCCATGATGCAATGCAGCCATTTGTATTCAAAAACGCTGTCTGCATACTTTCTAATAGCTACTTCTTCTGAATAAGTAATTACTTTGTGACCGTTAAAAAGTGTTCTATATAGTATGAATGTGTGCAGAATGAATATAATTCAGAAGTACTACATCCGTCATGTTGTCACGGTCATGTGATGCACAGCATCAGTTGCGTCTCTTCGCTACCATTCACAAATCCTCTCCCGTGGCCTCATGGGATAGTACGGTCCATTAAATGCCACATTTTTAGGATATCGCTTGGAAGTCGAAGCGTAGCTTGTTCACCTCTGTTTATGAATATTGTTTTTTTCTTGTTTTTTTTTCGCCTACTACACTCTTAAAAATAAAGGTGCTTCACGATGCCATAGAAGAACCTTTTTGTCTAAATGGTTCTATAATAAACCTTAACATCTGAAGAACCTTTCTGTTTCACAAAAGTTTCTTTGTGGTGAAAGATGGTTCTTCAGATTATAAAAAGGTAAGAAAGAGATGTTTTTTTAAAGAACCTTTGACTGAATGGTTCTTTGTGGAACCAAAAATGGTTCTTCTATGGCATCGCTTATAACAAGGATGCTAAAGACACTAAAGTTTACCCTCACAGCACTTACTATAGCTGGCCTCTGTTACATATACGAATGCAGTAAGAGGATATGTTCAGAATAGCATGTTAGCACACTAGCATAACTATTTTTGCTATACATTTTCAGAACACACTAGGGAGGCTATCTATATGCCTTACTTGTGTGATGTATTATATTTGCAGTATAACTCAAAGTAAATGCCACTGTCCTCGACCTGACCCTCTATTTCCAATGTGATGAATGACGATGGTGTGATGACATTTAACTGTCAAAAGTTAACAAAATTACAAGATTAAAAGCAAAATTAAAATGCCGGATGATTACTGGGTGCCACTCTTAGTATGTGGGTCAGTGATGAGATGCTCCAACCCGATCCAATGAGAAAAAGTATGAATTTGTATAAAACTTGGATCGTACAAAATATACAATGTCAAATATAAATAAATAAAATAAGTATGAAGATCAATTGAACTAAACCTAACCCTCATTGGTAGTAGGTCAAATTTATATAATTTGATTGCAATTTGTCCAAACGTAAGAGTTGTACCAATCTAGCGTAGCGTTATTTCTGGCAGGTCACGTTAGTCAAGCTCGTATCAGTTGACTCTCAGCTGATCCCCATCAACCTATGGGAATACGACACCTATCTAAGCATTCATATATAAGGTCCCTCAGTATTATCAGCAGTTTTCGCATTGCTCAATAGCTAATTACCCTTCTCCATCCCCAGCTCCTCCTCTGTCAGTCAGGATTCAGCCTTCTGATTCTCCTTTGAGACTGATTCTAAAATGTGTACATAACATTATTGAACTTTAACGATATCTGCAATACATTTATGTTGGTTCTGTTCTGTTTACCCTGGGGGGGTTATCGCTGCTCTCCCTGCTCTCATCCATGCTAGGCTGCATGGATGCGCAGGGAGTTCTTGCCCAGAATGGAACCATACCGCCAATTCAAACTGTATGCTAATTGTCAATCATATTTGACGATAGTGATCCTGACAGAATTACTATAATGTGTGTTGTTGTTGTTGTTTTTTTGTCAGTTCACGCATGCATTGACTTTAATACACATATTCTTTTATGAAAATGTTTTAATCTCTGTATTAAAAATGTATATTTGTGCGACAGAAAAATAATAATATTTTAATAAAACTGCATTACAGCCTATCAGTGGTTATGTACCATATGAAACCAACATGAATACAAAGAGTACATTAGCACATGTTTTTAACTAGATTATATTCTTTATCATGGATAATATTATACTTCATAGACCCACATGCAACTGTACTATTTTTTTAAAATAGTAGTCAGTGTACAGTCTATACAGTACAGTATTTGTTCAGTAGTAAGCTAGTACTCCACTCTGAACATGGCCAAACACACATACTGTATATGTAAGAAGAGACCAGTTATATGAAAACACACATGTGAGGATGGAGAGGACAAGGACACACGTGGAACCACGCGAGCATGTCACGGTGCCTCAGCCTCTACACTGAATAAAGCTTCTCTTTTTCCTTCTCCCGTCTCTCTGACGTGGCCCGATCCCATTATTATTTTGGGGAAGACAGCTAGTTCCCTCAGGAGTGCCCTGTTTGAGTCCGTTGGATGTTTCATGCTCTGGGAGCCTGGCCAAAGAGAACAACACACACACACTCACACAAATACCTCCACGCACACACACAAACAGAAAAGCCCAGTGGCATCTATAACTGGCAAACACACAGCAGGAATGCAGTTGAACAGTTTATTACTACAAACACAGGGTTTTTTTATCGGTGAGGCAGAATATTGTAGACTTTATGAAGGATTTATGAGATTATCTGCTCACTTTTTTGAATATATCTTGCCAGGTTTCTAGATGATGAAAATTTGTCATTTTTAATTAGTATTTTAAGTCTCTCTTTTTTTTGAAAGCATATCGTGTTATTTGCCATCTAAGTATTGACTTTCTGAGATGTTTTGCATAAATTACTAGTGAGCAATAAAAATAGAAACAAATTGGGCAGTTGTTGACATACAGTAGCTGTCACTTCTTTAATTACACATTACTTTTATAGCTCCATATTATGGAGCTATAAAAGTAATGTGTAATTAAAGAAGTGACAGCTCAGATAATTTGGTCTTTAAAATAATTGATAATTGATGAGAAATGTTTGAGTCCACATTTAAATTTCTGTAGTTATATTTCAGATTTTGAAAACCAGGGTTGTTTTGGACCCCATGCTTTCTATAAAAAAAACACTTGACACATTCTTATTATATATAAATCACAAATACATGTTTGTACTTGTGTTTCACAAGTTCAACGGGAATCATTTTCACAAATTTGTTAAACTGAAGCTCAAATGTGTTTGTTTGATGCGCAAAAACAAGTGAGCTTTTTTCTCATGCGTCAAGCAAGTACGGTTGAGGTTATGTTTACCATATTTGATGTGCTCTATGCATGTGTACTGATAAATGTTTGTATGGGAATAAAAATGTAATATGTTCATCATATACAGCAATTGTGCCTCTTTTGAAGATTATGTTTAACGCTCTCAACTTATATGGGTGAACTTTTATGAACTTTTTGAAGCATTAACATTTCGGTGGAATTAACCTTCAATGGAGGGACAGATATCCATTGGTTTCATTTTTTTTAAATGGCTTAATTTGTGTATTGAAATCTTATTTGTTTGGAACAACTTTATGAGTAAATGATGACAGAATTTTTATTTTTGATTGAACTGGCCCCTGCTTCAGAAAACCTGAGATTAATCAGGACGCTATAGACTGACACCTAATTACTGTAGAAAGAATAGAATAGAATAGAATTTAAGAAAAAAAAAAAAATAGAGGGGTGTGTGATCATTTGGATGGGGGATGGGCATATCTGCACTTGTGCAAGAGTCGGCACCTCAGCATGGTCTGTGCTGTTGTTGGGTCTCTCTCATTAACTGTTGGCTGGGCTGATGGTTTCCTCAGTCGCCGCACTGGGTTAAATAGCTTGAAAATGAGACCGGGTTAAGAGCTGTTTCCTGCAAGCCTCAGCTGCAAGCACATCTGTGGGAGAAGGCTCCAAACTGCCCCCCACGTGTTTGTTCATGGACTGGACTGATTGCCTTCCTTCCCTCGCCCTCTCTCTCTCTCTCGTTTTTTGCCCTCATTTCTCTCTCTCTCTCTCCCACCAAAAAAACTTGCTGTCCTTTTGCTTACTTTTCCTTTGGCTCCAGAAAGACAAGCCAAAAGCAAGGGGGTTGAGTAGGTCAGATGAAAAGGAGGACACAGGGACAACAAATTCGTCCATCTAAAAGCATTATGTACAGTATGGCTCTTCCCATTTGCATGTGATTGGAACCCCCCATTCCTCCCAATGTTTGGAGACTGTTGTCTGGGTCAAACCGAAGCACCCGGGGGGCTTATATGCCACAGAGGTCTCCTTCTTCCCCAGACGGACTGCAGTTCAAGCACTTAGCTTGTGCATCTGATATCGCTTACCTTCTAGAGCTCAGCGATGCCTAGGTGAAATTCCCTCTGACACTTAGTATATGGAACAGCAGCGTATCCGAGCGCTTGGGTGTTTTTGTGTTTGGCCTTGTGCATGTTTTGGCATTTGTGTGCGTTTCTCATGTTAAACTACTGTAACTGGTTGGAAATACGATGCCCTGGAATCGGAAACGTAAATGATCAAACCAGCCTGTAGATGCAGAAACGTCTCCGTTTGAGAAGACTGACTGTACTTTGCTTTCACATAACATTAGCAAGGAAGAACTCAGGGAAGGGATGAAGTATTAAAACTTTATTTCCTTTAATTGTGTAATGGAAAATGATAAAAACTTACAGCTCAGCAACATCACCTTGGCTAGGATAGGTCAGTGTTTTTTTTTTAATCAATAACAATCAAATAATATTTATTATATAACAATGTGTTCTGAGGAAAGCGAAATAAGAGATAAAGAGTGAAAATAAATTATCATAATAACAATAACGATAATAACAATTAACCTTTATAAACATTTCTTTGCTTGTATGTCGTATCCATAGAGTCCATAGGGGGGTGTATTCCAGCATGTTAGGGGGGATAAACTTAGTGGTTTTCTCTCTTTCTGTCTCTCTTTCTTTGACTCGTCATGTACGCAAAGAGTCAGAGCGAGTCCTTAACTAGACAGTTTCTGAGAAGGAACTGCCACACAGTGAATCTGCAAAGACACATCCTTTCTTTCAGGACAGTACCAAAGTGACTCAGTAAAACGTAACGAAAAGCTAAAAGCAAAGATAGCTCTCACTCCCTCTGCTCTGTCTGTGAAAGTCCTCAGTGTCTAGAAGGGAGAGGTGCTTCTTAAACACGCAAACCGTCCTCTGTACAAGCTGACGTGGTTGTTGATGAGATGACACCTTCCTCGGCAGTGTCCAAGCAGGAACGAACCCCTTCGAGTCCCTCACCTGTGGAAGATTTCTTGACGGGAGGGGATGGGGGTGCGTGGAGATTTTCAGTATGGAGGAGCTAACGCAAAGCCCCAGTGGAGGGGATGCGAGCGAGCGTGGGTCTTCAGTGAGGTTCGGCCCAGGCGGGAGAGCGGCTGGAATGGTGAGGGTGGCTGAATGTGGGGTGAATGGGAGTCGGTGTGGGCAGCATGTGTCCAGAATGGCTGAACGGTGGCAGGTGGCCCATGTGTGGCATGTGGCTTGCCAGAGCACTGGCGCTGCCAAACGGAGAGGTCTTGTCATGCATGCACTTGGAGAGCTCCTCGAAACACTCGCCAGATCGTTTACTCCTCTTGGACTTGCTGGACATCTTTCGGTTGCGTGTTTGGATGCCCTCTTTTTTCATGGTCATTGGCCTGTTGATCTATAAGAAAAGAGATAGCGTAGGTTAATGATGGATAGGTTAATGGATACTTTTTAAATGTGTTTAAGTTGATTAAATGAACTTATGATAACAGTAACTAGGAAAGCACATCAACAGTAGATCAGAACTGTAGATTAGAAGTAGTTATTAGCTATCATTTTATTATATTATATATGTTTCACAATATATTTACCCTGGACCACAAAACCATTCTTAAGTCACTGGGGTATATTTGTAGCAGTAGCCACATACATTGTACGGGTGACAATGATCAATTTTTATGCCAAAAATTATTAGGATATTAAGATCATGTTCCATGCAGATATTTTGTGAATTTCCTACCGTAAATAAATCAAAACTTAACTTAGTAATATGCATTGCTAAGAACTCAATTTGGACAACTTTAAAGATGATTTAATCAATCAAAAAGTATACCCTTTTTTATTATGTTTCAGATAGCTTCTATCCATGGCACCGCAAATGTTTCTCTAAATTCCGTGCATATAATTACCATTTATTCGATGTAGTATTTTACAAGACAAATTAGACATAAGTGTTATTGGTCTTTTAATGCTCAGGGTTGAATTTCAAACGACCACTATACATCGAAAAAAAGCAATTCAGTAGCTCAGCTGTCACACAATTGCGTTTTTTCTCTCTTTCCTCCTTTGTTTCGCTTGTTTCATTAAGGTGAAATGTTTTTATCCGTCTGCTAAATAGATCGCAGCCAAGCTTAACATTAAAAAGGCTAGTTTCAGACAACTCCGAATTGATAGCCTATAACTGACGCCGTATCTTGAATGGCAGACCCGCCCTGCCGTCCCTCCTGGGAATAACGCCCTCCTTTGAAACAAAGCTGGATTAATCTAAAAAGAAAACGGTCAACGGGCTCTGTCTGACAGGGAAAGCCGGCTTTGCGTCCCCGGCCTCAGTCTTCCCTCTCCTCAATCGATACAAGCTGTCCGCCCACTTGACCACTTTGCTGTCACTCTCAGTGTTTGCGGCTCTTAATACTCACGTTGTGGAGTTTGTAGTAGAGCCCGCAGGCGTTGCACACCGGGTCACCGTTCCCGTTACGCCGCCACAGAGTGGTCGTGGTTGTCTGGCAGTTCGAGCAGCAGGTGCCAGCTCGCCTCGCAGCAGACTGTAGACAAGAAAAAAACAAAAAATATTCAATGCTGTATGCTAAATTAAAACATCCATTATCCCAAACGGCAATGCATACATTTTTTAACAATCCCGTGGGTAACTAAAAAGGCTGTGGCTATGTTAAAACGTAGGCTATAGCATAATTCCGATTACACATTCCATGGATGAGCCTGTTATTATTCTGATTAGGCATTTGCGTGAAGTTTCAAAGTTTCTCGACAACCGTAAAAAGCCTATATAGGCAATTATTTATAGTATTATAGCTATTAACGTAGCTATTGTTGTTCTAGGTTTTTTATTATTATTATTTTTTTACAGTAGCACGAGGCCTTCCGTGGCGTATTGTCTTATTTTTAATCTTCTTTATTTATTGTAGCCCACCAAATGCAACCGTCGAATGGACTACATAACTTCATTCCTGCCTTTCTATGATCCACTCTGTAATATCAATCAAGGGTTGCTTTGGGTTGAAGTAAATGAATTCATGATAAGAATCTGCTGGGGTGACCTATTCTGCACCAGACAGCATTTCAAAACTATCCCAAATAACATTAAATCCTATGAAATCTCTTACAGGGAGTCGCCTCCGTGTTTGGGTTCATTAAATATAGCCTGTTTTGTTAAACACGCTAAATTCAATTTTCCAATGTTACCTTGATTAGAAAAAACTGTGCCCGGTGAAATTCGTTTTATTCTGACCTGTGTCTAATAAACTTCTGACATATTTCAGTAAATACATAAGACAGATCATTAATTTATAACGTTTCGTTACACTGCTCGCCTTGATGCCACGAATCAAACGCGTTAGTGGGCGTGGCGACTGCAAAGCCGGGTCACCAATCCTCTGTTCGCTTTTTGTCCATTACGGATCAATTTTTCACACATAATGAGAAACATTTATAGGCATACAACGCAATTTCCCCGCAGTCCAACACATATAGCATTTGCAGTTTGTGTTCGTTAACGATTTACATAATTTCTACTGAGCTTTTGTAAAAAGAGGATCTGAATAAAAAAACGACGCTATGAATCCATTTAAACAAAACGCCGACGACAACAAAAACACACACATTCCGATACTTCAACGCAGTGCCAGTCGAGCATGACAAACAAGAGAGCAAAAGAGTATAAATCCATTTATTTTCCAATCCCTGCCCCAGCCCCTTCACACATAGTGCTCTGATAATCGCTTTACAGTAGATGTCATTCGGGCCTGCCGGGGCCAGAGAAAATTCAGCCGGGTTTGTTGAAGACGGAAACACCCGGGAGCCTGGCTTCCTTATCGGGCCCGGGCAGATATCCGGATAGGAAACAACTGGATGGCCTTTGAACAGCGCTCTGAAAACACTTCAGCCCAAAACGCAAAAGCATGGGCCAGCACACTGACTCCATGGAAAACCCTGTGGCCTTTTTTCACTATGAGAACATATAGGCTAGAGAAAGACAGAAAGAAACTAAAGAGGAAAAAACTCAGCTATGTTACACCTACCACTACTAAAAATAATAACGATCATCAAAATAAGAAATTGTAGTCTTAAAATTCACAGTTTAATTCCGCTTTGAATATGTCACTATTTGTAATTCAGTACAAAGCTCATGGTTCTCCTGCTATGCACTAAGTGTCTCTTTTACAACACTGGAAATAAGATTCCCACTGAGACGCTTGTATTTACACTCTGATGGTCACTTAGCCAAGTGAAAATTAAATTATGACATATGGCTGATAGAAAAAGATGGTCTCATTCAATTAAACTGCTTGTTGTGTCTCCAAAATGAATCTCTATAATAATATTACATCATGCTTTGAAAGACTGCAAAAATGACTCAATAACAGAGTAAAGAGACAGAGGTAGAGATATAGAGTTTCATCCGCTAAAGGATAAAATAAGATTATGTGAATAGAAAAAAAAAACGTAGCCATAGATTATATTCTTTGAAAAGTCATCTGTTTTCATAGAATCCCGATGCTGAACAAACTGTCATCCTGTCCAGGTGTTTCATTCCAACAAGATATGATGTATATTTAAATAAAAGCATAGAGGAGTCTTCTTTTACAAGCTGTCCATGAACCACAGAAAAAAAGGAGATTAATAACCAAAGCTTAATCAAGTTTGACTTTTCACACATCTTAATGATTTCTCAAGAAAACAGCAACATAATCTTGAAACTTTAGGTTTGCTTTTTATCAATCATCTCAATGCAAAGAGCCATTAAGATAAATCAAACAAAAAATCTGCTTTTAAACATCTTATCAAGATTAAACGAGATAATCATGCTGGCAGCGATTCTAAAATGGAACCAGAATTATAAGCCAGCCACACAAAACAAAACCAATGGCATGTGGCTTTCTAAACACCCCCAGAAAAAGTAGATCAAACTAAACAGATGCACTCAGACAATAGTGCGGCAACAGGTTTCTCTCAATGCGGATTGGTGATAATTGTACCGGCATGGGCATTGGTATCCAGTGACAGTATCAGAAATAGAAGCAATAATGATAGCGGGAACAATGGCAATAGTAGCAGTATTGTAACAGGCAGAGTAGGGGATCACCAGGGGGTGAGGGCGACAAACAATTCCAGGAAGATAATAGGGAAAATATAACTTTCCTGGAATTGTGCTCAGGCTTTCTGCTCAGTGCTCCTATTTAGCCCTCTTTCTCATGTGTGTGGGGAACTGAAAGAATTCTGGAGGGCTCATCGACTCACCAGTCTGCGCTTTGGCTTGATAAGGGGTCGGTTCTGGCCGTTCATCTTGTGGTACAGGCCGCACGCGTTGCAGAGGTAGTGGCCCGTTCCGTCCCGCCGCCACAGCGGGGTGGAGGTGGCTCCACAGTTCACACATTCACGCCCCTCTGTGCAGAATTCAAGTGGAGGAAAAGCAAAGGGAAATTTATATAATTAAGAGCTTCACACTCCATCTACAATACAGGAACACAGGGTCATTCAAAGGCACGGTCTGGGCAAAGAAAAACAACTCCCAAGTTAATTAGACAATATCTAACATGACATCCACACCTGGAATCTCTCATCTGAGCTGGATGTATTACATAATTGATATCGGAATTTGTGAGCGTGCATGTGTTTGTGGATGAAATAACATTTTTGTCACTGCGTGACTATGTGAAAAATGAGCAGTACATCCAGGTTCTGCTCTTAAATTACCTACAGACCAATCTTTTAATTTGTCTGCTACAAAAGGAACACCAAATACCAGTCTCTTTTTGCAGCTACAATATTTTCAAGACAAGAAAGTGACTAAAATGTGAGTTAATTCTATGGCATACATCCCCATCCCCGTTTATCAGCGAGCTGTCCCGGCTTGTCCTATTCTCAGGTGTCATATCACAGTAAAGCACCCTAACCTGCTGGAAAGGGCCGTGCGCTTTAATTCATATGCTCTTCCTCCTCACTCCCCTGAGCACCTCTCAATTATTCACATTATAATGTGAGATAGTCGCTGTCCCACCCTGACCAGAGAAAAGAATCCACCCGGACAATGGAGGCTCTTTTGAAGTGTATGTGATGTAAGTCAGTCATTTTCATTCCATTTTCTCTTTAGGCTTGACATGGTTAGAAGTAGCCTATCACTCGCATTTTAAATGTAGCCTACTGAAACTTGGTGCTTGGGAGTGTTAGGTGAAAACGGGCCTGCAAATAGGGTGAGTAATTAGAGGAGGTTCACTAATGCATATTTTCCATCCATATCTTGTTCATTTTTAAATAAATTAACTTTTTTTTCTGTCAGTGCTCAATCATGTAGGACTGATTTGATTGTTTACATTGAATCTCTTCAGCTAAAGAATGATCAAAAACAATTTACTACGAAGGTTCCATTCACCACTGCACACTCAATCCTAACAATATTTTCAGAACAAGATATTTTCCATATCATAGGTTGGCTAAATAAATAAATAGCCTACATAAAATGTTAAAACAATGATAAGGGCATGTTTTGCATTTCTGAGGTTAATAATAAAAAACACAATATTTACTATTAATTGATTTATGAAGCAACTTGTATTTGCACATTATTTTGAATGTCATATAATAATAATTACACATAAGTAATATGAGTAATGTAACTGTAATGAAAAGTGTTTTAAATAATAGATCAAAATAAAGGTCTTCGTTAGCAGTGCATCAGGCCGAGGTCGTGCATTTTAAATGTAAGCACACAAACAGCAGGGTCCTTTCGCCCATGTAGGCCTGTCCCGCCGGGGTTTTGTTAGTATTGGGGTCGTGGGAGGGCGGAGGGGGGAGTATGTCGTGATTTGTTCAGCTGAAGGTATACAGGATGTGACTGGAGCCAGCGCGTCGTGACTCCTAAACGTTTTAAGTGCAATAAGGGCTAAATTTTAAGGAAAACACAGCGTGAGGCAACACGCAGCCCGCCAAATAAAATCATTATTCAGGCCTAACCAAAAAAAAAAGCCAAAAGTTCTGCGAAAGCTCAATTTTCCACTTTTCATTTTGTTTTATTTGTCATTTTATGCAAACCATTTTCTTCACAACACCTTTGATAGGCTTTATTGCATAGACTGGTATTTGTTTCTCAGAATCATTCGTTGACTGATCATTCAATTATTTTTATCATAATTTTAATTTTTTTTTTTTTTTTTTACTTTATTGTAAAACCTTTAAAAAATATCGATTATAAGTTCAAGTTAAAAATATCGATAGTGTTTAGAGTGTTTACACAGTTGTCTTTGGTTCGCAGTTTATGCACGATAACCACTTTTTATGTCTTGGGAGTGACACCTTCGAATTGTGATGTATTTTGGTGTGGCATTTTTTTAAGAGCTGCTGAAACTTGTGCGTGTCATAATTCAAAAATTGCGGTGTAGTTGCCTCGAGGGAGATTCCTAAAATGGCAGCTGAATTCATCTAATTAGACAAAAAAAAGTAAACTCCATATAGAACCAAAACGTGTCTGAGAAAAAAAAATATCTTGAGAAAAACTATGATAATGGAAAATGGATATTCCTAGGCCAGTACATTTTTCAGGACCCCTTGTATTTGGCTACATTTATTTTTATTTTTTTTAATTAACACGGAATCCTACACATATATTATTGTTCTTTATTAATGTTACATTTCGACAATTGATGTAAAAATGCTTTTTAAAATGCTCCCTAGGCCAATGTTTCTCTAAATGCCTATCTAGGCTACTCTTCACTTCATGAAGAGCTAATGAAGAGCTAATGTCAGATCTAATGAAACTCACCTGAGCACGACCGCGTCTTGCTTTTGCATTTAGGTGTGAAGCTTGAAGCGGATCCACTGAGGAGGGTACCAGGATGAAACAGACCGCCGCCGTACTCGTGTGGCGCGGGAAGAGAGTATGTTGGGTAGGTTGGGATGGGATATTGCGTGGACGGTGTTTGGGCGCTCATAGCCAGGCTTCCCCGAAGAGGACTACATCCCTCCATTTTCATCCCATCAGCGATGGACACTTGGTACTTGATGGACTCCTTTTCATCCATTCTTGCAGTGGTGTGGAACTGGTCCGGAAAGAAGGTCCGGGTCCGGTTAGACTCTTTTCGGTGGGTTGGGGGAAATTGTGAGGGGATGTGGACTGAGTGGTTGCGGATGTGAGGGAGGAGACGGAGCGTCTCTGAGCTGCTGCTTCACTGGCTAACCGGCGCTGTCGGGGTCCGGCAGCTTGGGGTTGGGGGGGGGGGGGGGGGGGGGGGGGGGGGGGGGGGGGGGCTGAAGTGACTGACGCCAGCTTTTGGTTGGCGGCGAGAGCGCTGCGCTTTCCGCTGTCCAGCCGAATACCGGGACTATGTATGAGGTGTGGTCGGCAGACCTGACTTCCCGTGAGACGAGCTGAGAAATACAAGAAAGAACCGAACATAAAGCTCGAGCCGAAATGAAAATTACCAGCAAAATGTCTATTTCCTCCGCTATTTTTGCCAAAACACTAGTTTGTTTCAAAGAACAAAATGTCTAATGTTCACTTCTCACCTGTTGACTCCGTACTCGAACGATACAAACTTGACATTGAGATCAAATAAAACTTAAATATCAATTATGCAACACGCACAACACCGCGGCTGATGATTCACCCTTTTAGTTCAAACTGCACGCGAACACTTAAAATATATGTTCCTTCGCCTCGACGTGATTTTCCCAACAAGAAGCAGACGTATAGGCCTAAAATCTCCTTAGAAAACCGACAAAGAACAACTTTTTAACGAAGCTTTCTCACAACAGCCTGTTGTTCCACAAATTAGCCTACACACTTGAACTAAGAAGTTCATCAGGAATTTTTCGTTTTGATTTGGCATCCGGGAAGTGCCTTGATCCCCCTCTCTCTCCCTGACACGAACTTCCCTTTCCTCATCAAGTCATTCGCTGGACATTTTCTTTTTCTTCTTATCTTTACATTTCAACACGCACCTCATGGAGATGACAGTTCACGCCGCAGAGAAGAAATCCGATATCTAATAATTTGACACATTTTTGTCATCCTTTTTCTCGGCTAATTTGCATCGTTCAGACACACAGTCCTACGCATAATACAGTTGTGTGCAAAACAACAACAAAACATTTACATTAGCATATCTTTAGTTAAGTATCGAGACGTCTCAGCCATTAGAAAGTCCCGTATTTAGGCCGCGCTACGTTTCACTTCAAAGCCCGTGAGAGTAAAAGTCATCGAAATCTTTAGTTTTACAAATAGCCAGCTGACTCCAAATAATGTCAACAATGTCAAGTTTATTTATTACACTTTTTTAAGCACAAGAGTAGCCTATAGTCTATATAAGTAGCTTCGCTCTCGCGGCGGCCCGCCCGCGGCGCGGCCAATCATGCCCCGGGGGCGCCGGTTCTTCCCTGCGCGTCTCATCATCTCATTTTATCGCGATCGTGGCAACTATTACTCTCTCTAACCCTCACTCCGGCGACTGCTCTTCACGTCCACGCCGCTGACGTCTGGACTGCTCGCCTGTCGCCCTCTGAGACGCCCCGCTGCGAGTACTCGATCGCCCGCGTCCCACATCGCCGGACGGTCGCATTCCTCCTCTCCTCGTGCGTATCTCCCGCCAGCGCGCTGGCGCCCCTCTGTGTCCGTCTCCGGCGCTGCCGGGGGGCGTCACTAAGCTGGGGGGGGAACTACACACCCACCCACCCAAGAACCAAGTAAACAAAATATGTATTTTGCCATAAACATGGACAAGATTTTATACTGATGTTAAATATAATAAAAAAAAGATTTATCAGTAATAGTAACAATGGGCCTACTATTTCATACAGCTTCACAAATGCGTTCACATTTAGCACTTAAATAGACTATTACATAAATAAACAAATAGCAACCTATAGGCTATTACGTAATTTATAAAAACTTTTTTTTTATTTCATGATAAATGTAGCCTAACGTGTGACTGAAATATGTCTAGGAAATTGCATAATGACATATGCATAAAATACATATATTCTGTCATCAAAATATCATATGTAGCCTGCTAAATTTGACGTAAAGAAGCATCTTACCGTGTGCTTGTCCGTATGATACTCTAGCCCGAGAATTGGGGTAGTAAGGGTTCCCCTGCGAGTCCAAGTGATTCAAGAACACATCCACCTCGTCCGGGGGCAGAAGAGGGGCCATGGGCTCCATGTAATTGTGTGTAAGCCCGTGATGATGGGACTCTGGGTGCTGGCCGTTGAGTACCGCATGATGATGGGCCATCCATCGAGACTGATCGGCCGCAACCTCCATGTCTAAATTGTCCGCGCTTCCAAAATGTTTCGGGAAGTTTTCTAGATGTCTACTGAAAGCAGACCCAGGAGCACCACTATGGTCCTTTAGATTATTAAAATATGTGTCGTGAGCTTTACTGCTTCAGTTGGTGATGCCCTATTCACTTTTTGCATATGCCCTTATTTTTTGGAGAAATAGAGGTCCTGCTTCTTTGCTTTCAACAATGCTCAGGAACACCTGTAAGAGAATAACAAACAGATGCATCTCAGTTTTTTTAAAACGTTAATATATTCAAACTTAAATCTAAAGATATGTTATCAGATCTATTCGTAGAATATATAATATATATATATTATATATATATCTATGAACTTCTATCGGGGGGGGGGAAATAGGGGTTGCAACCTGTAAAACTAAGTCGATGCATTACAGGCTCAAGCGTACGCAATTGTAAAGAACTATCGAAAAGTACTCACGGCGCAAAGTATTTCAGCACTGCAATCCTCCGTTTATTTTTCCCGTGTTATTCACGTACAAAGAACGTTAATCCTCAAGATGTCTGCTGACATTCGTAATTTGCCACCGGTTCAAATTGTCCACAGACCAATTGTTAAACTCTTCCTAAAAACTCTGCGGCTGTCCGAAGCGGAGAGAAGTCTCTTTAATGAATCGTGCCTGTGTACTGTAGGAACTGGCGCCAGTAGATTCCATATCTTACGAACATGGGCGGGTCACGGGCTGGCAGTGATGGCTCTGTTAACCAATAGCAGATCGCGATGACTGCCATTGGCTCGGACATCACGCTTTCCAAACTGCCACGGCGACTCTCGGCCTAGTGCTCCACATTCAGAGAGCTGAGAGACTCATCATTCAGCGGAGCAATTTATTGAGATCTTTTTGCCTTTTTCACATTGGTGATGTGTGAATATGTTGTCTTGTTTACTTAAAGACTTAGAGAGCAGAATGACCTGAAATTATGTCTTCAACAATTACTTCATCAGAACGTTTATCCAGACAAAAAGATTTAAAATAATTATATTTGCAACTGAAAAATAATATTAACCGTCATATGGTAGACTAAGCCTAGGCCTACTTTTATTTATACAGATAGTGCCAACCAGCAATGACTTTAATTTTCTCAATTGATAAATAAAATGATTTATATTGCAGTTATCATAAACTTTTGTTTATGGATTAGGACCATTAACATTTGCTTAAAACAACAAAACCTGTATCATTGAAGTGTCACATGCAATATATGCCTAATACAAACAAACACAAGTCCTGGCACCTCAGGCATTAATTGGGGAGGAGTATTTTATGGTCTCTAAATTGGGGGCTATTGTTCTTGCGCGTCTAATTGTTTTAAATTAGTTGTCACCACATTCTTCTTGTGAAAACACTGTCTTTGTATGCTGTTTCAAGCGATCAAACGTCACTTTACATATTAATAGCGGGCCCGTCTCTCGGTGGTGCCGACAGGTCGCATGGGCAGGTCCAAATAGAGCCAATTGGTGGCCATTAGGCCAGCTTCGTTGATTCTTGCTTACAATTATCTCGTGGCAAAACAAGCTGCAGGCTCGCCCACCGCAGGCAGAAAGACAGAACGTCGCCAATTAGCTTGATAAGCGTTTAGATAAGCTGTGGATGCAGGTTAGTCAGCTGAAGACTTCATTTGCATTTAGAGTTTATAGCTTTTACCTCTCAACGTTACATTTGCCTGTCTATGCCATTAAGTCAAAAAAGGTTATTTTTCCTATTCCACGCGTTTTAAATTTGTTGGGGTTTCATGCAGCTGAAACTCAAATTCAAATAAACATTTAGGCCTATTATGACTGTTTCTAAACGAATCGCATGTAATACAGCCTACTGAGGATATAGAAACGTGCTCCTTTGGATAGCTGCTTCTCACCTTTGGAAGCTCTGTGGCCTCAAACTGCTTGTAGCAACGCTTTGTGTATATTAATTATTCATTTAGCTTGTCTGGTTGGATCAATCAAAGAGAACACAAGATAAACTTGTCTACCAGGGTGCTCCAGCTCGTTCATCACTCTTTCGAGAAAGGCACTGTTTTGGTCATTTTGCTTTTTTTAATGGAGTAACACTTTTACACCAGAGTTTACACCAAGAACAGTTTTCAGGTGAGAAATTGCGTTGCGAAACTCATTTTGTACAATTTAACATCCTTCGAAATAACTGTGGTTTGTCTATCGCTAACTTTATTATTATTATTATTTTTTTATTTTACAACACACCCCGCAGGGAGTTTTAGTCTGTGTGCTTCTCTCGAAGCAACAATTATGACATGCCATAATTGGAGGCGACTCCAGGAGCCGACCGGCCCCCTCGACGCCGTGACTTGACGTCACAGTCTCGGTAAAGGATGATACGAAAATATAGATGGCTTAAAAGCCTTTCCAAAGCTATCTAATTGAATTTAACGCACTTCATCATTGAAGACTTTTTAGGCATTGGTGTTTTCCATTGCTCAAAAAATAATAATAATAATACAAAAAAATCTGTGAGTTTTATAATCAATTTAGGCACCAATGCAGCACTGAGCACTTGAACAGAACTTCAATATCAGATGCTTAAATCCCTTTTTAACACACTGGATTCTGGCCAGAGGTCCTACACAGCACAAAAAACCCTGGCAGCCCGAAGCCAACAAATTAGAATGTACAGGATAATATGATGCATAGTTTTGCAATGTAATGATCCATTTTACACACATTCAAAAGGTGCAATACCAGATTATGCAGACATGAATGGAAGTTGATATAAACTTAAAGCGTCTAAAATGGCCTCTTTGTCATAGCTGCTTTATCACAGACTGAGTGCTGTGCTACTGCATAATCAAAAATAATAGCCTATAAAGACTCTTTACAAAAGCGACTTGAGGCTGCTCCAAATGTTATGTAAAACGCAGTGGCATATAAAAGCCGTAGGTGTGACACTCCTCAGCCATTAGCAGGCTATTAAAGTGCAAAATAAATATAAAATAAAATAGTTGAAAGCTATTAGAATTATATTTTTATTATCAATTATGAATTGTCAATTATGTTCATTTCTGTGCAGTAATGTATATTTAAGTGGTCTACATGCCGTCTCAGGTGTTCAGTAGGCTACCACCTTTTTAGTTGCGCAAATGAGGCATTTATTGTGTGTTTTTCTAGCTAGCTCTAGCCATGCCATCGCAACTAGTTTTAGCACTGATAACGACTCTTGGTTTAACTCACCTGAGGCTAAATATTCTTTAGAGAACACCTGAACGAAATACATGTGGTAATCCAGTTGCTCTCAATGTTAAAACAAAAGATACTGAGTTGTTACCCCCGGCTGAGGACTCGAACTCACCCTCTTATAAAAACGTGTGTTGTGTGTTGTGTGTGTGTGTGTTTGTGTGGTTTATGAGGACACAAATTTTTTTATAATAACATGGGTATGACATAGATATCACAACGAGAAGGTGATTTATGAGGACATTTTCAGTGTCCCCGTAATTCAAAAGGAATATAAATAATTCAGAATGAGTTTTTTTGAAAATCTAAAAATGCAGAAAGTTTTCTGTGAGGGGTAGGTTTAGGGGTAGGGTTGGTGTAGGACAATAGAAACTACGGTGTGTTCAGTATAAAAACCAGTACGCCTACTGTAGAGTCCCATACACCATAAACACCCTGTGTGTGTGTGTTTGTGTGTGTGTGTTTGTGTGTGGTGTGTGCAGTTCGCCTTTAATTTCTTATGTAACACAAGTTGGGTCGTCCACCATGTGTGACTGTGACGACGACAATGACATCATGTTTTTGATGTCACATTAATTCGCTTTAAATTAATTGCATCAAAAATAACGGAGAGCGCTGGAAACAAAATGGAGGCAATCATTCCCTTAATTAACAGGTGCCGTGAAATGGCTTTGCCCGTTCGTTCCCTCACCGCGCATTTATCATTCTCCGTGGGGTTAAAAGAGGGCAGGAGGGGGCAGAGAGCGGCGCAGAAGGGTTTGTGAAGATAAGCAGGCACTGGGATATAGGGGGAATGACACAGACCAGCTGAAGCGGTATTGTCCTTTACTTACGGGTAATTAGATTTTGACAGGGCACTCGGGGGCAGACACAAGCACAGGCAAAGTCACAAGCCTCCTGTCCTCTGCTGAAGCATGGATAACAGGGATTGAAAGCAAAGGGTTTCACCCTCTTTTCATTTCATCCAACAATCCACATTATTTTGCAGCAAAGTCTCATATTTGTTCATGCGTTAGCAGTATTAAACGATGCCTCTGCGTTTATTCTAACGTGCCGCTTTAATGGGTAAAGTTCTTATTCTGAGTGATAGCGTTAGTTTAGTCGGAAAATGATCCTGTGGCAGTCATAAATCTGAAGGGTGATGACAGCGCGCCCGCCCTCCTTTTGTGGTTGACAGCTCTTGGAGTCAATGATTTAAATAAACAGCACAGGTGGGCTGATGCAAGCGTCCTTGGGGCATTCCTGAGAAAGCTAATTCCTCAACTCACACACATCACATTCGCTGCCACAATTATCATCTTCAAAAAAAAAAACTATCGTTACTGCTCATTTGAATATTGGCCGACATGCTACTTCAAGGCTATACGATTTTTGTATGCCAAGGTGAGATTTGATGATATCAGAATGATAATCCTCACAATCACAAATTTTCGCATGTATTAAATCTGAATGTTCTAGTATTGCATTTTCGCGTGCATTATGTCGTAAAACTGTATCGTTTCATTATGCAATATGTGTTTATTATAGGATCGTGTAATGATGGAATTGCATTTGATTGTATTTGAGCTTGTTTCAAAGATAAACATGGGCATTGTTTAGGTTATTTTACAATAATAAATGAGTAAATAATAATTTAACTAATGTATAATACATATTACTCAATTCCACATGTTAATAAATGAAAAATGAAGTCGTGGAACATCTGTCGTTTAAGTCTTTCTCTTACAACCCAAAATGCCTGCTCGTACAAATAACGGATTAGTAAAACAATTGACCTAAAAACCAACATTTTTTATTTTTGTATTAATGAAGCTATTTAATGTGATTTCATATATTATTCCACCATACCTAAATTCATTGTATTGTAGGCTCTTTTTGTTATTATAACACATTTTAAACTGCCATCAAACACAATATTATTGTTTGATTTATACTCAGTCCTAAACAGCATAATTACCCATTTGGGCTTACGTTCTCTTTATGAAATACCGCGCTAAGACCGTGAAGAATCCTCTCTCTCGTTTTCTCGACTTCACGCGCGTGTGCAATAATAAGCCTACCAAAACGCGTCTTACCATGTGGGTAGGATACTCTCCCTCTGACATTTCGTCGCAGAGAAATGTGTCCTGGGCCAATTCCGTGTGGCCCGTCTTTGAAAGAAGAGTAGCGGTGATTTTCGTTGTGCTCTGCTCTACGCTGAGGCTCGGGGCACAGTCCCTCTATCTGGCGATGCAACCTTTCCAGAAATGCTTTCGCTGAGATCGTTTCTTCAGTGACTTAACGGCGTGGTGTAGTTCTGACACCTCTCTCTCCTCCTCCTCCTCTCTCTCTCCTCCTCTCTCTCTCTCTCTCTCTCTCTCCTCCTCTTTCTTCTCTCTCTCTCTCTCTCTCTCTCCCCCTCGCTCTCTCTCTCTCCCTCTCTCTTTCCTCTCTCCTCCTCTCTCGTCAGCTCCTCTCTCTCTCCTCCTTGCCTCTCTAACGCCCCTCCTCTCCTCTTTTTCTCTCTCCTCTCGCTCTCTCCTCTCTTTCTCATCTCTCTCTCTCTCCTCCATCTCCTCTCTCCCTCTCCGCTCTCTCCTCTCTCTTCTCTCTCTGGTAACAGGCGAACTTGAGGCACAAAGTATTGCTGCTGCAACGTAGCTGCGTCACCATCTGGCTTCCGGTCGGCTGATGTTTAAAAGCTGTGCTGAAGCTTTATGTCTTGTGGTGTTCTCACTCGTATCATTTGAAACAAGACCCAGTCGCCAAAGGCTTTGCGCATAGCTCTTACATTTTGACCTTCGCATAGGCAAACAATGCGGTGAGGATGTGCACCTAAGACTGTCACTCTTATTAGGTTTGGAAGACTTCATTTCTGGATTTTTTTTAAAATATAGGCTATTGCAGGAATGATTGTGAAAGCGAACCCCGCCATAAATAATACAGTAGACCGATGCATCTGTACATTAATTATTGCAGTTCTCATTCAACCACTGCGATGTTACAGATGTGTGCTTGAGTGTGTGCATATGTAAATCTTTACTTTTAATATGAGACGCCTTTAGGCTTCCCATCCTAATGAATTCTATCCCTCCTTGATCTTGTCTATAATATGTTGCGACGTTGCGGTCGACCTTGCCTTCCCCCAACCCAGCCATTTTTAACTCTCTCACACATAACACCAACTTTTAAAACATGCAAAGCCTCGGCAAATCTCTGGCACGAGACCGTGGGCTCGCGTGCAGCGGCTCAAGCAGGGCAGGTGCAGCTTCCAGCCTCTCGCGCCCGGCTTCCCCCAAGAGTGCACGCGCACAATGAGAGCGCGAGAGGAGTGAACTCTGACAGAATTAATTGCATTATGTAGAATGATCAAAATAACAATGTCCAATGCCAGCTATTGTTTTGTATTCATTCAAGAGACCACGAGCGGTGAACGATTCAAGTCAGTCAAATCAGAAACTAGGCTACTTCTTTTGGCTGCTACCATGATGGTGAAATAGCGGGCCTATTTCAGCCTATATGATAAAAATCAAAATTGTACGAAATCCTTGGTTTTCCCTTGCTTATCAGTAAAGATGGAATAACAGATTTTGTTAAAAAAAATTACAAGTATTTGGCTACTCATTGACTGAGTTTCAGGCAAGTGCAACTGTGTATTGTGTTTATCGGTTGCGCTTCAGTTATCAGTCCATATCATTTTGTGAGGATAATGTCATAATGACACGAGTTGCCATGTCTTTAGCCAGCTTAATCATATCTTATTACAAGTATGACAAGAGAATAATCCTGATACTTTCTTGGATGTTTCTTACATTTCTGGTTGCTGACGGCGAATCACGTAATGTTGGAGGAAACCTTTAGATGCTCTAGCTTAAGTTTAATTCGCACCACTATATGTTAGTTTTTGTCCGCCTCATGCTACTTTTGCGCCTAGACAAACAGGTGTCGATTGCACCATGAGATGTAAACTCTTGAGAGCTAAGAGTGTTCTTTTAACACCTTAAATGCCTTTCTAAATCTCTCGTTCATTTAAGTCGAAAACAAAGAAAAATCATTTAAGAGCATTATTCCGTCACGATTAAGTTGTTGTTGTTGTTGCTATTACAAAACAAAAATATTTTTGATTGTAAATAATTATGGATTTAGTATGTGCGGATTTATTAAAGATCTTATTAATGCATCTTTTGTCATGTTAAAGCGTTAAGAGCAGTAGGTGCTGGGCTTACAGGAGCTTTGCAATCTGACCAGAAGAAGATGCTCACTCGTGATGCGTGCGAGATAAGCGCTTATCAGTCTCGAGCTTGCATCTCCATCGCATTAAAAAAAAAAATCCTACTTTAGACTAATAAAGGCGACTGCTAAGCGCGCCTGCTCCTTTCCAGCAGCACACTGTGGCAGACACGGTGACATTTCCATTTCACGTTGTCCATCAAAGGCGCAGCGGAGCTCTCACTGCGTCAACGTGTGCTCGAGAATCCGACTCATTTTACCCCGAAAAACAGTTTACAAGCTCTTATGCCTTTTTATTCATTCTAAATAGTGAATGGCAAAGCCAGACATTTTTATGTAACGCATTTATTCCACACTTTGACAAAAATATGCTGTTTGCTTTTTTCTTATGAAATTATTTGTTATGGTTTGTTTCTATTTTTAATATTTCCCCCAATTTATTATTTTATTCTCATAATTTGTATTGCTTTTTTTTTAAAGGGCTCTGAAGTTATTATTTATATATGCATGCATCAGATGCCAGGGCCCTCTCCTTCCGATTATTGCGGGGGTAATATTTCATCGGCGTGAGGCAATCTTTGTTCTTTGTGAAGATAATAAATGGCCTAATCGTTATCAGCTTACCGCTGGAGGTGTCAGGACCGAGCGAGGCTGGAAACAGGGTCCAAAGTGGCGCTGAATAAATTGGTGTTTCTTATCTCTCTCCCCCAGATTATCGTCGCCTTTTCAAACCGCCACAACAAATACATTCAATGCATCTAATGCATCATTTGAGGGGGGAGATCGCAGGGGTGATAGAGACAGATAGGCTACCCGAAGGAGAAATATTTACACATTTAACGTGTTCGGGCCGATATTAGCTGGGGTTTTGAGCGAGTTTATTGGACGGACCGAGATACACACGCTTAACATATCAATGCAGCCATTATCATTCATATTGTAGCGCTACTGTTTATAGGTATCGGCGTGATTTATTCAGTCTTGTCATTAGATCTGTTATGTGTTGAATTAGTTGTGAAATTAGCTCGTTTCATCCAAACACTTGTTTTGCCTTCTTTATCCGGTGGATATCAGCAGTATCGTTACCCACCTTTACTGCACGTCTTTCTTATGGGAAATAAAATCAATAGTCCTATAAATTAATTGAAAGGCAGAAAGCTGAAAACACTTGGCACTGGCTACAGCGCAATAGCCTACTGTGTAAATTAGTAATTACGAAAAAGCAATAAGAGGCGGATTCTTCTCGTTAGATTTAAATTAACAATCATTTACATATAAATACAATCGCATAAAGAGCATGTCAAAAAAATGTAACATTTGTTTATGGGAGTCGCTTAAAGACAATAGAAATAATAAAAATAGGAATAGGCTTTAATATATCTCTAGGCCTTTGGTCAGAAATCATTTTGGTTTCAGTGGAAATTACTCCCATCAGTAGATCTAGAGTTATCTACAGGAGTAGAGCTGCCGTTTAGTGTCCTGTAACTGAATATCAGCCCGTCCATTAGGCTTTAAAACAGCGCTGGTCTCGTTTCATCACTAATGAACGCCGGAGTTAATTCCGTTAAAACGCTTGTCCTGAAAGTGCAGACGTCGTAATGCACGAGAAGAATAAAACATAAATAAATGAATTATTTATTTTGAATTTCCCCACGCTGACAGAAGACACAAAAAACTGCAATCAACTAAAACCACTGCCTTAATATTTTCGAAGTAAATTGAAAGTGGTGCCAAAGTGAATGTAATTGATTTTCTGATGAAAAAAAAGTTGAAAATCTGAAAATAGCCTACATCAAACAGGCTATAATTGAAATTACAGACATCATTGCGTTAAACGGAAACAAACATGTTGGTATAATTAACAAAACATATGTTTTACACATTTAACAGTTATTTTAATAAGATAGTGTATGTTCTAGAGTCTTTCTAACCGTCTTTGTCCTAGCCTATAGGCTATATGTTGTTGTTGTTGAATTTGAAAGCCAATCCAGATCCAATTCAGTAGGCTACATCTGCTTAGGGACTCTATATTATTTTATTAAATTGGGCATATAACTGGGCATTTCATTACTGTGAAGGCTGAAGTGATAATTTCTAGTTTTGAGAAGAGGACTCAGTAGCTACAGATCTCTGAGCGCCGAGGCCCCTTCTGCGCACAAGAATGGATCTCTATGCTCAACCGTGCTCGAAGTGAATTTTGTTATTTATGGAAAAGAGACAGGTTTCCATTTACAATCGAGAGGGGAACGCTGTGCATGTGAGTGACACTTATGACAAAAAGCGCCTTTTTCCAATATATACAAACTCCCCTTTTAATAAAGCGGCATCTTCACGGGGCTCGCGCTCTCTGATGGTCTCCACGGCAACTCAGATAACGGAGCAGCCGTTTTCCATATCTGCGCCAGAGTCTATTATACCCCAGGATTAGCTCGTTTTCCGAAAAGGTCAAGCACAAAGTCATGAAACCTGGTATTTTCACCCTTCCTGCGAGTCCCTGCATCTTCATTCGCATAACATTCGCTCCTCTGTCATTTCATTTAGCTAATTTCATCAAGATAATGGCTTTTTTTCTCTCTGAGTTGAGTGGAAACTGAGTAAGAAAACCCGTCTACATCACCCGTTTTGTGTTAAAAAAAAGTAAGTAGCTCGCACTGAACGGAATGACTGATAATATGATATGTTGCGTTGTGATATAGTGACCTCTAGTGGTCAGAGGGCAATGTGTTCAGCTCCCACAATACTTTTAAGGGGACAGTATGCTAATTATAGAGGAGTTGTAATTAGGGTGGAATGGTTAAAACAAAAGATTGAGAGGGTATTATATATAGATTTGTTTTTACATACAACTTTTCAGTAATACATTACAAGTAAAACAATCGCGAAAAGTCGCTCTTGAGGAGTAACCATAGTAACAGAACAGCTTGCTGTTCCAGCGCGGTCTGTTAGGATCGTACCGCATCGACAAAACACAAATATTATCACTTTATTAATTAGGCTATATATATTCACACATCACACGTATCACAAAAAAAACATATTAAGCCTTTTGTGTGTGTTTAAGATTGTTTGCTGAATTTTAGAAGGGCGCCAAATGATGGGTTGCGCGCGAAACCAGCTTAGACAGCGAAAATTACTGACAGAAATGTCTTTAAGAAATGAACCTCCTCGAAAGTCATAGAATTATTCGCACACTGTAGATGGACTAATATTGTAAAAACCGCCAGTGAATTCAACCACTGAAGAGAAACGTAAACTGAAGAGCGGAAAACCATGTGTAGCCTACATTTTGTAAATCAAACACAAATAAAAGAGAGATATTAGGGAGTGCGAGGCACATTTCATGGATGGAATGTCCCAGGTGGGAATCCCAATAGCTGCAGAGGAAGTGTGCTGAGTTTTGGCAGGAAGAGGGCGCTGGGAGGGGTGGTCCTGACTGAGGAGGGGGTTTCCTGATATTCCTCTTAACTGGCTCCAGCTCCTGGGTTCTCTTCCCTTCTCCGACCGTCCACCCTCCATAATGCTTGTCCAACTCACTCTCAGCCCAGCGTTCCTGTCTGCACCCTGCCCTAAAACATCATCCTTCCAAAATCACTCCCTACAATCTCCCAGCATTGTTCTCTTTCCAGTGATCTATGTTCAGCTACGACTCCTTGTTTACTCTTATGACTCTTTAGCTATAAGCACTGGACTGATTTTGTCATTGTGTACCTTTTAAAAATGCATGTAAACCTCCACTGAAAAGAAAAAATTAGTCAATAACTCAATTATTTTTTTCATTTGAGATAGATGAAATTAAATCGAGAGCAAATGATAATAATAACCTCATATCTTTCAAAACTCCAGGTTGGCTGTGCTTGTTTGTAGGTAATAATAATAATTCAGTCGCGAAGTTAGTGGTTGCATATAGGACTATAAAATAATAATAACGAATAGAAGTAATAGAAGATCATTATATTATGAAATAGAAATATTAAACAAAATAAGAAATATTCCTATTGTAATGTTTCAATGTAAAATAAGAAAAGTGTTTAAAAAAAGGTAATAATAATAACTGAGATGTATTTGTGTGGAGCAGAACCAAGCCTCTCCGAGACACAGAAAACACTGGAGCAAGAGCTGCTCGTGTGTAAAGCAACATAGTGCTGGACTTCACTCTGCAACATGCAGTAGGCTACATATGTTTATTTCATTAAATCACTGTCATATTGCAATTTCAGATTTGTTTCGGTCAATCATGCAGCCCTAGTATGACCTTTCTCATCACATTTTTATAATTCTTTTTTCTTAAAGTGTTGTCACGTTTAGTGTTGCTCTGCGAAATTGGGTGAATTCCATTCATTTCATTGTGAATCCATGCGATTGGGAGTTTTACGCTACACATTTTAAGGTGTCCTTGTTACAGTGTAATCACACATTTAAGTACAGAGTAATATTAATTAACTACATGAGGGTTTGGTTTAGGGTTACTTGCATGTAATTGTGCATAGTTAAGTGTTATTATAATAGTACATTTACAAGGACACCTTAAAATAAAGTGTATGTTATGGTATTTTCAGGTATTTAAAAAAAAATAGAGGTTGAGCTCTAGTGTGAGCTCTCTCTAAAGAGCTTTGTGTGGTCTCAGGCTGGAGCAGGTGGTGAACTTCAGATGTTAGAGGACAGCATGACCGGCGGTCCGACGCACAACTGGAGGGGTAAATAAAGAGCGATACAGGAAGCAGCCGGGACACGAGGTCACTTCCTATCTGTCAAACAGCTCCAAACCTCAGGCTTCATCGCGTGCCGGTGGGCAGCACACCTGGCCTCACCTTCACGTTCCACTCTGACAGGTAGAGGGCAAATATTTAATGCAGTGGGGCAGGATAGAAGAAGTGGAGAGGGATAAAGAAGGAGTATGAAAAGAGGACATGGAAAGATGTTTTCAAGTGTCTAGGGGGGTGAGAAGGAAAAGTCTTTTTTGTCTCTGCTGAGCTCAGCGGACTATCTAAGTTTCCTATCAGCAGTCAAGTAGAGGAAAAAAGGCTGCCCTGGAAAACAGAGGGTTAGACTTGTGGCCAATGGGAAGTGACCTTGCCCTTCCAATCAGTCCAAGTTTGTGTGACTGTATGTGTGTGTTAGTGTATACACAAAGATGGTCAAAGACATTCAGAAGGAATCAAATATGTATCGACATATCTGTGTGTGTCTCTCCTGAAGTGGTTGGGCTATTGTATAAGTATTTTGACAGGGAGCTGGGTTGAAACTACATTTGGAGTCATGCTGAGGCAAAGAATAACACACACACTCATGAAAAAACATTAGATGGGGATCTGACACAGGCATGCTTCCTCCAGAGATGAATCAGGAGGCTGACTCGTTCTCAGAACCTGGGGTGGAGGTGCTTTGATGGGATGCCATGTGGCAGAGATCAGGGGGTCTTAGCCGGAGCTCTGGACAGTAACACAAATGAGGAGGAGAGCAGAAGGATTTGACTGATTAACACAGGTCTATTATAAAACTAAACCTGTATAGTGTTTACACAATTTCATGTCACTCAAATATTTAATATGACAAATCAGACAACTCAATGGGTTTTTTTTTTAAATGGAGTTTTGGTCTAATATCTCGGATAAGTCTGTGGTTAACACAAGGTATTTTCATGTTTCATTCTACAAAATTAAATACATCAGTACCTTGTGATTTTCTTTATCGCTTTGTTTTTCAAAAGGCAGTTCTAACAGAGTCCAGTGTTAGGAACTTTGAAATGTAAAGTTACATATTACAGCTACCTGTTTAAAATGTAACAACATAGTGTAACGATTTCAGTTGACTTCATAAAGTATGTTTTAACGGTTACATTTGTTCCTTTTTTTGATTACTGTGCTGAATGTCAATGGATTTTTCAACGTGAGCATTTTGAAACATTTGAAAGCAGCAGGGTTAACTTTACAGTAGTACCAACCCTGATACTCCGATTTCAGAATCCTTCATCACTTGAATAAGATTATAAAATTTATTAAGCACAGCCACCACCAAATCATACTTAGGCCCTCTTTTTAATTTTGGAGATAAAGAACGAAAGAGTTGTCGAAAGCCTGGGCAGACTGGTCTACATTGAAGACTGGTAAATCTTTCAAAGCAGCAAAGAACTAGGCAGTGTTTGATGACGCACCCCAAAAGTGGTTTCAAGAAAACCAAATTAAAATTCTGTCATCATTTATTAACCCTCATGTAATTCCAAACCTGAATTACTTTCCCAAAAGAACATACTTTGAGAAATGTCTTATTGTTCTTTTTTCATCCATACCATCCATCCATGAAGCTTGTTGACTCCATTAACTGTCGCAAATATCTTAAAATATCGTTGGTTTTAAAGGTGCTGTCACACAGTAATTGTCAATACTGCGCGATGTATGAGTACATCTCACTACGGATGCACTTTCAACAAGCAGCTTTCTGTGCCATCCTTGTGCCCACTGACCCTTGAGAATACTTTTGCCCTCAAACAGAATTCACAATCACGTGGATTCCTACAGAAATTATTGCATTTTTTTTGTAAAAACTGTTTCTGAAAAAAAAAATTTGCAGAAGAAGATTCAAGGTAAATCTGACTGCACTTTTACACAGAGGAAAAACAAGGTTTGGGAATGACATGAGGGTAAGGTGTTATATGAATTATCCCTTTAAATAGCTGTCTGTTTACATTATTGACTCATTTACTGTATGTGTTCACCATGAAATGGTTGACTGGCTTGCAATTTTTACATCTCTATTGTAATATTCAAAGCATGGCGCTATGATACAGAATAAATGTGTATTTAAGAGCACTTTGGGCCTCTTTTAACAATGTTAATAGTTTCATCAGTTTCCCAGTGCAGCAACTAAACATAATGATGAGCAATTCAAAAACTGTCAGATAATGATTGAGCGCTCAATGCAGATTTTAGTCTGGTTGCCTGGGTTCTGTTAGCATTCACAGAGGGCCCTGGACCAGCAGTAGGCAGACCTTTGAAGACAACGTCTGTTTGCCATCCAGACAAGAAAGAGAGCCAAACACGCCAGCAAACAGCTGGCCACTGAACTGATGATCACCACCACGGCTTCAGTGTCATCTGTACAGCATTAACAAACCAAATCAGACCGACAGTTCAGCTGAAATATTTTTTCCATTACTTTGTTTTATTATTCCACCAGAACAACTTGGTAATAAGTTACCTGCTGTTTCAGAGAATGATGAATTGTCTGCTTCTTTCAAAACAGGGCCGAAAGAAATGCGGTTTCCCGTGCTGCTGAAGATGGCCCCTGCTTCCTCTCCGAGATGTGCATTTCGACTCTGAATGCACTGCTGAGATGAGAAATGGATAACCAATAACGTCATCATCCTGAAATCAAGCCATTACACGGAGCTAAAATAAATCCCCTGAACTTCTGCATACTTTAAACTTGTTTACAGGCTCAATGAGTTATTCTGTTAGCCTACAAACTGCCGACCACTTCACTTTCTGTCTTGCAGTGACAAGAGTAACAAGCTGGGGAAGATCATTTATTTAGAAACTGCAGATGCTGTCATCAAAACAGGGAGAGTAATGAAAAGGAGAAAATCTTTCAGCAGAAATATTGAGACCTTATCAACAGTGATAAATTATCCCCAAGTTTTCATCTGTGAGGCTGGGTTCAGACTCACCCTCTCGCACTCAGAATAGTTCCTCAAACACACGCTCAGGTCACAGTGCAGGTAAGCCGTGGAGCAATTGATCATCTGGAAGAGACTGATGGTGAAGCTGGCCCTCTTTGACAGGATGCTAGGAAGGAGTCTAATGCCATGAGGGTCTATAGGCAGCCTGAGGGAGTTCACATCAAAGAGACGCATTAGCTCTGAGTGCGAACAAAACTAAAATAATGAACTTGCCGGGTGATGCAAACAGAGGTGAAACGTCTGGCGCTAAAAAGCATGACAATTAAATCCTGTGGATGGATGTGGATGCTATATGCAAATAGCTGATGTTTTTGTAATTATGATAACAATGAGAGCAGTGGTTTGATTTAGTCCAATGTTAGATGGGTTATTTTAAAATCATTTAACAATTATTTTGACATAATTTATCTTATGCTATCATTAGCATACAGAATATAGTATATTTTGTAAATTACCATTTATTAGTGTCATCATAACTCTATCTATTTTCTAAATTAAATCTTATTGATGTTGCTGTGAATAATTCAGCCATGCATGAGTTTCATTTAAAATAAAACATTTTTTTAGCTTAAATTCAAAATGTCAAATGTCTCAAATCACTAACATTTCTGTTGTGATGTATAGTGGACTTCTTCAATCATTACTGCACTAAAACTTTGATAAGATATGTTAAAATATATTAAAGTATCTCATCTAAAATTCTTAGTGCACTAAGCCTCACTGTATATGTCAGTGTTAGAACAATATTTATATTTCTTATACTATTAATGGCATAGAATAGTGCAGAAGTATGTAAAATGGGAAGCACCTGCTGCCTCCCTCTGAGCTTTTATTTACCGTTTTCGATGTTCTCAAGTGCAATTTGCAAAAATGAGTGGTTTCCACACTTTTATTATGTTTTATATATGCACTGTACATAACTTCCTTATCAGTTTTATTTGATGAAACAACACTGAGAAACAATTTTGCTAAACAAAAGCACGTCAATGTACATAAAAAATAATTTTGAAAGAATTTACCTCACAGATGTTTGATTTGATAAGAGGTTTAGTACCTAAATCTACTGAAAGTACACATTGTGCTGTCTCTGGATATTAGTGGCAATGTGCTATTGGCAACAGAGCTGAGAAAGTGAATACTTCACACACCAGCAGGGACACAGACATCAGCAGTTTACTGTACTGCTCTAGCAACAAAACTTTCAGCTCGATATAGGGACATGCTTTGCCCAGTATATGTATAGCTTTCTCAAGTTTTTAGTCGATCATTATAATGCTGTTCCCCTGTGATAAGGTGACCAGTTAAAACGTAGTCATATAAACAGAACGAATGCGATGTAGTAGAACAGTCTATCCTACAACAACACAACATACTCTTATTGATATCACCAACTGAAATGAAAGAAAAAAGAAAAAAGAAATATATATTAACAGTAAACTATATATAGATATATATATATATATATATATATAGGTGCTATTTTTTCAAACACGATAAATAATAATTGTTTTGTTTTTCAATTACAACAATAGAACCAATAAATTCAGATTTTTTTTGTTTTGTTCATTATTTAATTAAGAGTTTTATTAAATGGTGTATTTGTGTCAACGCAAATCAAATTTATTTTCAGCCTTTAGATCAAAATAAAAAAATTACATAATGGGAAAAAAATAAAACATCATATTAGATATGACTAAAAGCAGAAAATCATCATACCCTGCCTCAAACCTAAATGGTTTGAAATTGGTTTTATTGATTTTAGACAGCTTTTATTGAACAGTATTCGGCATTTCAGTTTAGTTATCATTACTTGTTGTTGTATGAATTTAATGGTAAATTTTTTTTTTTTTTCTATCTATCTATCTATCTATCTTTTTGTTCTATCTATCTATCTATCTATCCTATGGTGCTGATTGATCTAGCACTACACAAATGCTAATAAAATTGTTTGCTTTCCATATTAAAAGTGATTTAAGAGTTCTGTGTCATTACCCGCTGAGAGAATCGGGTGATATAATCCTCCTCTTCCTGTTTATCACCGGCAGGTCTGACACAAACCCAGCAGATACCCCTGAGTCACTTTCAGCAAATGGAGTGGTGCCATGTGAAATATCTTCACTCCCTTCCCTGGACTGTAATGAACCTTTGGGGAGCGATTGTGTCTCTGTACTTGAGAAACTCAAATCCGTGTGGACAATTGGAGAGAACTTTTCCCTCCAGATCAGCAGACATCGCAGTCCACCCAAGTTTTTTTTTTTTTTTTTTGTTTTTTTTTTTCTTTTTTTTTTTTTTTTTTTTTTTTTCATTTTTTTTTTTTTTTTTTTTTTTTTTTTTTTGTACATCTTCTTGTTGCTCCTTAACTGGACATTTCATCAGAATGAAAGTTTGATTGTGTCGTTCGTGAATGCTCATTTACTGTTGAGAAAAACTCAGTCTGGTTATCAGTTAAGGTCACATGCTCTTTATGCAACACATTCTGCATTTGAATAAGATGCAAAGGGAAAGTTGGTGAAGTTGTTCCAGTGAATGATTCAAAGGGTGATGTGTTTAAGGCCTCTTTTGGTTGTGCTGCAGCTGTTGTGTGCCTACTGATGCCAGAAATTGGGCTGGATGTCATGTTCCGAGGATGCAATTTAACATCTGATAAATTTACAAACATATGAAGTGAATCTTTGTGGTTGTCAAGTCCAATTATCTTTGTCATTGTTCGCTCAATAGATACTGACAGTGAAGCAGAGAAGGTCAAATGTCTTTTAGACTCTGTATTTAAGAGAGCAACAGGGGAAACAGTAGTGTGAATTGGGCTTGAAATAATCTTGTGCGAAATTGACGTGAACAACGTTTGATTCACGCCTACAACTGAATGACTGCTCTGATCATGGTGTTTCAGAGTTGTTGGTTTAACCGTGCCATCTCTCTTCTTTAAGTATGACTCAATCTGAAGTCCAGATTGTGATTGTGGTGTTTCTGTGAGGAATTCCTCTCCAGGGTGAGCTTCAACGAGCCGCTGGACTGATGGGATACTGCTAACTGTGTAGCTGCCGAAAAAAAGTGCCACAGTCCCTCTTGGGTTTTTAAGAAATTGTTGTTTGTCGTCTAATGGCAAACCAATCTTTCCAGTTGTCATCGAGTGATTTAAAAATGCGTTCTCACTAATACTTTTCTTAGAGATAGACAAAAGTTTTGAAAGAACTCTGGCATCTGTTGTCACTGTATTTTGTGACTTACTAAAAGTTGTTGGCAGCAGCAAGGACTTCTTTTGTGGAACTACACTAAGAGAACAGGGAGATATTGGC
>JADLZN010000019.1:55444-86477 GCA_018155175.1 Sinocyclocheilus anophthalmus
GTGGAATTTATCTTTTTCAGAGCCTCAACCACCTAGTAAAAAAACAAGTAAGTTCAGAGACATTTTGATGTTACCAAAAAGTTAATCCTCTTGCTCTTCTTTTTATATAAGCTGACCAGATGTGCCACTTCCCGGGGACACGTTCTGCCAGGATTTCTAAATTGACTAAAATAACCAGTTTGGTGTTTGCGCTGCGCAGATCGATCGCTGTACTGTATGGCATCTTAAGTACCGCGAGAGCGATTGAGAGCAGAGCAAACGGCTCCTTTATGCGTTCGAATCGCTCTTGTGGTATTTGAAATTTATTTTAGGCAGGTTAGAAATCCTGGGCAGAACGTGTCCCCGGGAAGTGGCATGTCTGGTCACCTTATTTTTATAGCACTTTGTACCTGCTGTGGTTGTATTGTCAGACTTTTTTCACAGCCTCCTTTTTTTGTGCACTGGAGCAGACTGTGTAGAGAATATGCTACCGCATAAACTGCTTTGTAGACATTGCTTGAATATCTTTGTTCAGTTACATCTTCATTGTAATTTTTCAGCACAAGCAGATCCTGATATCTGCTGCAATTCAATCCATATTGAGATGAATGTCCCTCCCTCTGTAAGCATGGAAAAACTGTGTGCCAGAATTTTTTTGTAACATAATCTGCAAACCCTTCAATATCAATTTTTCTCACTGCAAACCCCAGTGACCCTCCCAGAACATGAAAACTGTTTGGAATCATCAAACTTTCTGAAGTTATCCAAGCCTCCACTCCAATCATTTGGAAGTTTGTAATGTTCTTATCACTTAGCTGATCAAACAGATTGCCCATCTCAACTTGAGAAAGAAATGCAACAATCACTTTTGCAGTGCCCTTTTTTATTGTCTCTACCACTTTTTGGAGTTTTTCAGGCTCTGTCCGATGGAATTTCACAGAGTACTCCGTCGGGTGGATGTGTATTTTCCCGGCCTCACTAGCTGCTGTCTGTCTGTCAGGAAGCTGATGATCCACTGAGAGATGGAGGTGGGCACGGAGAGCTGAGGTAGTTTGGGCAGGAGGAGGTTTGGGATGCTAGTGTTAAAGGCCGAGCTGAAGTCCAAGAACAGGATACTCACATAAGTCCCTGGTCTGTCTAGAACATAATGCAGTCCCATGTTTACAGCATCGTCCACAGACCTGTTTGCTCTATAGGAAAACTGAATAGGATTCAGCAAGGGTCCAGTGATGTCCTTCAGGAGGGCCAGCACCAGTTTTTCAAAAGACTTCATGACCATAGACGTTAGAGCCACAGGTCTGTAGTAATTAAGTCCAGTAATTTGGGGTTTCTTTGGGATGGGGATGATGGTGATAATGTGGGAGGCAATAACAATTTCACTGCTAGCAGGCAAAGAACAGGATAACTTGATATTGACTTGGATTTAGACAATTTTACAAATGCTTATTACTTTGAAAGAAGTCTGGGAAAGCAGAGCCAGATTAAATGGTGTCGATACATTTAAAGTTTTCCAAAGAGAGACTGTTTAAGAGTATTAAAAAGGAATGTGCAAATGGGATTGCTATTTTTTCCTCAGTAATAGCATCTTTCATTTTCAAGGTCTTTGAATAAGATTCATACATTCTGTATGCTCACATGCTGCATTTCATCTTACCATTTCCACTGCAAACTGTCCTCCATAGTTTGACGATGGACAAGCATAGATCAACCGCATATGGATCTTCTGAATTCTGTGAGAGACAGCTAAATACAGAAGAGGAAAAAACTGAGATACAGTAAATACATTTCAGTCATCCATAGATAAAATGTTAAAGTGATAGTTCACCCAAAAACAGAATAATCTGCTTTTGCATCCTTTTTGAAGCTTGAAAGCTCCATTCCTCATTCAGCATAAATGCATGAAAAATAACAACCAGGCACATTCTTAAATTCCAACACATGACATGATGATACAGCAGAGCCAGATTACACATCTGTTGTTTAAATGCATTCAAATTAGTCAATTCATTTTAATAGCGTATTTGGTTGGAGCAAGACAACCGATAAGAGAGGAGAGAAAGTTAAGATGCAATCAATCATACGTGGACTATGCATGCACACTTTATGATACTACAGTAAGATCTTCCCATAATTAAAATTAAACACAACTTCTAGAGACCTTTACACCACATCAGCCATTTTCAAATGTGCAAAGTACATTCTGACCACAAACTGTCAGGTTCACTTCTTTAGCAACCTTACCTTCTTACAGTGTTATTGCCATTAATGATACTGAAGCCATTGTTTAATCTGAATAATGTCTGCCCTGTACCTGTGAGGGACACCAGATAAGGTCAGTGTTAGTAGGTGTGAAGTGAGAGCAATATATCAACACTACATCACAGTAGCCAGACTCAGACACACAATACACTCTGTTCAAGGACAAAAGAGAGTACAAGGAGAATAAACAAAAGCTCATCAAGAATAAGAGAGTGCTGCCTTATGTACACAAAGGCAGTGTTCATTCTGTGGAAATACTAGAAATTAGTTTACAAAGAGCTATTCAGGTATCTTACCTGCACAAAACATTTGGCAAAAAGCTTTCTGTCTTGGAGTGTTTTCAAGATTATGTTGCACAATGTGCAGACCTACATTTACATTTGTAGAATACTTCTGACACTTTAAACAGTTTTTTAATAGAGGATATCTGCTGGAAAGGACTGCAGTACAGTATATAAAGTGGGAGGGAAGTCAAATTCAAAGTTAAACGTTTGATTTAGCATATAGTTTTTATCAAGTTACCTTGATATGAAGGTATGTTTATATCAATATGAAGTACAAAAAAAACAAAAACATGGTGCCTATATATTATATTTCAGTAGCTGTAAGTATTTGAGTCAAAAGTCATACTAAATAAATGTGTTTTCTCTAGCAATAGTTTTTTGGGTTTCTAGTTTGAAAAAAGTAAAAGAAAAGTGAAATATCAAAATAATTTTTGTAATATCTTTTGTGTAAACAAGTGAACACAATATCATCACAATTGTATACATTACTGTTTAAATGTTTTGAGCCAGTAAAAAGATGCATTTAATTGATCAAAAGTGAAAGAAAAAACGTATAATCTTACAAAAATTACTTTTTTTAAATATATGCTGTTCTTTTGAACTTTCTGTTTATTAAAGAATCCTGAAAAATATGTATCAAGGTTTCCACAAAAATATAAAGCAGCAAATCTGTTTTTAAACATTGATAACAAAAAGAATGTTTCTTGCACCAAATCAGCATATAATGATTTATGAAGGATTATGTGGCACTGAAGACTGGAGTAATTCAGCTTTGCCATCACAGAAATCAATTTAATTTGAAAATATATTAAAATAGAAACCAGAATATTAAATTCTATAATATTTCAAAATAATAGTGTTTTTAGAAGAGGCTTCTTTCATAAACACTAAAAAGTCTTACAGACCCAAACTTTTGAACGCTGGTGTACATTCAGACAGAAAAGAGTCAATTATATAATAAAGGTAGAATTTAATTTAATTAATTTAATTTTTGTGTGTGTGCTTGTCACATAAGGGCAGGTTGACATGTGTTATAAATGCATACAATTTATTACTAAAACAGTTTGATACTTTGTGCAACCTTTTTTTTTTTTTTTCATTTTAAATATACTTTTACACTTTTGCTGTAGGCAGTACTTTACAGGTTTGTGTCATACTGAAATTGAGTTTCAAACATAAACTCACCCTGAGAAATATTCACTGAAGGTAAAGGGAATTTTGAAAAATAATTTTACTTTTTTTGTGATTTGTGGCAACAAGCTCAGGTTGTCCCTTATATATAGTATATTTTATCAATCTAAATTGTCAAAAGGGGTTGCTGCACTGAACTGTGCAGTGATATATTGACACAGGATCAGAATTGAGCAAAAACAAACTGAAAGGTAATGCACGCATTCACTAACAAAGTCTAAAAGCCTTGAGCTTTTGCTTGTGATAGGACTGTCACTGTGTCTGTCCTCTGTGGCTGATCATGAGGATTAGTTTCCTCATCATGAACTGCAAATTAACCGCAGAGCAGAATCAATGAGCCCTCCGCACAAAATTCCTCACTTCTCTCCTCTTTGTATCGATCCCCAGTGCAAGAAATATCGCCCTGGTTGCTGGAACAACACTGGGTAAACCGAAGGCATATTTCACACAAATCTGAGGTTTAAGGCTGGCATAAACATTTGTTCATCCTACCAAAAAATTAAAAATTAAAATAAACAAAGGACTCTGAATTAATCATGTGAACTTACAGTCTTTAATAGCCTGTGAGAGCAGCTCCAATCCACCACAGTAGTAAAGATTGATCTCATTGGGTCTGTCGAGCTTCTTCAGCAGCTCTGGTACTTCCATGGCCTGCGCTGTTCCCTCCTGTAGCTCGTCCCAAGCTGCCTTTTCCTGGAGCGATGCCTTCTCTTCCAAATCCACTTGTCTCAGATAAGCTAGTGTAATGCAAGGTAATGTGATTGCTTCATGAACATATTTTGTTTTTTGCAAATTCATGTGGAAATATTCTATTAAAATGCATAGAACATTATTCCATGTGAAAAGTTCAAAATCAATTTAAATGAGCAACTAATGTTCTAAAAACTGCTGGTGTAAGCATGTGATGAGAAAGAGGGAACGTGTGAGAGAGACTCATGTAAAAATACAGCTGAATTCAGTTTATTCTGAGAGACGCTTGACTAAAAGGTAAAGAGTGGATGCTAAAATAAAAACAATGCTAATCCTACTCTGTTGCTAATGCATGGATCTATAGTATATTATTGACCTTGCTTCATATCCTCACAGCATTTCTGGATCATACCTTTGACCATGGTCTCTCGCTGTGGCTCTATCTCCAAAATTTTTTGATAGCAAATCCTGGACTGAAAGCAAAGCAAAAGTAGCAGGATAAAAGGAGAGAGGTCAGATAAGGTGAGAAATATAAGTGTAATCCAGCTTTAGACTTGAAAGGACAGAAAGACTTCTATTGAACGATACTTACCTGTTTGAAATCCTTGAGTGCTAGGTGAGATTTTCCCATGTGTACATATGCTTTAATACACTTCTCATTACACTGTGAATGAAAGTTTTATATATTCATTGGCCACTTCAAAACAACAGAAAATTGCATTTATGTAATAAACTAGAATCAGTAATGTGATTTATTTTGTCCCAAGCTAGGGTAAATTATTACTTTACCCAATCTATTACAACTCTTCTATAATGAAAAAAATTTAACATCTCAATTAAAGCTCATTTTGATATCTTTTGGGGGGCATAAAATATTTTTTTGTATTTATTTTTTGTACTTATTGTAAATATTACAATAACTTTGGTCTACCAAATCACAGTCATATGGTGTGACCAACATGCAGATGCACTGGCATTTTAAACTAGATTATTCTTTATCCTAGACACTCTTATTTGTCACTGACCCAATGGACAATATATTGGATTTTCCATTAGACCATAGGGATATATTTATTTATATATAAATAACTCTTATTTAACTTTCTAAAAGTTTTCCAAAAGCAAAAACTATTTGGAACATCTCAGAAGGAACTTCAACCCAATTTTCCAATGCGCTGCACAACTATCCAGTTCAATAGACACCGCACTATGTAGCCTGCTGTTCTCACCAGACAAGGTAGGATGAGAAACTCTCTGCTTCGGCTGACACTGAAAAATGAGAGGGCACTTCTCTGACCTCTTTACCAGTGTTTTACTCACCCTCAGAGCCCACTCACAGTCACTGATGGCCTCCTTATATCTCTTCAACTTGATAAAGGCCTACATAATACATGAATGTAAGAGACAATAAAATCACAAGAGGAGCAGTCTCACATGATTAGCAGTTATGATACTGACTTTTCAGATTATTGTACAAGAACTCGTTCTGAAACGTGGAAGTACCTGTGCTCTGTTTGTGTAGAGAGCCTGCATGTCACGCAGCTGCTCCAAGCCTTCAGTATAAAACCTGACAGCCGTTTCGTAGTCACCTTGAGTGAAAGCCTCATTCCCCTGCTCCCTTAACGCTGCGGGTCAAACGAGGACAGAGCAAATCTAGACGTCACAAACTGACAACACACACAGAAAACAGAAACTGCCCATTTCGCTCTTAGGCTTCAGCGTACCCACCATTGGCTTTTTCTTCCTTCATCTTTCTTCTCAGTCTTCTCTCCTCGGCATCTTTTTCTAACATTCTCAAGAAATTCTCTGACGAATCGAAGAGTGCAACAAACCGTTGCAAGATTTATAATAAAAAGACAAGAAGTGAAGATGAAGGTGAGCTAGTTTGTATTGATTTATCAATCATTTACAAGACGTCAAGGGCAGACATCCCAGTTTTATACTTGAAACCAAATTATTCATCAGAGACATAGAAGTCTTGTCAACTGCCGAACCAAGAACAGATAAGAGACTTCAAGACACAAACCTACCTGGATTTTGACTTGATTCATACTGGATGTTCTAAAAAGAGGAAAACAATTGTGCTACTGTAGTTTAACTTATTAACATTTGAAAAAATGCATGCTTTTTGAAATATTAGGTATTAATATAAAGCATGTAATAGTCACTTAATTTCATTTATTACTGATACTCATGAACTCTAACATTTATGTTTAAAAGTGTGTTTTTACTCATTCATTCATATTACATTTCCAGTGCAGACTACAAATACTGTACCACTGGCCCGTTTTCAGATGAAGGATTTTTGTTCATAACAGTCGTATTGATTTTGGTTTTACACGGTTCCTTCTGCTCCAGGGATGAGATGAATTGATCTGCTTGCGAAGGCAGGCGCGACACAACGCTGGAATTTAACTCTTTTACCAACTCATCTGCAATCAGAAAGCAACTCATTTATTTTTTTTAACTCCCAAATTACACTTAGCTCACGATTCAAAGAAATGTGTGATCTGTTATTGTGTGAAATGTGTGACACTGAAAGAGTCAAGTTTTATAATCAAGAAACATAAGTTGTAAGCAAACGGCACTTACTCATTTGGTCAACATTCCTCAAAAACCTTTCGATATCGTCGTTATCTTGCAAAGTCATGCTTGAAAATGAGTTTACAAAGCCCACCGAAAGAGAAGTTCTAGCGAAGAGAAGTTTTGTTTGCGGAAGTGTACCCGTAACCATAGCAACAGCAGGCACGTGCAAGAGGAATTCTTTCTACTGCTAGTAGATACTTGTAACTACATCATCACGCGGTCAACATTCACAAATCTTTTTCATTTAAAACTTATTTTATTTGGTTGTATCCAGTGTTTTCTCTACAGCAAGCTGAATGACTCTGAAAAACATCACTATGCCCTTGTACAAGGACACAGCCACACATTCTTTCAGAAAACATAACTTTGAATTACTGATGAAATGTACTGTATAAAGTCAGAGCTCTAGTTTATGTTTGAAGGTTTATGGTATGATGAAGGTGCTCCAATGTATTCATGAATATGAACAACGACTGAGATGTACTCCAAAAGCAGACACACTTAAACTGATAAAAATGTTTTATTGTTCCTTTCCATTTCTTGTTGTTACTCTTTTTCTGTTTTTTTTTTCCCCCTTCTTGTTTTTCCCTTTTTTACATAAACAAACTTTATTAATCCCTAGAGGGACATTCAGGCACAAAATAGCAGCTGTATCAAATGTGAATAGCAGAAAAACACCACTATAAATAAATAAAATGCAATCAAACAAGACAAAACAAGGAGTGCAATCTTACATATGTGTATAAGTATTTGGTAAACCAGACTGTTAAAGTTGCATTCTGAGACACCCGAGAAGTGTCGATGGACTGTCTTGTACTCTTATAGTAAACAGAACAAGATAGAGCTAGTTTATGTGTTGCTGCTTTAAAATATCATCATTATAATTTTGCCCTGAGCATTCTGCTAATTTAAATTTATTTTAAACTCAAAGCTCAGGCCATTATTTCGCTATATATTCTGCAAATGCTTGTCTTTCTTTTTATTTGAGTCATAATCTAATACAATGAGTCTTAGCTACTGGGTCTGTTGGATACAGTCGTGGACAGCGGGAAATGACGGTTCTAAACACAAATAAATTAAATGCAATAAATCATATAATTATATGGTCCCATTCCACAGAATTTCCACAGTTATTAACTTCGTAAATCTAGCAAGGTTATATATATATATTTATATGTTCATGTTTAAAAATGTAAAGATAAAGTAAATACAGTAAATTTGACATCTTTCTCTTCTTTTGGAAAGGCGTGAAAACGCTATATTGGATTTTTTTCTTTTGCTATTTGAGCAAATTTATAATCATAAATTTATAGTCAATAAGGTAATTGATCAATTTAATTTAGTTGATTGTTAAATTTTTTTCTCTTTATTTCTACTGTTCATTTTATGTGACTTTTCATTTTGTATGACACCGTATTTGTACATTGTCTAAATGTATTTCTTAAAATTTTAAGATTATATTTTCATTCAATTTCATTAATTTCATTCATTATATTTTCACTACCTCCTGTATTGTTTAGTTTTTTCTTAAGAAATTGCACCCTGAGGTTGTGCGTCCAATCAAACTGTATGGTATTTTGGTGCAAATTTGTGTCATTTGGTAGAAGCTAGTCAGATTAGGTAGATACCAACATGGTCAAATTCTGTAACATGCCTTTATTCTCGAAAACTACATTAAAACTGGATTAAATAGAGGTTTGCTTGTTGGGCCTATGCAATTCATGGAAATATTACCCATTTTAATGTTTTTTCTTAGTGCCATGTTTTCAACTTTGTACAAGAAAGTAGATTTCTAACTGTGCTGGGTCACCACTGGAAGCAAAACTAGATGACCTAGATAACTAACCTGGTCCAGGGGCCTTTACCATCCAAGACAATAAGGCCATCTGCTGCCTCACAGCATATAACATGCCTTTATATGAAAGGCAGCACTGTTCACTGGGGAAGTCGTGGCCTAATGGTTAAAAATGGTTAATGGAGAGTCGGACTCATAACCCAAAGGCTGCGGGTTTGAGTCTCGGTACCGGCAGGGATTGTAGGTGGGGGTGAATGTACAGCGCTCTCTCCCACCTTCAATCCCACGAATGAGGTGCCCTTGAGCAAAGCACCGAACCCTCAATAAATGTCAGTTCAAGGAGGAGCAGATCTTGCTTCTGGGTCGTCATTAGTGAGGGTCAGCCCCCCCCCCCCCCCCCCCCCCCCCCTCCCCCCACCCCCCCCCCCCCCACCCCCCCCCCCCCCCCCCCCCCCCCCCCCCCCCCCCCACCCCCCCCCCCCACCCCCCCCCCCCCCCCCCCCGTGTGAGGTGGTTGATATCCAGCTATTAGGAGACTCTTTTAGTAGACTCTCGACCTGGTGGAACACTGAAGCCTCTCTGTATTTGCGCAGACATCCCAAAACTTCCTGCCCAGAAAACAGCACACATCCGTAATCTCAAACTCCGACATGTATTACTTCTGCCACATCAATCTGATCCTACGGCATCTGTTACATCCCTCTGAATTACTTGGCAACAGCTACTGAGAACACGAGGGGCGAATATGGCGAAATAAATCAAACTTACATGCTCTGAAAAAATGCCAGGACTTGGCTTCTGGACTCTTTCCAGTAGAAGACCATTGAGAGCTGCGTCAGATGCCAAATCTTTCAACCTCTCATCATCTGGACTATCAGTTTGTCCCAGTCTGGCATGGAACAGCTCACTTAGGCCCACCTGTAAAACCTGAAAATGGGGACAGGACATTATGTCAATAAGAAAGACTCTATTAGCACAATCAAGCTGTTCAAGCTGGGTTGGTGTGGAGTGGTTACTTATAGCACCTTGTAGAAGGCTCTTTGAAAGGCAGGAATGGTGTCGGTCCTCATCTGGCCGGTGGAAATGTGTGCAGCACAGTGCATTAGCAGCAGAGAGAGGCCACCCACTGATTGCAATCTCTGACTGCGAACAAACAGAGTCTTCTGTCCCTCCTGAAAACATAGGAACTGCTAAGTGCACAGGGGTTTGTATGACAGAGCACTAAGTATGCTTAACGTGAATTAATTATCACTCACCCAGTGACTGACAAATGAGGGCATTTAACCTTAGTGCAACCGAACTAGCCATGAGACCAATTATATCACAGAGAATGTGGTGCTAATTATCACTTCTCAAAGTCTGGTAAATTATTAATAACTTTTCTTTCTTTTTATAGCTGGTTCAATACAAACATGCCTAAGCGCCTAGATACCTGATAATAGAAAGAGTTGCGGAAAGCATTGTTATGGTAGTCGTTGAAAGGAAGAGTAGAAGCCAGTGGAAGGGTTACTTGCTGGTATCGAGAATGAAGAAAACCAAAGCGGGGATACAATAAGGCTGTTTGAGGAAGTTTGAGGTCAGTAAGATTGAAAAAAATTTAAAAAATACTTTATTCAGCAAGGACATATTACACTGATCAAAAGTGACAGTAAAGAAATTAATAATGTTACAAAAGAAATTGAAAAAAATATATCACGGTTCCTGGAGTAAAGGCTGCTGAAAATTCAGGCTTTTCAATCACAGGAATAAATTACAATAAGTTCAAATAGTAAAGAGTTATTTCAAACTGTAATAATATTTAACAATATTACTATTTTACTGTATTTTAGATCAAATAAATGCAGCATTGGTAAGCATAAGAGACTTCTTTCAAAAATATTTTAAAAAAAGCATATTTCAGCCCCGTTTATCGCACAAAAACACTCAATAAAGGTGACAGCATTAGAACTGATTCATTTATATTAAATACCAATTTAAAAAAACAAACAATTTATATAAATAACATAAATAAATAATTTGATGAACATTAATTAACCAAATATTAGATTCTATTCTATAACTGTTGTAAAAAAATACTTTACATAATATTATTTTGTATATCCCTTTAGAAAAATAAATCGTCAAATGTCACATAATTATCAATGCAGGAACTCAAATGATTTTTTTTTCAACTGGTACATTTAAATAATCTATCTAACCAATTAAAACTAAGCTGCATATTCAACCCATCACAGTGTTAAAAGATCTAATGTTTTTTTGTCACGCTACTTAAAAATGTAGTTGAGTCAGTATTGTAGTTACATTTCGTTAGTTACTCCCAACACTGTCTATGAGAACATATTAGCAAGGGAGAAAAAGACAGACAGATCCAGACCATTTTATGTAAGTGAAGGTGCTGGAGGAGAAACTGTCCATGCTGGTAGAGCAGAAGCTGTCGTGGGTTGAGGGTTTCAGAGCTCACTTGAATCAGCTCTCCCTCACACTCCCACTGGGCATCCATGAAATCCATGAATGACTGGCCTGCACCTGAATGCATGTACAAACACACACCATTTAATGGTGTCAGACTTTGATCACTCTGCATCTTTGCGAACTTTAACAAAAAATAAAGCTGTTAATTAATTACATCATCACATGAGTAATAAGTTATAACACTGCTAAAAATAAAGCTCCAGTTATATTCCCACACTGACATGTACATGATGTTTTTCATGGCTTTAAGTCATCTGTTGCTACACTAATGACTTTGCAGCTCTGATGAGTTCAGATTGCACGCTTCAGTGGTGATAATTAGAGCCTGACCCGAAGGCTGGATCTTGAGAAGGCCTCTATCTCTGGCACTATCCCTGAGCTGTTGCTCCACTTCCTTCATCAGCTGGAAGAGAGGAGATAGTGCTACTAGTCTGGACCAGTCTTCCTCTGCAACACCATAAAACAGATACAGAACACCAATACAGGAAAATCACATAAAAATTGTTTTATTGCTGTCGTGTTTCTTAGCATTTACTTATACTTAGATTTTTTTTTTGATTTTCTGAATAAAATGTGAGTGGTTCTTTCCAGCTCAAAATTTGCCATTACAATGCTAAGTTACTAAAATGTGGTTCCTAACACGTTCTGAGTGGTTTTTAGTATGTTGCCCATACTCTAATACTAATACTCTGGCCCTAGAAATGACTCCTTTTTTGGACTCGTTTGTTTGGGGGGTCATTTTCTGCACTCAAAAATGGATCGCAGCAAAAGAAGGAAATTGTTATTGAGCCGGCAGCCTTATCACCCTGTAGCCCAAGACTGGTTGGCCACTGAAGCTAAGCAGGGCTGAGCCTAGTCAGTACCTGGATGTGAGACCTCCTGAGAAAACTAAGTTGCTGCTGGAAGAGGTGAAAGTGAGACCAGCAGGGGGTGCTCACCCCGTGGTCTGTGTGGGTCCTAACGCCCCAGTATAGTGACGGGGACACTATACTGTCAACAAGCACTGTCCTTCGGATGAGACGTTAAACTGAGGTCCTGACTCTCTGTGGTCATTAAAAATCCCAGGATGTCTTTCGAAATGAGTAGAGGTGTGACCTTGGCATCCTGGCCAATTTTGCCCATTGGCCTCTGATCATCATGGCCTCCTAACAATCCCCATATCTACTGTTTGTCTTTATCACTCTGTCTCCTCTCCACCAGTAAGTTGGTGGGTGTTCTGGCGCACTATGGCTGACGTCGCATCATCCAGGTGGATGCTGCACACTGGTGATGGATGAGGAGATACCCCCTGACAATGTAAAGCGCTTTGAGTGCATAGAAAAGCACTATATAAATGTAATGAATTAATTAATTTTGGGACAATAGTGTAGTTTATGTACAAACACAGTTTAACCAGAAACCAGCTTTCTTTTGGTCAACATGGCGAATCAGTGTGAATAACCTGAACCCGTAAAATCTGCATGGGGAAATCTTTCGCCATGGATTACTATTGAAATGATTGGATTTTACGTCTGAAAACTGGCCGAACAACAGTACATGTGACCACACCTTAAGTCTGAATGCTTTGAAAAAGTAAGAATGCACTGCTCCCCAATATACAGCACGATTTAAGGTATAATTCATGTCTGTAGAAATAAATGGCAGCATTGCAGTAATCAAGTCTGGACAAGACCAGACTCAGTCTCAAGTCCAAGTCCAAAACTATTAGGAGCCTTTGGACTCGGCTTGGACTTGGATTCAAATGAGCTGTTCTCGACTTGTCATAAAAAATATGGTCTTAGAATCAGACTTGAGATGGACTTGAATCTGAGTCCGGTCGTGTCCAGACTTGAGTACTACAACACTGACAAATGGTGAAATTACTGAAGTTTAAAACCTAGTATTAGGGATGTGAACATACTCTAAGTGTAAGCAAGTAGGGAAACAAAAATATTATGTACCAAAAGCCGTCGAGGTGGTTGAGAACGCGAATGCCCGCTTCCCTCAAGGGAACGAGGGCTGCCTCCACGACCTTGTTGAAGACACGAGGCGACAGGGATAGCACGAAGGGGAGGACCTTGTACTGATATGATCGCCCTTCGAACGCAAAGCGGAGAAACGGGCTGTGTCGAGGGAGAATCGAGACATGAAAGTACGCGCTCTTGAGGTCGATCGTTGCAAACCAATCGAAAGGACGGACGCATTGAAAGATGCGTTTCTGCGTCAACATCCTGAACGGGAGCTTGTGAAGGGCCCGGATCAGTACGCGCAGGTCCAGGATCGGTCGTAACCCACCGCCTTTCTTGGGTACGATGAAGTATGGGCTGTAGAAGCCCGACCTCATCTCGGTTGGAGGGACCAGCTGTATCGCGTCCTTCACCAGCAGGACCGCAATCTCTGCACACAAGACAGGAGCATCCCTGTCCAGCACAGAGGTGAACCGAATACCTCTGAACTTGGGAGGGCGCCGTGCGAATTGAATCGCGTAGCCGAGTCTGATGGTTCTCAGGAGCCAGCGAGACGGCCTGGGGAGCGCTAACCAGGCCCCCAGCGACCGAACTAGCGGGACTAGGGAGACCACCGACGTACCCGCAGTGGGGCAGCGAAGTGGAACACAGGGACCCAACCCGGGAGGCCGCGCGTCCCAGGGTGGGGTCTGAGTGCGCAGCGCGCGACTTACCTGGCTCCACTGCTGGGCAGGGGGCTCGTGAGGAGGCATAGCGTCCTTGAACTGAACCCTGCTGCCCACTAGCGAAGGGAGAGGGGGCCGGCTGAGTGGAGACTGGGTCTCGTGCACCGCCGTCCTCGCCCTCTTGGGACCCGGAGGCAAAGGAAACTGCTCTTTTAGTGAAGTTTTGGGTACCACTGGCTGGTGAACAAAAACAAACGGGAACATAGGATTCTCCACCCGGCCCTCCTCCGGGGGAAGGAGTGGTGCGGTCACCATCTCCTGAAGAGCAGGATCCAAGAGCTCCGGGTCGCCCGTCTCAGGGACGCCGCCTGCCTTGGCGCTTCACGGGCTTGGCAGGGGCGGAGGCGGGCTGCGCCGGTTTCCTGCGGCCAGCTCCACGCTGCGGCCGTTGTGAAGGCTGCTGTTGTGGCCGCGCCGGAGCGGAGGTGGAGGCCGCAGAAGGGCGCCCTCGGCGACGAGCAGACAGAGGGGCTGCAGCCGGCGGTGGAGTGCAGACAGCAGCAGACCGCCGGGGCAAGATATGTCGAAACGCCTCCGTCTGCTTCTGTGCGGCGGAGAACAGTTGGGCAAAGCCCTCCACCGCTTCGCCGAATAGGCCGGCCTGGGAGATCGGGGAGTCCAGGAAGCAATGCTTGTCGGCCTCCCTCATATCCGCCAAGGTCAGCCATAGGTGGCGCTCCTGGACCACCAATGTGGACATCGTCTGACCCAGGGCCTGCGCCGTGACTTTCGTCGCCCTAAGCGCGAGGTCCGTCGCGGTGCGCAGTTCCTGCAGCACACCTGAGTCAGCACCACCCCCGTGCAACTGCTTCAACGCCTTGGCCAGGTGGACTTGCAGGAGGGCCATGGCGTGCAGGGCGGAAGCGGCCTGTCCAGCGGCACTGTAAGCCTTAGCCGTCAGAGCGGACGAGAACTTACAGGCCCTGGACGGAAGGCGTGGACTACCTCTCCAGGCGGCGGCGCTTTGCGGGCAGAGCTGCATGGCAATCGCGCGCTCGACCGGAGGGATGTCCACATACCCTAGGGCCGCCCCCCCGTCGAGGGTGGTGAGGACGGAAGAGGCACCAAGTCTGTTTCGGGCAGAAAAAAGGTGCCTTCCAAGACTTAGTAAACTCCTCATGCACTTCCGGGAAGAATGGAAACGGAGGCGGCTGCCGACGCCCGGCCTGCGCCCCCAGGAACCAATCATCCAGCCTCGAGCGTTCGGGAGAAGGCGGAGGCCTCCAGTGCAGCCCGACGCTCTCAGCGGCCCGGGAAAGCATAGCGGTCAGCTCTGGATCTGACTCGGGCAACGCCACTCTACCTGACGGTGGCAGCGCAGCCGAATCCTCATCTCCAGAGCCTAGCTCGCCCTCCGATGCAGCGACCGACATCCTGTCCTCTGCCTGTGCCCCGCACAAGATGCTGGACACCGCCCTGTCCGAGGACCCAGCACGCGCGTCCGGAAGCACCAGGTGGTGCGACATGCTCGAGAATGAGAGGCCCGCGGAGACGTACTCGACGGGAAGCTCTCACTGTAATCCTCAGGTCCCCCTGACCATGAACCGAAGTAGCCCTCCGAGAACCAGAGGAGCTAGAGCGGGGCATGGCAAGGGGGATACCCCCCCGTTTGATGAGGAGGTATCTGGACCGCAATGTCGCGATGGTCATGTTCCCGCAGTGAGAACATGACTCATCCATGAGCGCTGCTTCAGCGTGCTGTAAGCCCAAGCACGAGAGGCAGTGATCATGACCGTCAGATGAATGCAGGAAACGACCGCATCCAGAAACGCATGAGCTGGAAGCCATCTTTAAAAAGACGCCCGGCGCTCGTGAAGCTCTTTTAGAATTTGCTATTTTAGAAGGAAACAACACTCTTTTAGTGAAAGCGCTGAAGCGCTCAGGGGAGGTCGCGGCGAGACCGCAGAATGAAAGCTGCAGCCCGCCGAGATTTCAGCAGCCTGGATGGCAACCCCCGCTGATACGCCGTCACACCAACGCCAGCTGTTTCTCGAACACTCGCGGAGATTCGTCTTGTAGAAGGCTCGGCTCCGAAGCGAAAAGCTGATGTGCGTTTGCACGCGCTCTCCTTTTATACCCGCGCTGCGGGGCGGGGTGCGCGTGGCGAAACACACACGCCAACTGTCATTGGCTTGTTTAGTTAACACTCGAAGTTGATTGGGCTCTCGGGCGAGATCCCAATTTTTCGGGGGGGTTTTTCAAGGGGTTTTTTTCAATTTGGGGGGGGGGGGGGACGTAACGTGAACGGAACTGATGATGGGAACTTAGAAACCTTAAATTGTGTTGGGTCAAGGCCCCAAAAATGTGCTGTATTTTCATAGACTCATTTTAATTTGATATTTTCATCTCCATACATGTGACAGCAGGATTGCATTAGGTCGGGTGGATCTGATCTGCCAGTCAAAGTTTCCACTGCCATTCAAAAGTTTGGGATCAATAAGATTTTTAATGCTTTTTTAAAGAAGTCTCCTATGCTGTCCAGGCAGCATTTTGGCGGGGAATACACACAATAACACTTAAAATAGCTGTTTTCTATTTTAGTACATTTTAAAATGTAGTTTATTCCTTTGATGCAAAGCTGAATTTCAGCATCATTGTCTTCAGTGTCACATGATCCTTTAAGAAATCAATCTAATATGCTGCTTGCTTTTAACATGTTGAAAAACAGTTGTGCGCTTATATTTTGTGGAAACTGACTTTTTGTCAGGATTATTAAATGAATAGAAATCTCAAAAGAATGCAGATAAGAATTGTAACATTATAAATGTCTTTTACTGTCACTTTGATCAGTTTAATGCACCCTTGCTCAATAAAAGTATTAATTTCTATAATTTCTTACCCCAAACTTTGAACGGTAATGTATTTTGTAACAGTAAGGTAACACATGATTGGGAAATGGGAGTGTAATTTTTTCAGTGAGTGTCTGTACATCTGTCCGCTGTCCCACTCTGTATGGAATATTTTTGTGTTTTGCAGATGGGATTCTTCAGGAGGCATTACAGAGAGATCATAGAGGCCGAAAAGAACAGGAAGGACAGCGATGAAAGCTGGGATTGGGTCCAGAAGAGCCAATGAATGCTTGGACTGGGTTCAGAAAATCCAATAAGCTGCTACCTTCACCACGGCGAGACCCAGACCCTCCAGCCTTCCATATGTGGAAGAAAAGAATATTCTCCAGATTTTTCGGAGGTTTGACACTTTTTTTGTAGTTGATGGTGATCTAGCTGATGTTGGAGGTGACCGTGTGGCCTGCCAGAAGAGACTCGCAGTGGAATTCCACTGATCCCAATCGGACAGGCCTCTTGCCAGTGGGTCTGAAGAGACGGAAAGAGAGACTTCCTAGAACGAATGTGGATATCGTGTCAATACTAGCAGACAATTACAACCCTCAGGGCGCTGTTGAAAAGCAAAAATCTATTTTTTATAAAATGTATTCCATACTGTATAGAAGAGAGCTTCAAGAGTTGTTTTTAAAGCACTGATGACTGACACACGCCAAAGATTTGATGTTATTCCTTCACAGTGTTCTGGTGCACATCAGTTTTCAGATGAACCTTGAAGATGGATTGTACCTCTTTGTCCCCTCAAGATGTTACCTTACAAAGAATGCAAAGCAGAAGTTTGTGTCCTTCATTCGAACGACTCATGAGTTAAATGTTGCATGAACAAATGAAAGAGGAGATGCAAACCAAAGTTGTTATTGCTCGAGTTGTTAAAAGAGTAGTTCACCTCAAAATGAATGTTTGCTGAAAATGCACTCATCCTCAGGCCAGCCAAGATGTAGATAAGCTTGTTTCTTCATCAAAACAGATTTGGAAAAATTCAGCATTACATCACTTGCTCAACAATGGACCCTCTGCAGTGAATGGGTGCCGTCAGAAAGAGTCCAAACAGCTGATAAAAACATCCAATAATCCACCCCACTCCATTAAAAGTTAAAATGCCTTGATGCATTTTTTTATGCAGCTTTTCACTTCACAAGGCCTGGAGTTGTGTTGGGATTATTGTGATGTTTTATCAGCTGTTTGAACTCTCATTATGACGGCACCCACTCACTGCAGAGGATCCACTGGTGAGCAAGTGATGTAATGCTACATTTCTACAAATCTGATGAAGACACAAACTCGTTTACATCTTGGATGGCCTGAGGATGAGTATTTTCAGACAATTTTCATTCAAGTTCAGTCCAGTTGTACCTAAAACAGAAAGAGAAAACCTTATAAGTTCTCAGCTCAAACCTGTTTTTTTAAATATATGTGAAATTCACAGCTTAGAGTATTATTTGTACTGCACTGGATTTTGACTCCACTGAAAGATGCATGTTATTCCAAAGGAAAAGGTTTTGTTTCATAGTCTTTCACAAAAATATATAAACTTTCTCTGACTAAATCTTATTTCACACAGAAATGTTGAAATTGGTTTTCAAGTTTCATGAAGTTCAGACTGCACAGGCCCAGGTTTTAGCCATGCAGAACCTGCAGTGTGTAATGGCCTAAAAATAGGTGGGAATGTGCAGTACTTCATCCCTGGGCACAAGCTCGTACTTCGGAGCTTATGGGAACAGCTTGTTTTGTCAACATTTTGGACTTCACTCAGAGCGCAGCTCCAACATGAGCTGTTCACTGTCAGATTTCACATCCATTCTGCCTTTAACTGTGCTGAGCAGAAACAGCACAGAGCCTAAATATGTTTGATCGTCTTTTCAATATAGAGCTTTTAAAATATCTCATCTGAAAAAAAGAACTTTATTCAATTAACTTGGTTGCTTGTTTTTGCATTTTCCTTTCTTTGACGTTGACTGATCAATAGCTTTGCAATTGGATATTAGATGATCTCTGGAAGATTCTCCAAAAAATCTATCTTGTATGATTTGATTAATAATCACCACTGGCTTGGCAAAACCACGTCTGCATTTCACGTCCGGCCCAACACCAGGTTCTTGCATAGGTGTGTTTCAGAGAGACACATACTTGACTTTGTAAATGTGTAACCTAACTGTGAGTGTTGTTGCCATTATCACCTATTTTGAGCTTTTTTGAATAAACTACTGTCACTGATGTTTTATAGATGTATTGAGAAATATGTTTGTTGTACAAGCTCGAGCTATATATAGTTATCTACTGAAACTGCTTTTTTAAAATTAAACAATCACAAACAGATGTTTCGACTCAGTTTTGTTCGGTGCCACCCAAAATATTTAGTTCAGTGGGGTGTTTCTTGTTGCACTGATGCCCTCTAGTGTAATACTAGCATACGGTTTACACTCCTGTTTTTTTTAGCATGTGACAAAATTCATTGTACAACAATACACAAGTAAATGCTAAAGTAGTATGAATTTAAAAAGTGGTGTCCAGTTATCTTATAAATGTATTTAAAAAGGTTATTTTGGATTTTACGTAGTGTTGTTTTAGTTTCATTGAGATACGTATTAAAGTGTTTTCTTAACATTTATATCCTGTATATATATATATATATATATATATATAGATAGATATATATCACCGTACCTGACAATAATAACATGTTGTTGCTTTGCACCTGAAATGCAGACAGACATAGTTTTTGTTTTATCCAGATGTATTTACTCAGTGCAACTTATAACCAAGTGAAAGACATAACATGTTAGAAAAAAAATAAAAACCAATCACTGAGTTGGAAAATGGATCAGCCCGTTGTGTCATATTTGTTGAAAACCACCTTTTGCTTCAATTACGAGCCTTACGGTTGGGGATTGATCTTTAACATAAAACTTTGCATGTCTAGACTTTGCAATATTTGCCCACTCTTTTTTTGCAGAACTGCTCAAGTTCAGTTAAGTTTGATGGTGACTGTTTGCAGTCTTCAAGTCATTCCACAGATTGTCAATGTGGTTTAAGTCTTGGCTCTGACTAGGCCATGCAAGGACACATTCAGCTTTTTCTCCTTCAACCACTGTGTGCTCAGTTTTGCTGTGTGCTTTGGGTCATTGTCATGTTGGAACCTTCTAATTGACATCTTTTAGGGCAGCAGATTTTCCTTAAGAATTTGATGGTATTTTACCCTATCCATTTTTCCTACTATCCTGACAAGTGCTCCAGTTCCGTGCAGATAAACACTTTTCCAACTCAGTTTTTCGTTTTTTTATTTCTGACATGTTGGTGTTATATCTTTCACTTGGATAAGTACAGTAAAATTGTATGAGTAAAAATTATATATAAATAATTTGAAATTGAAATGTATGGAAATTCATTGTACTGTGGGGTACAGTATTACAGTTGTAATGGTAAATTACTTACCATGGTAACCATGGGACATCTGAGAGCCAAACAGTGCTGTCCCACAGTAAATGCACTGCATTATTCATTAGCTGCTACTGTGTGACAGGCAGAGCACTTGCATGGAGCTACTACACCACCAGGTAAATGTTTATTTTAAAATATTCAATTAGCAAAGAAGATCTTCACTTAGCTGCTTATATCAAACATTTTAATATTATTCCATAAATGTCGGTATGAAAAATCGTTTGACCTGACAACTGTTTAAAAGCTAAAATTAGAGTACAGTAAAAAAAAATTAGAATGCATTCATATATATTGACGTATTCTATTACAGTGTAAGAAAAATGGCGTCTATACTGGAGGATGGCTTGATAAAAACAAGCTCAATAGAGCAGGTGGTGGCCCCTCTGTCCTCTCACCTGTGTCGTCTCATCCTACTGTGCGGGAGCGAGACAGAACTGGATGAATTCACCCAGCTGGAAGCTGCAGCTAAAGCGGTGGCCAAAGCATCCAAAAACATGGCAGCGGTAGCAACAAGGTCAGTTGCATGTATCTTTCCTGACAGGATAGAAAGTGAAGCACATAAATATTTACATTACAAAAATTATAATTAGTAAAATAAATGCTGACATGAAAGTTGCTTTGCCTCATTAAAACAAAAACAGAGATAATTGTATATATAGTTGAAAAAGGTGCTTTGTTGCTTAAAGAAAAAGTACCCAGACAGCACCATGCTAAAGTGAGGGAATTAGGTGGTAATACTATGGTACATGTTCAAAAACAACATGGTGTTACTATGGTACATGTACAAAAAAAAACAATAGCTTGGTACCAAAAACAAAAACATACCATGGTATTGCATTGTGGTTTGTACTAAATGTGTTACTGGGTACACAGAAGGTGGACATTCACATTATATTTCATATCCTTGCTTTTAGGTTAGTGGAGGATACCGATGATGATATCCTGAAGATGGAAATGGATCCACTCGTGGAATCCCTGACTGTTTCTGGTCAGCACGTGCTCCTGGCCACCCAAAAGCTCAGCATACAACCGGAGATCATGGAGCACAGAGAAGAACTCATTGAAGCCACTCAAAATGTGCTGTTAGGTGTGGTCAAGGTAATAATTGTTTTATTTGTAAAGAACAAGATTGCATAAGAAATGAGGGGAGTTACGAGATTGTGTTCTTTATCCTGCAAATGACTAGCGCCTGGAGGGCCACAGTCCTGCAGTTTTGTTCCAACTTCCAACCTAAACTACATACCTGTAGCTTTCAAATAATGCTGGAGGACTTGATTAGCTGGTTCGGGTGGATTTAATTAAGTAAGCTGAACTCTGCAGGACTGTGGCTCTCCAGAAACTGATTTTGGCCTACCTGACCTTCATGGTTATGTCTAGAACAGTGTTTCCCAACCTTGTTCCTAGAGCAGAGGTCTCCAGCCCTGCTCCTGGACAGCTACCTTCCTGCAGATTTCTGTTCCAACCCCAATCAAACATAGGCTATCTGAACTAGCTAATCAAGGTGTTTAGGGTTATTTGTTACATGTAGATGTGTTTGGAGCAGGGTTGGAACTTGAAGTCTGCAGGACTGTAGCTCTCCAAGCTGGGGAGATTTCCCTTACCGCTTTTCCACTGGGGCTGGTGCTCGGCCAAGAGTGGCACTCATTCAGAACTGGCTCACATTTCCACTGGCAGGGAGCAGAACCCTCTATGTCACAAACATATGACCGGAATCGCTCGTTACCTCTGCAGGAGGAGAGCGTTGGTCTCTTCAACCGACCACTGCTGAACTGACATTTTTAATTGTTGTTGTTAATGCGGTTAATTTAACTGAACTAAGAAGGCTTTTAAAAATGGCGCCTTTCAAACTGCGGTCTGTACACTGGCCCAGGATTTTTTTGAGTGGAAAAGCTCAGCCTGGTTCCCAATTAGGCACCAGCTCTGGCACCAGCCCCGGTGGAAAAGTGGTACCAGTCCTAAAGGCACCCCAACAATACAGATTTCGGATGTCTCCCTTATCTGACCCATCAATTTCAGGTCTTGGAGTCTCTGTTAATGAGCTGATGAGTTTATTCAGGTGTTTTTGATTAGGAAGATTCTAAACCGTGTAGTATTGGGGCTTTGTCCCCAATGGCACACTTCATTTTCCCTTTTCCGGTCTGGCGGAAGTACAATAGCCCTCGATGCATGTGTTCTGTTAAGTTTCACAAGACCGCAGGTTTCCCATTTGTTTGTTTTAAGCGTTTAGAAGGGTGCTCTCTGAGCAATATGAGCTATGTGCCCTCATGTGCATGTTCTGCCAAGCCCACACTGAGGTGAGAGCTACGCAGCAACCTTCTACCCTACAGTCACAAGGGCATAACATCAGTGTGGACCGGAGGAAGACCGAAGTTTTGCGATTTGGGACAGGGTCTTGGAGTGCCTCCAGAAACAGGCTTGGGAAACACTTGTTTAGATGACAATTTTCATTCTGTGTAAAGACCTGAAAAAGTCATGTGGCATTCCTAGTTTATTTAGAGTCATGCTGCAACCCTATCCCTAACTCTAAACCTGTCTAGAACAATATTTACCACCAGCCTCTGTGATTGAAATGCCTCCAAAATAATGGATTCCATTTGTTTTTGGTCTCTATAGATCCTTCTAGTGGAAGATGATGCGACCATAAGGAAGATTACTGCAGCTGCTGATTGGCTCTTGCAGTGTCTTTCTCAAGTAGGAGCTGCAGCAGACATATCATCCTTGTTGAAAGCATTTCAAGTATACTCAAAGGCAATGCCGCTTCTTCACAACTTGGTGGCGGAAAGAATTCAGGATCTGCGTGACAACAAACAACAGGAGCATTTGAGGGCTTCCCTAGAAACCCTGAAGAAATGTGTTTCCATGCTGCACACTGCCATGTACACGACCATCAAACATCCACACAGCGAGGAGGCACAGAGTGCAAAGCAGTACATCTTAAACCAGGTGGACTCAACTGTAAATGACATCATAACCACACTCAAGAGCAACTGTGAACCAGCTGCCAGGGGTTCATGTGGATATTACACCGCTATACGAAACAAATTACTAAGACTGCTTTCTGATCCTGCATCTGTTAAAGATGGTGGTTTTGATGTTATACTTCGTGACCTAGTGTTCTACGGCATGGCGGTAGCGAACACTTCTCGCAGGGATATTCAGTTTGAGGTTGCTGCACACTCCAAGCAAGTCCTTCAGCTCTGGTCAGAGATGTCACAACAAACGAAATGCTGCGATGATCAACAGCTTGCAAACACATGTGCTGCTCTATTGCAGCAAATCCACAAACTTGACGATGCTGTGGTCGAGGCCACCCAGTTGCAAGTAATGGACATATTTGTCACAACTTCAACTCCCTTGGAACAGTTGGTGCACACTGTGAGCTGCATCTTCCAGAATGAGCAAGGTGCAGATAAGTTGCCTGTGGAAACACTTCGGGTTCAATCTGAATCCTTCATGGTTCATGCTGACAAGATATCAGAAGTAGCTGGCTTCATCTCAGCTTTAGCGTGTGATGAAAAGAGTCATGAGGGTGTAGAGAACTCAAGGGGATGCATCATGAGGCTGAAACAAGCAATTTGTGTACTTATGCAAAATCTAGAGGAAGACGAGGTGCATTCAAGTGAGGCTCTGGAAAAACTAAAAGAGATGCAACAGAGATGGTCAGAGGAGTTAGAGCAGCTCTTGCATGCATGTAGTAGCGTCATAAACGTGAAGGACTTTGTCTGTCTTGCTCTTAAGGAGATGCAGAGCAACTGGATGGAGTTTGTTGAGGCACATAAAGATGAAGATGCATGCTTTCTCACAAAACAGGCAAGCTTGCTCATTGGCCACATGAGCTTGGTAATCCAGCTTGTGAGAAGACATGTCAGTAAGAGTGACAATCCAATCTACCGTAATGGACTTCTGGTTCTGATAAAGCAAGCGGAAGGATCCGCTGCCGAGGTGACAAGTTATGTCACTGATATCTATTCTTATACCAGTCTTAGCAATGAGGCTTTCTCATTGCTCTCTAAAAGTGTTTCAACAGCCCTAAAACACTTTGATATTCTACGTGAAGGACTTGATGGTTTGCAGCATCCACATCTGCTCAGCCCACTGCGGGAGGGGGCCCGCCAGTCTGCCGGTACTGTACCATGTGCAATGCCCGTTTCAGAACATGAAAGATCCACTGAAGATCATTCTGATAAAAGAGAATCTGAGTCTTCAGTGCAAAGTTCAACTAGTGAAGAAATTCCATGTCAGGTCAAAGATGGTTTCGAGAATCCGGCTGTTCAAACAATAATGGAGCATGATGTGCCAAACCCTGAAGAAGCATGGATTGCATCTGTTGTTAAATCTAAAGCTGTCGTACAGCTCCATAATATTGATTTGTTGCCTCTCTTGTGTAAAGTTGTCTGCACGACCAAAGGTAAAGATGTAGAGGCTCTTAACATGGCTTGCACTGGAGTTCTAGGACTCTCAAACAGCTATGCCCAAGCTACAAGAGAAGCCACCAGTGTCATAGACACAGTTGATAGTGAAGAAGTGGAAAGTCTGCGGTCTAAACTCGTGTCCTTGACACCCTTGCTTGTCCAGACAGCACAGGAAACAGCCATGAGTTCAGCCATGAGTACAGATAGCATTTATAAACACAGTACGGAATTCTCTGACCTCATCAAAAATGCCCGTAAGATATTGCTGCCAGTGGCAGGGATGTGGTACCATGCTGTTTACTCCATGTTCCAAAACTATGTACCCAATATGTTGGAGTCCATCACACAGGAACTCACGGAGGTCATGTGTTTATGTGCAGATGCTGTGCAACTTGTGACATCTGCGGATATAAAGGTGATGGGTGAGTGTCATGAGAGTATAATGTCTTTGCAGAGCAAGCTCCAAAAAGCTCAAACCAACACCAAGAATCTCACAGACATAGCAGGTTCAAGACCAACTCAAAATGACGAACTTGACGGTCTCTGCATGCTTTGGGCCTTGTCTGTCCAAGTAGTGTTGAACTCATTGGATAAGATTGTGGGAACAGCTACGACTGATGGTAAGGGGCATGTAATCACACATCAAATGACACCCAAAAAATGGTTGTCGGTTATATCTGAGAACTCACTTCGTATACAAGAAGCTGCAAGACTGTCTTCTCTGAACTGTCGAGATAGCTATAAAGTTAAACTGCTAGGAGAACTACAAGATGACGTGAAGACATTTACAGACTCCTACCTACAGGCTGCTGAAGAAGTTGGTACAGTGTCCCTCTCAAGTGTCCATATGCTGGCAAAGTCAGAGCTGCTTAAGAGACAGCTTCAGATTAAAATGAAAGCACTCTCGTGTCTCCTGAGCAAAGTTAACCAAGATTATGTGATGGCCATTCAAAACACTATTGCTTTGGCATGCTCTGTCCAAAGAAAAGATAGTGACATGGAAACTGAAGATACTCAAATGAAGAAATGCAGGGGAAAAAGTGGGGAGTCAGTTTGAAATTGCTGCCGAACTGCTTATGCAGAATGTTAAAAGCGCCACAGAGTCCATTCAGGACTGTTTCAATTTCATTAGAGACCCAAAGGAAAGGTCCAATCTGAGATTCATTAATGACCACTTGACATTTCAAATGTCAGACATTGTGAGTAGAGCCAGACTAATAGCAGAGACACAAACTCTTGGAGACACTCTCACCCTTGATATCCAGTCACAGTGCTGGTCAGCAAAGGCACATTACCTTGTTGAAGAAATCTGTAAAGTAGATGGAATTCTTGCAGTCACAAAGGAACAGATCAAGTGTAGCTTGCAGGGCAAAGAGTCTTGTAGATTTATAATGTCCCGGACACCAGGTTTCACAAAAAAGGCAACACTACATCCTCTATCCACAAAAAATCAAGGTCCTACTAAAAGCAAACCAAGTGTCCAAGATGTGTCCAATCAGGAACCAAATAAGGTAAAAAAAAAATTTGTTGATGAATCATGTTAAAGTTGAAGAATGGACAACATTTTAGATCTAGCAATATAAACTATTTATCTACCTCAGGAAGAGACATACCAGAGGAGCCCAAGAGGTCCTGTGTTCAACTTAGTAGATACGACCCTCTCTTACACTTCTCTCTTTCTGAAATGGGAAACTGAGAAGTGGGATGATCAGGGTAACCAGATTGTCAAGGTGACAAAAGAAATGGCAGATAAACTCTATCACATGGCCCAGTACCTAAAGAAGAAAGGGCCAATCCAGGTCAGAAGCTTTGAAAGTTTTCTTCTGTATAAAGGTTATGTTCCCATACTGACACTAGCTTGTTTCACCTGTAGACCAAAGATGCTTTTGTAACATCTGCGAAAGATCTTGTCTCAAGCGGCCAGTCGATCACCCAGTTTGTGCGTGTCATAGCAGACCACTGTCTGGACAAGCATTGTACTGAGGAGCTCTTTGTCATTGCAGAGCAGATCCTTACCATTTCCAACCAACTTACCATCATTTCAAGGTGAGAGACGATCAATAGTATATCTCCCTGACTCGCAACAATTCTTATTGTCTGATTCTGATTGTTTTTCTTGCAGCATCTGAAAGTTACTTTCTTTCTTAAATCCCTGACACATTCAATCATGTGCAAACAACATTACCAATAAATTAAACATGCAAAAATCTCATGTGACCCAAGGGGTGCATGGTGTCTCTCCAGTGTTAATGCAGTTACTCCTGGGTGCAAATCATCAGATGAGATCCTGGTGAAGAATGCACAGAATCTACTCCAGACAGTTATCCAAGGAGTACGAGCTGCAGAGACTGCCTGCATCAGGGTAAGAATTATGAGGACCATTATGCACCAGGCAATCAGTAGAAAGTAGTGATGTCTATATTTTCTTGTATGATATTTAGTATGCTTAACTTTTTCAATTTTAAATGTCTGTTTCTGATTTTATAGGGTTTGAAACAGCCTGAGCCAAACTCGGAAGCAGCAAAGGCAGCAGCGTTCTGTTTCCAGTGGAAAAAGGGTCTCCTTATGCATCGAGCTCAAGAACAGCTTAACCCCGAAACGGATGATTTGGGTCTACGTAGGACCTCCCAGCATTCAGCGGCGCCCAGCCTTGCACCACCCATCAATGTGTTCGATACCCTATATGTTCGGGGTGACATAACGTGCCATTTTACCAGATGCTTCCCTGGCCAGGATTTCTATATTGCCTAAAATATACTATAATATATAGTATAACATGTTTTGATGTCATACACTGATCGGTCTGCACACGCAAACAAAACCAAAACCTAGATATTTTAGGCAATATAGAAATCCTGTCCAGGACGCGTCCTGGGAAAATGGCACATATGGTCACCCTATATATAGTGCACTACGTGCCATTCACTGTACAGAAAATACTAATTCTGTGGACAAGTCTATTTTATAGTGTAGGGGGCGGGCGTTTTGGATTCTAGAGAGCATTTGATTGGACAGAAAGTTTGATGAGAAGCTGAAGTACGATGTGACATAAAAAAAAATCGTTCAGCCGTTTTGGCGGAAGTGATGAACTGCAAGCTTTGAATGCTTATATCTTCTAAATGCGAATTTTGTCTCTGTTTTGTAGCACACTGCCTTATAGATAACCTTAAGACTAACATATTGATACCAACACCCAAAAAACTTTAATTTTTATTTCATGGGGACTTTAAGTGGCTTGCGAAAGTTTTGAATGCTGTGATATCTAATTGAAAGCGAGGAATAGAAATACAACCTAGCAGCACATTCCTGCCTCATATAATACCATGCAAATTAATACAGAGACTGTCTATCACTGATTTTAGCACCACAGAGAACACCTCACACACCTCGGGACTGCATGAGGTTGGGCTGCTTTCAGAGCGCAGAGAGCTCAGAAATAGCATCTGTGGCACAGATCAAGCATTGTTACTGACTAGAGAGCAGGTTGGTAATTCTCCATTTCCTCGGCTGAGCTTTAGTTTTAGTTGTGGTTGTAGATGCAGCTCAGGGGAGTTTAGTTTAGATCACAGACTCCAATTAGGGGGTCCGATTTAGGATCAAACATCTCTTAGATTCTACAATTTTTTTTTAAGTCTTCTTCTGGGGAAGTTGGGGCCTAATGGTTAGAGATGGGACTCGTACCCACAGGTTGCGGTTTGGAATTTCGGACCGGCAGGGATTGTATGTGGGAGTGAATGTACAGTGCTCTCTTCCTCCTTCAATACCACAACTGAGGTGCCCTTGAGCAAGGCACCGAACCCCCAACTGCTCCCCGGGCGCCGCAGCAAAAATGACTGCCCACTGCTCCGGGTGTGTGTGTTCACTGCTATGTGTGTGCACTTTTGATGGGTTAAAATGCAGAGCACTAATTCCAAGTTATGGGTCACCATACTGATTATACTGATGTGACTTGATTGAAGCCACACAACCTGTCTTATATAAGACCTTACAGCTCACAGTGCATTGTCAGAGCAAATGAGAATCATGAGGTAAAGGAACTGCCTGAAGAGCTCAGAGTCAGAATTGTGGCAAGGCACAGATCTGTCCAAGGTTACAATTTTTTTTTTGCTGCACTTAAGGTTCCTAAGAGCACAGTGGCCTCCATAATCCTTAAATAGAAGGCGTTTGGGATGGCCAGAACCCTTCCTAGAGCTGGCCGTCCGCCAAAAAACTGAGCTATCGGGGGAGAAAAGCCTTGATGAGAGAAGTAAAGAAGAACCCAAAGATAACTGTGGCTGAGCTCCAGAGATCCAGTCGGGAGATGGGAGAAAGTTGTAGAAATTCAACCATCACTGCAGCACCAGTCGGGGCTTTATGGCAGAGTGTCCCGACGGAAGCCTCTCCTCAGTGCAAGACACATGAAAGTGGAGTTTGCTAAAAAACACCTGAATGACTCCAAGATGGTGAGAAATAAGAGTCTCTGGTCTGATGAGACCAAGATAGAACTTTTTGTCCTTAATTCTAAGCGGTATGTGTGTAGAAAACCAGGTACTGCTCATCACCTGTCCAATACATTCCCAACAGTGAAGCATGGTGGTGGCAGCATCATGCTGTGGGGTTTTTTTTCAGCTGCAGGGACAGGACGAATGGTTGCAATCGAGGGAAAGATGAATGTTGCCAAGTACAGGGATATCCTGGATGAAAACCTTCTCCTAGATTGCTCAGGACCTCAGACTGGGCCGAATGTTTACCTTCCAACAAGACAATGACCCTAATCACACAGCTAAAATAACGAAGGAGTGTTTTCACAACAACTCTGTGACTGTTCTTTAATGGCCCAGCCAGAGCCCTGACTTACACCCAATTGAGCATCTCTGGAGAGACTAAAAATGGCTGTCCACCAACGTTTACCATCCAACCCGACAGAACTGGAAGGATCTGCAAGGAGGAATGGCAGAGGATCCCCAAAGTGTGAAAAGTGTGAAAAACTTGTTGCATCTTTCCCTAAAAGACTCATGGCTGTATTAGATCAAAAAGGTGCTTCTAACGAATACTGAGCAATGGTCTGAATACTTAGGACCATGTGATTATTTCAGTTTTCTTTTTTAATAAATCTGCAAAAATGGCAACAATGCTGTGTTTTTCTTTCTGTCAATAGGGGGTGCTGTGGGTACATTAATGAGGAAAAAAAAATTACTTAAATGATTTTAGCAAATGGCTGAATATAACAAAGAGTGAAAAATTTAAAGGGGTCTAAATACTTTTTTCCGACACTGTATAGTACCGTGCCAAACTTTGAGAGTTGTTAGGACAGAAATGATGAGACTTATTTAATAATTAATGAAGTCAAGTAATATAGGCAGTCACATTACTTGACAGACACATTATTTTGTTTCAGGTCCAATGGGTCCACCAGGGGTTGGAAAACCAGGTCACCCAGGTAAGCCAGGCCCACCTGGTCACAACGGTGAGGAGGGGAAGAGGGGGCACCCCGGCGAGCCCGGTCAGCCAGGCGTGTGCCATCCTTCCATGTGCTACGGCGCAATGTTGCGAAGAGATCCTTTCAGTAAAGGGCCAAACTATTGACACAGCTTTGGCTGAAATGCAGACAGTCTGGTGCGGTGCTGCTCAGTGAATGAAAGAAAACAATAACAGCGACTCTTTCCAATCTCAGGATGATCATATTTTTCAAGAGTGTCTCACACTCATGGACACATGAAGTACCTCTTAAAAATGTAAATAATATGATTTTGCTTACATTAACACCACCGATTGTCCATGACTCTATGTCTTTCTGTGTCACAAGCTGAGATGTGCCATGATTTATTCACGCTGTTTGTCATGAGGCATGAAACGCATCAGCCTAATACTTGTGAAAAGCATCCTGTGTGAGGAGCTCTGCAACACTCGCAGTGGAAATTCTACCTAGACATCGACTTTCTTCCTCACTCTCTTGCTCCCCCAAGTGGCAATCAACCATCACCAGCCAATCATCTCGTTGTATTTATGAAGGTAGATTTACTGTCCATTTTGCATTTGTGTTTCTTTTTGGTCTGATGTTTCTTTTACTGCTTGCAAGCTTTTCATGGGAGGAGTGGGAGTTCTTCTGCAATGCTTCATGCTTTCTTTCCTATATTGACGTCTCTCCGATATCTATAATAATTCTTGTCCCTTCAGGTAGTGCTTACTAGTGTTCCCACATCTTTTGACCAATGAATTTCCATGATTTTTTTTCAGGCATTTGTGATTACAGGAAACATTAAAAAAACAATCTTAAAATTTTAAATTATATCCTGTAATATTTTAGAGAACAAAATATATATACATATATTCAGTATAGAAATGTGTAAGATTTTATTCATATCCACGCCTTTACCAGGCCTGGGGTCACAATTTATAATGTTCTGATATTTCAGGTTTTCCATAGTCGTGGG
>JADLZN010000020.1:0-28543 GCA_018155175.1 Sinocyclocheilus anophthalmus
CTTGGCTTCAGTACACACACACACACACACAACAAGCATGAGGACATAGAGCCTCTTGAGACTGTGCGAACTGGTGTATACACAGCTCTTGAGAGGGTGAATGGGGTTAAACCATCTTTGGGGAGCTGTTAAATAAAATGTCTGTCTGATTTAGGGCTAACGAAGCATTTTCTCCTGAGACTTCAGGTGAACCATGCCTCTACCTTTCAGAATAAACATTAAACACACCACTAACAAACAACTCATCGCACTGTGTCGCATCCCCACGAATGACCTATAACCAAACACTCTGTGATGAGAAAGACTCCCACTCCACTTCTTCTCTGAATGAAAGTCACTTCTTTTTCTTTCTTCTATTTTTCTACAACTCTATCGCTCTCTCAGTCCCCAGAGGCAGCAGCAAACTAAATTATTGAGCACAAAAACGGCTTGGCTAATGGACACTAAATAAACAACCCCCTCAGCCCAGACCTGACTCTGCTCACAACTCTTCAGTCTCTTTATATGGGTCTAACTATATACTGTGTGGTATGGTGCCTGCAACGCATCCTGCCGCAAGACACTTCAACGCATAGTGAGAGCAGCTGAGAAGATAGTTGGTGCCTCTCTCCCCTCCCTCCATGACATTTACAACACCCATCTCACCCGCAAAACCCTCTGCATTGCAGGTGATCCCACCAACCCAACACACAGCTTCTTCAGTCTGCCGCCATCAGGGAGGAGACTGCGGAGTCACCAGGCCAGGACCAGCAGACTGAAGGAAAGCTTCATCCATCAGGCTGTCAGGAAGCTGAACTCCCTCCCGACCTTGCCCCCTCCTCCCCTCTTTTGCCCCACGCACCACTGAACTCTGACCCTCTGACGGACTCTCCCACTCCCCCCTCCCTAATACACACACTGACACTTTAATCAGTCTAAATAAGCTCTTTGCACTACAAATCATTATATCTGTACTGTTATTTACTTCACTGGTTTGCACTATCTGCCATGCGCCCTGTGCTGCTTTATATATTTTTTTACATTTTACCATATTTGTATATTTGTATAGTTGTATTTAATATTTAATCTGTATATCTGTATTTATGTTCTACTGTTAATGTTATCTGAATGCACCAAGGGTCTGAGAGTAACGCAAATTCAATTCTCTGTGTGTAGTGTGACTGTAATGGGAAGAATTGACAAATAAAAGCAGACTTGACACTAATAGCACTTGCATATTATTGCCTTTTTGTTGGTTTTGAGTGCTTCTATTGTCCTCAATTTGTTAGTCGCCTTGGATAAAAGCGTTTGATAAATAACAAAATTTAAATTTAATGTAAATGTAAATAAAAAAAACAAAATTTAAAAAATTTTAAAACAAGGCCCAAATCAAATAAGTAACACAAATAAAAAAAAACATAATTTTTTTTCATATAAACAAACTAAGGCTTTGTATGTGCTCTTTCCATTTAAAATTAAGAGGCAACCACTGCATTTTAACCATGATCCAAAAAAAGATGCTGCATACAAGCAACATGAGCAGTTTTTAAACTAAATTAGATTGTATAATTTCTAAATTTGAAGCAAAAACAATGGTTTGACTACAGTTTTGTGAAACTATACATAAAAAAAAAAATCTGCATGAAACAGAAACAGCAGACAAGCTGAATGAGACGCAGATTCACTCTCTGCCAGCAGGTGGCGCTTAAAGCGTTTTCTTGGTTTCCGCTGTAAACAAAGCAGTGCTGCACTTATGAACTTGTGCAGGGCTCCAGACTGCGACCATTTTTTCTGCCTGTGCGACTAAATTTTGTGAGCACTCACACTGGCGCGACCACCGCGTTGCCCAACTCATAAGAGCTGCCATTTCTGTTGCATATGAGAAAAATCAAAGTGCAAACGAAACTGAAAGCATAACGAAACAGCGCTCAGAGAGTATACCTACTCAGCTACAGCAAAAATGGCGCGCATATTGAGGAAACGATGGATGGTTTACAAGCTAAAGTAAAGTAAAAGACCGCTTCTTAAACAGAGAAGGTAAACATGCTGGTATTCTTGTGGGGGGGAAAAAACATGCAAGCACTGACACCGTTAGTTTTACTTTTCTTTTTGTTTTCATTTTGAAAAGCTTGTTATTTTTGCTGTTTACCTCACATTACACTATATGGAGGCTCTCTTTTATTTATTTATTTAATTCCTCAGTGTTTGCTAAACGTTCTGTAATTAGTAGTTGGTATATAATACAGCATGTGGTGTATATGCCATGCCTCGTCTTATTCGTTTATGTTAATAAATATTTTGTAAGCTAGTTTGTCATTGTATATTACTGTTTTGCTTTTTAATTAAGAATAACAATGAATACAACTTTTGTTTTAGTCTTAAAAAATGAAAGGTGTGTAGATGTATGTAAGCAAAACGGTGACAACAAGATCGCGAATTCAAAAGCACTACTATAATAATACTACTGATGATAAAGAATGGGTTCAATGTTAACAACTTTCGTTTCCATATAACTATAAACTATGATAAAAGTTAATCAGCATGCATTGAATAATCCAATGTTGTAGCGCAAAAAAAAAAACCGCAACAAAAAAAAATAATACCTATTAATATTGCGACCGAATCATGTGCTCGTGCGACCAGCTGAGAAAGTTAGTTGCAAAATAAGAAAAAGTAAGATGGGGATTGGTTCGATAAACTGATGTAATGGATGAGGAAAGATCTGAACGCGACTGGTCAATTGTAACACTGTAATGATTGGAGAAGTCCAGCATACAAAGATATTTTGATTAACAATTATGAGGTCAAACAAAATTAAAAATAAAACGTATGCATGGATGAATCATTCACAGTAAGATCAATAACGCATTTAAAAAATATATGGTAAATTTTCATTTCACCCACTTTAAAATGTTTTTCTTAAAACTACGAGTGAACGATGAACTAGGAGTAAGAAAAGACCAAGCTCAATGTTGGATTGCGGACAGTAACATCAGTGGAACATAATGTGCTCCCTAATGTAGTAATGGTCAGTTATGTCAGCTTTTGGCTCCACTGAAAATCGTTGGAAACACGAGAGATTCGCAGGTACCCCAGCCAAGAATAAGCAACATTTCAGTGGAAAGGGAGTATGACAGAATCAGTAAGGAGACTATTCTCAGAAACTCCGTTAGGAAGCAAGAAAGCTCATTCTCTGTGTTGGGGAGTATTCTAGCAAGCTTTAGATTAGTCATTCAGACAAGAGTGTGTGTTTTACATTCAGCAGGGCAATAGAAGACAATCACTACAGAAATGCTATATAAAGGAAGAGAGACGAGAGATAACTTCTTTCTAGGATTAATCAAGCCCTGCATCAAGCCCTTGAGTTCACACATATGGTTTCTCCAGAGGGGAGCGCAACTGGGGCCCAGGTGTGTGTGTATGTATGTGTGTGTGAGTGGTAATGCTAATGCACAGTGATGGGGATTTCCTGATAAAACAGCTCCACTGGGACGCTGACAGAGATATGAAGAGAAAGACAAAGACTACACTGGCCAAATAATGCTGATTCCTGGCAAAAAGGTCTCTGTAGATTGTTCAACACTTTAGAATTAAATCAGCACAGTTGCTTACTATAGAATGAGCCATTTCTTCAGATTTTTCAGCATGTAGTGCTGAGCAGTTACATGTACAAATATTATTTCGCCCGACCCTCGAGAAAGTCTCTGCCAGAGATGACGGGGCAGCAGTACTGTTATGTCTCTTTGCTACATAACTCCCACCTGAATCCATAATTTCCCATCATTCAGGGTTTAGATCTTGTTCTGCTGATCACACAGTGGGTCTCTTCTGAGGCTGTAAAGAAAGAACTGGGTCCTACTTTCTAGTATGTCTACCATGAGCTTTTGTTCTCTTTGACACCCACACCACCACAGCCAGTCCTGAAATAGAACTGGGCCTCAACCGGAGCCGTGTGAGCTAACCGTGAGAGTGCAGGAGATAGCGAAAAAGAAATTAAACGTAATTCTTGGATTGAGAAACAGGAGTGAAAACATTGGAGTCCTCGTCATAGAGGGAGGGACAAACTGGATCCAAACGGCAAACGTCAGCAGAACACTGTCTGTGAAGGAGGAAGAGGGGTTGAGAAAACTCCAAATTGTGACTAAGTGGTCACATTTGTCCAAGCTGGTTCAACAATTTTGTCACTAGATTGTGCTGGTGCCCCATGTTTTTTTTTTTTTTTTTTAAGTGGTGTTGTCATTTTTACAACAAAAATCTATCAAATCTCAAAACTGAACCACACAGACGGAAAAATCATCTTCCCCCCCCCCCCCCCCCCCAATGGACAGTGCAGATCAGGACAACATGCGCCGCAAATTTGGACCAGTGATGGTTCCTTCGCTGGTGTTCATGAAGTTGGTGCCACAAATACTTATTAAATGGACCCTGTATAAATTAGGTGTTTGTTAATTTTTTTACAGATGTTATTTTTGTTAATATCAGTAAATGTACGCAATATCTTCTATCAAAATCAAATGTTTCGTTGCATATCTCACCTTCTTTCTGTCTCTCATGGAGCTTCTCCCTCTAACCATGATCTTGCAGCCAGTCTCTGCCTCCAGTTGCTTTGCTGTGAGTCCACGAGGGCCAAGAATTCTCCCAACAAAATTATACTGGAAAAACAAAAGGTAAAGTGTGAGAGATTAGAAAGCATTCAGAAACTCAGAGCATATTTTACTGAAAACAGGATGTTGTGTATACACACAATGCTGATAAAGTCACTAAGAAGTGGGTCACACTTAAATTTAAATAAATACTACTTAAATGTCACCATTTAAATCACCTTCCTGTTGTTCCAAAACTATGGGCTTACACTTTAATTGAAACATAAAAGGAGTCCATTAGTTAAGTTTAATTGCAACTTCCATACAATGAAAGTAAATTGTGACTGAAACCATTAATCTGCATACCATCGCTTGTGAAAAGAGAAGAACGGTGACAATTCTCCCACAGAAAGCTCACTGGAGAGAATCTGTATGTGGTGGAATGACATTTGGGGGGGAAAAAAATCAAAAAGACAATAATTCAATTAGCTGCACTGTAAAATCCTCAGAATTCTCTGCCTGATATTGTGAGCATAGTGTGTAGTTGTTTATTTCATGCAATAAACAAAAAACCTCTCTCCCACACTAATTCAATTAGCTCCACTGCAGCTTCTGACAAGCAAGCGTCAAGGCACTTTTTCAAATTAAATTTGAAAAAATAAATCAACGGCTGACGTAAATACTTCAACTGACCAGGCGGCTAATCACTCTTCCTCCTCTGGCAGCCGTTTATGAGCTACGGCTACAACGAATCAGGAAGTTGGATAGAAAGACGAGAGCTCAAAAACATGGTCAAGCTCATGTTTGCCAAACAGAATGCTAAGCAGCGCTGCAAAGCCACTTTCTTGATTTTCCTCCTTCCTGCTCTTCATTTTTTTTATGCGATTCATAATTCTTTCTTTCTGTTATCGTGCTCCGAGGCACGGAAAGGGGAAAAGCCGGCTGTATGTAAATAAGAAATGAAACAACAGGGGGAAAATTAAAGAAGGGGAGGGGTCTTATCGTGGAACCTCGTCCCTGACGCTATGCTCCGGGGCTTTGTCGGAGTGCACGCTTTATTTACCTTCGTAATCCTCCCAAGCTTTACAGCGCCTCTCTGACAGCACTGCTCCAAATAAAAATAATAAAATAAAATCCACTTTTTCACTCTCTATCTCTTATCAGTTCGGTTCTGACTCAGGGTAAAGACAGAGAGAGTCAGTCTTCTTGTAAGTGCTTTATCCTGTCCTGTATGAATAGAGGCCACATACACACTGCAGCTTAATACAGTTGTCGCTCCTTCCGAGTGCTTAATCCAGTTCTGCACGCACAGAGTTTGGTTATTTATGAGAGTTAAAACCACATTCTATCACTCATAAAAATTTCAGGTACTGACTGCCAAATAAATATACATATAAATATAAATATGCAAAGTATGTTCAGAACTGAAGTAACTTTTACACATTTAAAATTGATGTATTGGATGAAATTGGATTAAAAATAAAAAAAATGTAGCAATACTTTGATAACACGAGTCCTATTAAAAAACTGCACATTTTGTTTACATAGCCTAGTTAAATTAACAAAGACTAGGGATGGCAAAACCGATTTATGTTTCACGATAAATCACGATATTATCTATCAAAACCTGTGTTTTGATTATCGCAATTTTGAACAAAACCGCCCGTGGTAAATCCTGTGCGCCAGCATACAGAAACAGCATGCATCTTGTTGTTTTTTTTGCACGAGAGGAAATGGCAGAAGGCAGTGACAGCGCTCGGGAGACTCTCAGTCAAACGCCAACACTCATATCGGTTTGACATGAGTCACTGTGTAAATGATGATATTGTGGCAAAGTCTATTGGAGGATACATGTCAGAGAAACAGGAGAGAGAAAAGCAGAGCCCTGCTCGAAATCAGGCAGGTACCGATTGAGGAGTTAAGAAGGATAATGGATGTAAGGTGGCACAATGCCAAGGCTATTCTCAGCCTGCGACCTAACATAGCTTTAGGGTTCTACTCTGTTGATCGTGGCCCAAACAATTACAATGAACAATTGCCCACTTGTAGGTGATCAAGTTGGTATAGTTGTCCTCTGTAAACCTCTTTAAAAAGGTCACTCCAACTGGGAAAAACTACATTGCTTAAATTCTCGCCTCCCAGGCCAAGCGCACCGGAAGCTTTTAAAGCCACGGGCCGTCAGCTGATTCGTCGCAGTATAGAACACCCTAATAATGATTGGCGGAGAGTCGTCCACTCAGCGGAAACCTAGGAGCTGGGGAAAAAGGAAAAAAGAAACAAGGGAAAACAAAAGCAAAAACAACAAACTCCCAGGGAACGTAACACCTTTACTACTAATTATTCAAATAAAAATGGGGTTTCTGACGTGACCGATTTGAAAAGTAATTCCAAGTGCTACACAAAACGGTATAATTAATTTTTCTTTTAAAATGTCAGCATGCTGCTAAGCTAACAGTAACAATGAATTGTTATACTCCAAGCATAACAATACATAATTTGACCTTTTTTTAGATTTAACATTTCCGTGAAAAGTATCCTTTAAAAGATACTGAATGTAACAGTTACATTATGAATTTTTTCCCACTGAGCTCATAATTATTGAGATTGTCGTTTCTATCAAGGACACATGAGATACTGTCTTGGAGCCTGCCAAAATGAAAAAAATCTTTTAAACAGCCTCTTGTCTACAATTAAACGTATACCTTAAAAGGGGTCATCGGATGCCCATTTTCCAAAAGTTGATATGATTCTTTAGGGTCTTAAAGAAAAGTCTATAAAACATGCGTTGGTTTTTCAAAATTTCTCAAGGTAGTTTGTAGTGTGTAAAAAAAAAAAAAAAAATTATATATAGATATTTTTTTTTATTTTTTTTTTTTACCCAGAGTCAAAATCAGCTCTTTTCAGAAGCAAACAGTTTTGTACATGTTCTTTAAAGGCACATGAGCTCAAATCACACGCCCCCGTCTTCTGTGCGGGGTGCGAGCAATAGTTTATTTAGCCGAATTTAGCTGCGAAACTTGCTAATTAGTACATTATTAGGAAAGGTGATTTGCAAATATTCATAAAAGAACCTTATACTCACTTATTCTGTAGGTGAGGCTGGATCACGAACCCCGTCATTCGCTTCCACGAACAGACCTCATTAGGAGTAGATAAGCAGGGCGATTCCCTTCAAAGCGAAAGTAATTCTGCGTCTCAACGGCTTAGATTTTGGTGAGTGGAAATGACGATCTGCTATGTTCATCATTACACCAAACAGAAAGCCTCATCCTCCTGCGAGCCATTCTGTCTATGCCCCTAACATGCTCCGGCGTCGAACCAATGGCGGTCGGACTGTACAGCTCACTCAGTGCAGGTACAAAGGTAAAAAGGCCAGTCAATCAACAAAATCGTGGAGCGGCTGGGTCCGTGGACGTCACACAGACAAAGAAGCTCGAGAACGGCTTCTTGATTTGAAAAAAAGAGGATAATTATTTTTAGGGGATTAAATAAAGACCACTGGGGTGGATTTTATATCATTATAGGAGGTGGTTGTGGACCACACACTGCGCAACGCACATTTATGTTCAAACAAAGCAGGTAAAATTTATGTTTTGCATCCGATGACCCCTTTAAAATGCAGTCTTGTTAGGCAGCTCACTAGGTTTTTGAGCAGAACAAGAGTCACACACAGTAACGAAGCAGATCCCTTTGAGAAAGATCTCCTCAGACAATGCTGGCTGCTGGCAGTTTGCCTTCAGCTGACTAGAAGAGTGGCAAAACGACAATAGTCATCAATCATCACAGAGAAGCCACCAACCACAATAAAACAATAAAATAAAAAAATGGATAAAATCACATGTTCTCAAAAAGTTAAGTCACTGGGATAGAAGTTATGATCAAAATACTACCATTGTGAATAGATACCATGTGGGCTGCACTTGAAAGTTGTGGCCTGGCTGCTCAAATGTGTTCAAACAGATCTCCAGCACCCATTAAACTTCTCAAGTATCAGAGGGAAAGACAGTCTCTGTGAATTGTAATAACATCTGGAGGCTCATAGTATCAGCACAGATTAGTTTATTGGCTGAGGCTGCTCTGAATGACAAACTTTTTACAACTCAACCCCACCCATTATGTTTAGTACCACCCTGTAAATCCTTGAAGAATGTCCCAGTAGCAAGCAGACATTTGAAAGGTGGGGTTAGGTATGCTATCCCAACCAGTGCTGTGGAGGAACTAAAAAAATCTCTCTTAACCAAACATTGCATTGCATTGCAGTTTAAACTGGGCAAGAACCCAACATACTCTTCTACAGTACTACTCTCTGCTATGTGGAGTTTGTGTTGCATAAAAGTTGATTCTGCATTTGACAAGCTTCAGAAGAGCATGTGTTGATCATGCGCTTGTATGGGAACGGCATGCTTTAAACAAAAATCAGTCCCTTAAGTTAGCCTTTCTCCATGTGTCGGCCGAATTAGATCGCAACACAAGTCTAAAGAGCTTTGACCAACCCCTACGCAATTATAAAAAGAAATGCATATCCGCTTAAAAAGGGGAACGCAGACTACCATGTTCCGTAACTTTTTCAGTGCTCTTCACGCCACATTCTGCCAGCGACCACTATCCTTCGTTGTTGAGACAGACAAGCGGTTTGATGTTGGCGCTCATTTTCCCTGAGGGGAATGCCATTATACCATTCCACACTTTGATTGATGTCTTTACGGACCGCAATAGTTTTTGAAAAATAGGGAAAAGTATTCTCCTATGCCAGGTTCACGGAAGATGATAGTGGTTCGGTGTTTCCGTATCAGGCTTACAATGGTGTTCGCGTACAGCGTATTCATAGAATTGATGCATCGCGAAAATTGCTTTACGTTCACTGTGAGCTGTTTTTTAGTTATACTAAAGGAAACATTATCGTAATGTACGATGATACCCTTTTTAGTTCTGTTTAAAATGTAAGTGTAATTGCTGCTTAAATAATAGTACCAGGCGCGTTAGGCATGAGTGTGCTCGTGATATTAATTTATTTGCTGTGAGTTTTAATCATAACAATGATAAACGTTTTAGGTGATAAAATTTCCTTATCATTCACTCTGAATTAGCGAAAGCGGCAACAATTTGCATGGATTTTAAAAAAAAAAAAAAAAAAAAAAAAAAAAAAAAGATAACCAATGTGAAAAACGTCAAAACTAAATGATCAGGATCTGGTGTTTCAACTATTTACATTGACACTAAACGGATTAAAAAATAGTGAAGGTAGGACCCCAAACTCAGGCATTCAGACATTCCCACAATGAGCTGTACATCATTCAAGTTCACTCCCAATTTCTGATCTTCTGAGAAACTAAACTTTTTTAAAGATAATGAGAAGTGGAATTCTGGCTGTGAAATCGGCGTTAATTCAAGTCATAATAGTAACAATCAAAACAAACTGAAAAAAAGGCAGCACACAGCACAGAGAAGTGGTGAAAAGCAAATTTCACAGATGATTAGGTTTTCCAATTATGGTTTCTGATATGAGATTACCTTGCTGGCTTGTGGAGTGTTAAGGATGTGTACAGTGCTGGGTTTGACACCATTGGCTTTGGCTCTCTTGTAAAGGGCAAACCGGCTTTTCCTTCGCCCTCTGTCTCCATTGGGAAGTGAACCATTGTACCTGTTCAAGAAGAGAAATGCCAAAATTAGATCACATTAGATGAGAAAGATTTTAAAAATCACGAATATATGGTGTTTTACAGCTCTACAGATCCCTGCCACATGAGCAGACTAACACAGAATCCACACAGATTTCTGAACTACTGGAATGCTCATCATTCAAAATGTGCTTCATAATTAACCAAGTCACTGCACAATTATCAAACCACACTGAAATATCTTCGCGTAATCCGATTACGATACTTTTATTTTTGGTATTTGCCGATACAGAGTACAGAGTACCGATACCAATATTTTTATTGCATTTGTAAATCTTTAAAATATTGGGTACAGAAACCAAAAGAGTATGTATAATGTTAGTTGGTTAACTTCATTTATCAAATAGATACAGTCAAACCCAAATTTATTCAGACACCTTCAACATTTCTCATATCACAGTTTATTCGCTATAGTTTAGAAAATGGTAATAAAATATAACAAGAACTCAGAGTTAAACTGTCAGAACAAATTCAGCTTGATAATGTTAGATAACTTTAATAGAAAGGCATATAATGGATTACAATCAACAAAAAATTAAGACAGCTGTTAGTATGACAGCATTTACACAACTATCAATACTTCTCGTCTGTGGGTCTTGTTGGTCAGAACCCTTCCGCCGTATGACAGTCCTTTAGCTTCTCCTGGGCATCGGCTGTCATCCAGCTTCATGCAAACCTGAACTTCAATTTTTTTCCCAGACTCGGTCTGAATAATTTTTGGACCCAAATTTGTATCAGTTTTTACTGGTAGTCCACTGTATGAAGAATTTTTGGGTATAATTTATCACAGTTTACTTTTTATTTTGCTGTCCTCACTTACATAAATGAACTATGGTTTCCTGCACCCACTAGTAAAAAAAATATTTAAAAAAAAAATTATATCTGGTCTCTGATTAATTTTTGGTTTGACTGTATATCCTTTGGTTATTTTCACAATTAATTATGCCCATTAAAATGTATTTTACAAGTTTTTGTTTCTTTCACTGTTCATTTTTATTGCTCTATGGTACATCAATCTTTAATTTAACAGCATTAGAGCGCTCATTGCAGCGCTTTAGTACGTGTACTCACGTTGCTTTGCTGTAATTATTCTACACGGGAACCACTCTCGTTATCAAACTCTCCTAACTGTGATATTTTAGATGAATCTTTTTTTTCACTCTGAAACGTGCTGCGATTTATATCCAAAGCACTCAGATCTGCAAAATCAATCATGAAGCAACAAACAGCCAACAGGCTGCTAGATTCCCTTGATCTATATCATAATAATAATATTTCATTACATTTATATAGCACTTTTCTGCACTCAAAGCGCTTTATATTGTCAGGGGGTATCTCCTCATCCATCACCATGATACAGCGTTTCCAAGAGTGTACACACACTAGGCGATCTTTGAACCGTGGTTCGTTTAGCCATCCCTGGCTCACTTGGAAGAGGTGGGCCACAGCACGGTTCACTGGGTCTCGTGCAACGGTACGCATGATAATGAGGCCGGGGAGCACAGAACAGCTGCGTTATTTTGTGTGTGCTATTGTTCATCTTACGACCTAAACATATTCTATTACTACTACTACCTTTGTCATTATTTAAGTAAATCATGACAGTCTTATCGTTTGCAAGTAAAGCTACAAATGCTTATTACATAACTTCAGCTGCCTCTGTAATAATTCCTATTTACATACAAGTGCAAATCGCAATAAATTATAAATTAATGTATTAGTCAGAATATTAGCGAAAGTAGTTTTCTCCATTATCTCCTACATGACGCAAGCATGCTAAAATGAAAGTGCTGCTTTGTTATTGTGAACAAAATGCTCCAGGTTCACTGTAGTTGCACATCTGACATAACTGTAAATTTTTCTAAATGTCTACGGATCTGCCACAATTTATTGTATACAAAATCTAAACACCATGACAGTACTGTCCACCAAAATCCGCAGACCTTCACTACATTGGAATGAGAGCATTTTTTTTTTTTAACAAAAACCAAATGTTGTCCTTCGTTTTGCGCAAAAAAAAAAAAAAAAAAAAAAAAAAAACACTGTGCAGGGTCCAGATACAATGTTGCTTTTCTACACTTTCGGATCAACTGAGGTCTGAATCTTTTAAAGAGAACAAGTGTGAACACCCTTAAAGCAGCACAATGTGAGCAAAGCAGGACTTAATTTGGAGACAAAAGGAATCGCATGCCATTTAACATTAGAGCTGCCGCTTCATGGTATAAAGATGTTATATATAAATGTTATTATATAAAAATGCTAGCAACAAGCTATTTAGCACAATACTCTCTACTAGGGCTGGGCGATATGTCAAAATTATCTTATCGATAATCGTCTTTAAAAATATCGTGATATCCGATAATATAGTCTACGTAAGCCCCACCTCCACCACGCCCCCCCTCGCCGAGACAACATTGCCGACAGGTTACAAAAGTGATTCAGTCAAGATCAGTGAGGGATTTTCTTTTCTTTCATTCTTTAGATTAACATTAATGACTGGCGGCAGAGGCTGCTGTCAATGCACGGATTTAATACACCCTTGTTTTCTTTCTCAGCTCTTTACGTTCACTCTTTACGACGTAACCGATTGTATTTATGGGATATTTTTTGATATAATTCTGTGTGTATTTGTCCATTCGAATGTGTAAGAATGTGAGAAAGAGAGCTCAGTTCAGTGTTCGCGTATATAAGAGGCAGCTTTTGTGCGTGTGTTTTGTGTGTGTGTGCAGCACAGAAAACGAGTGCAGAAGTGAGTTCTATTTCGTATTCTTAGCTTTTGACGTCTTTGAATCACAATATACCGCTGCAATACACGACATTTGCCAGGAATGCAGAATCTAATGTATAATTTTTATACCTATCTATGTTGATTGCCTGAACTTTATGTCATCTGGTATTCTTGATTTCATCGAATTGCATAGCTTTTCGATAGCCCAACCTCTCCGTAGCATACTTATTCCATTCTTGCATGCAAAAAGACCTGTATGGTGACTAATGGTCGCTATGGTTGTGATCGTTGTGGTGATTTTACAACTTACGAGTTTTTATCATTTTGTAATGTTTTCCCGATAATGTCGATAATCGTCTGTTACCTGACTGTTGACATCAACATCGCGATACTTACAAGACATCGTCGATATAGCCGATTCACCTGATCTCTTTGTCATATCACCCAGCCCTACTCTCTGATTTCCACCAAAGTCAGCACAGAAAATACCATAAGTCTGTAGATTCTATGGGGCCGTTCATTCTAATGCTCCATTTTTCCAATGTTTTTCTATGTAAACATGCTGCATACAATCTTTAAAATAGGTCCAAGAGTTTTACACACAGGTCTGTTATTGTGGGGACATTTCCACGCCCCTAAACATGACGTGGCACAAAACGGAACGTGATTGGTTGCTTAACCTTCTGCCGTCAGTATAAAGGTCTGGCTACGCGAGACTAGACATGTATGACCACTACGCTTGTGTCTCGCATCTTCAGCAGCGTCTCACACGACTGTCGCGTTTTTAGTGTCAAGTTAAAAGAATTCCCACTTTTACACGCAGTGCCACTCATCAATGTCAGTTACGAAAGAGTGGACCAATCAGAAGACTTGAGGCGGGGCACACATTGCCAGCTTTTGTTTACAGCAGCATGTTATATAGCAACCGTTTTATTTGACGGCAACATGGAGGCATTCTGCGCTGCACTTAAAACCATTCCTGAGTGATGCGTCTCGCATTTTAGACGCAAAGACATGTTCTGTGAGAACAGCCCCTATCAGTGTATAAAAGGAAATCAGTATATCTAAAAACATCCACCCACATTACTAAGTTCATAATCATAATTAGATGTGGTGTGGTTGAATATAAATATTTAAATGTATTTATGTAATTGTTGCAACACATCAGTGATGAGCAACATGATTCACATGTAAATGTTCTCTTGTATAACAGCATGTGTAGTTCTCATGAAGTTACTTCCCTTGGGCAGGTTCCTTTTAATGTTGTATGCAAACCTAAACTGAAAACGTAATTCTATCACTGATTCATAGCAAAAAGAAATGTGCATCATAAAATGACACTCATTTTAAATTAAACCCATTACATTATTTAAACACACCATGGTGCTCAAGACACCTTAGACTAAATGCTGTTAATACAGAGACGACTTCTCATTGACTCTTAATGTCATCCTGGTACAAGCAGTCAGCAGTTTTGTTCTGCTCCATCAAAATTTCCTGGTAGTGTCCTGGATCTTTTTTCATATAGCATTCATGAGAACAAGGATTCAGAGTAAAATGCTAATCCTCACTCAACTCCCTACAGTGTGCATGATGTCAGCACTTATGAGACGCCCCAACATCCTGTCTATCGATGCCTATCACTAGACATGAAACAATTAGAGAAAGTATCAAGGCATGTCCGAACCATTAAATACATAACATCCGGTCAACTGAGATGTCATTATCTGGTCAGATTTTTGTTTTTTTAAGTCTTTAAGATCCCACAATCCTGCAGTTCATGGAAAGAATGGCATCTCATTTGAAAGTTCATGCATGACTCCAAGAACAAGTCCTTAAATGCTTGCTTTTCTGTGACTAAAGCTCATTTGATTAGTTCTAGATCATTAGACATGGTGTCTTGGAAGTCTACCTGAAACGTTTCCTTAGAAGGCACCTTCATAGGCAGCTGCTTTAGCGTTCCGATTCAGCCAACATGATGTCTAACTGGTATGAAAAGTGACCAATTACAGTTTGACGTGCCATTTAAGGACACATGGATGATACAACAATAACAGGTCGGCTGTGAGAAATAAAAAATAAAAAAAATTAAATCCATTTTAAATTAAGATTTTAATTATACAAATCACAGTATGCTCTAGGTTTATCGTCTCTTCCTTTCAGAGGTCAGAGTTTGAATGACACTGATTGTAAGGCCATCTCAGTGATTGGCAGAAACTTTAGAGTCAGCGAGATCCATCTCCCCACAGCTATCAGTCACAGAGGAAAGACACCATTACAAAAGGTGCATTTTCGAGGGTTGTAATTTCCCACAAAGCCTTATCAAAAAGCTCAGTCAGTCTAATGAGAACAATGAACAGAGAGAGGAGGACTGGAGGCTCAGATGTGCCTGTGCCCAGATCAATAATACCCTCTTTCAGCCTCTGCTCTCTGTGTGCCAGCAGCCAATGCCAGGCAACCCCACTGAATCAGGGCAGCGGAAAGTTTGTACCATGATTTGTTTTGTTTTGTTTTTTTAAACGCATACAATGAATATGATACAATAGGTCTGTTTGGCTCATGCAGAGTTTCAAATTCCATAAATCATCCGATTAATTTTGTACTATGACTAGGGTTGGGTACCGTTCAGGTACCTGAATTTCGGTGCTGGTACCCAACAGTACTTTACTCTCGGTGTAATACAAAAACATTTCAGTGAAAAACATAAGAGTCCAAAGTCTCAATTTCACCTTGATTCAAAAGCCCACAAACGTTTTCTTTTTCCCCCAGAAATCTTGTAATTTTTCTGAATCAAATGAAGCAGTATAACATTATTTTAAATCAAATGTGTAAAATTTTACCCTTTTTATTTTTGCAAACCACTTGTAGTGTTTACACGTGGTAAAGTTGAAACATGGAAGAAAAATTGTTTAATGATTCCTTAAATACATTTTATAATAATGGCTATTAATTGTATAATAGTTCTTTCTACAAAATAAGTGATTAATCCTGGTTAATAGAGTTTGTTTATATTATTTTAATGTGTTTTATTTAAATTTGTATATGAAAATGTGAATATTTAAAATATTGTACCTTATACTGTACAAAAGTAATACACATAGTACTTAGATTCTGTTACATGTATAACCTTTACTTTTTATTTTGACAGGTGCCATGGAGAGTTTCTGTGTGTATCCTTAGTGCTGGGCTGTAAACCCTGTTCATACCGAATACCGGTTTTTATTATTTGTATGACTATTGATTTTTGGAAAATACCTTCAATATCCGGAAATACAGGGTGCGAACTAACGGGGGAGCCATGGGGAGCTCGGCTCCCCTTAATAATACATGGGCTCCCCTGAAAACGTGATTGGTGAAATTTTGGGGGGTCTCAAAAAAAAATATTGACAATGTGTTATTTTAACGTGCAATTTCAGTTTTGTGTAATGAGATCATCGTGGATTATTATGTGTAAAAATTGCAAAAATATAATTCATTCAAGCATGACGGCGATTTAAACCTAATTAACTTCAATAAAGATAACAATACATGCTATTCTTGTCATGAGCATCAAGGTGTGGGGGCGCTTCGGTGCAAATTCCACTCATGTTTAGTAAACGTTAACTCAAAGATTCGTAGAAAAAAAATAAACGTTGGACTCTGTGGTCGATTCTGAGTTAAGGTAAGGCATGTTACTTCGCAATTAAGTGTTGTGGCTGGGTTGTTATATGTCTGCGTGACTCTCGATGTCTTAAGTCTAATTGAATGGAGGAATTATGGTATTCTTCTGTAGTTTGACGATGAGTAACTTTAACCGTTTTTTCATGTGAACTCAAAGACAGCCTGAAGCTTTGTTTATAGACTATTTGTGGGTAGCTCACCTTTTGTTGTTTCACCTATCAATTCGTGACAATAAAGTATAATAGGGTAAGTCCTGTATAGTGGTGGCAGTTTCCTTCACTCTCGCCTATAATAGTTTGCTGGCATTAAAACAAGGTAGTGCCTATCACCTGGTGTAGCGATTAATTATCTTTTTGTTAATAGTCATGTGCGGAGTCCCCGAGCGCACGAACCATCCCCCCCCCCGTAATAGAAAAAAAACAATTGGGCTCCTCCCAGAGTCCCACTGTGTAGTTCCGATACACTGCCGGTACATTCACTTAAACCCTTCCGGCTTTAACGCTACAACTTGTTGTGAAAAGGGTTTGCACTGTGGTGAGGGCACAGCTGTGTGTGTTACCAAGCGTGAAAGTTCCGAACTGAAGCTGTAGAACTAATAGAACGTGATGACACAAGAACTCATCCACAATATCCACATTTACCGCCACAAATATCCACCGTCTCGCCCCTGCCTCAGCTCCGCGTCTCACACACACACACCATGCAACTTTCATCGACCCTTTTACAGATTTTTTTCCATAGAGTCTCATCGAACAAACTAGCGCTTTTTTTGTATAACCTAGCTATGTTTCAGTTGGAATAACTCGAGGTCTGACTCGTTCCCGGCGACAGTTTGAACCTCTCTCGCGTCTGTTCTGTTGGCTTGAGCGGTCACGTATGAAGCAGCTCAGTGGTCAGGATGCCGCAATCCGCGCCGATTCGTCAATAAATGATACAAACAGCATTTCCTAGCACCTGACCTCGTACCTTTGATTTGTTTGGATTATAATATGAGTGTCGTTATCTGTTAATATCCACTGCACTTTTTTTGGAAAAATATGAGTTAACCCGTCATGTGACTGAAAAAAAACTAATCGCTTTTACTGTGAAACCGGTATATTATTGAAAACAATACTCGTGATATTTCAGATTGGTCTGTATAAAATCCGTCCCGCCCAGCCTAGTGTATACAGTAATTGATTATTTCTTCATTTTTCTCAAATTAAACTGTACAAAATTCTCGGGCGAAGTTGATCTTTTTTCCCCCTCACGAGCACTCGGGGATTAACTTTGTGCTTCATTCTGTTGGCCGTCCATATGTGAATACCAGAAGCCGAAATCACCGGCAGGCGTTCACGCGTTCTTCATGTACTTGTTAGTGTAAACTCGAACCGTGTTTTCCCCGCCATGTTCCTAAATACAGAGGCAAGCGGCAACATGCAGTATTCTATATAAACCTCTCTGTTTCTTTTCTGCATGTTAATAATTTGCACATTCACACTTATTCTCTATCGCTACTTTTTCGAATTAAGTTCCACGGCTACTTTTGATTTATTTGTCCCAAATTGACGACTTCCGTGGCATTCCGCGTTATGGAGTAAATTAAGTTTTTATGAATGGACTCCACGATCTCGTCCGCGTTTTCGCAGAAACCATTATGGTCCTAGAAATGTAACCACACTTCAGAACATTTTGGCTTGCCCTGTGTATTGTTTGAACGAGTTGCAGGGGTGACATAACGCCACAGAGTCTCTCTTTCTCTCTCTGTAGCATACGCGCCCAGATGCATTCTCAAGTACCAAAATTTTGCACCGATTGATTTAACGTAAATCCTTATCGCGTGCCTTTTGTCTCGTGTTTATTTTGAATATCCTTCGCCCTCTAAAACGTCTCAAATGCACTACTGTGCCTAGGTTGAGGAAGATACATATCTCACAGGTTTAATTACTTCATCGAGTCCCCACAATCCATGTACGTTTAGGTGCCGATGCTGTGAGATGAAATCGTGTGACTAGCTCGTACTGTGTAAATAAATAAGCTCTTCACACTCTCATTAAAGCATCATAAACTCATCAGTTCTTTCATCTTGATTAGCTCCCGCTAATAATGTCTAAGGGAAGTTGTCTTTACCCTTTTAGCTTGCTTAGTATTTACTTATGCTCGAGATACACTAAAGCGTTCCTCCACAAGCCTTGATCTTATCATCGTCCTGATAATCTTCTTTTACATTGACTTGTTCTACCAAAAAAAATGAAATTTACAGATAAAATTCAGTGTGTTCTTGCTTACTCAGTCTCCCTTTATGCTTCTCTCTCCTTACTCTACTACTAGTTACAAGTTTAATCTAAAATACCACAACTGAAGCTGGTGACACTGTTTTACTCTGTACTAATTAGAAATGTATAACTCGTCAATTCACCCATGGCAGAGGCTATGTAGCCTAGATTGTGCTATAAACGACACTTACGTAGCAGATCTGTTGATCTACTGTTCTAATTAAAAACCTTTTACAACTTGTCTATGTGTATAAAACCGGTGGGTAGTGCTTCTATACAGGGTGGTAAAACTATCTATAAGTCTATATCACATCTTCCGTATTTGAGGTTAACACTTAATCGTCTTCCTTGCGGGATTCGTGCATTGCGTTTGTGATTGTACAATGTCTATCTAGCGCCCTTTTATCTGATCACCTCCTCTATTTAGACAATTGCTAGACAAGCCAAATATGCAGTGCTCCAGGAAAAGGCTTTTGAAAAGCCCTCGCATCCTAGATCACTAACAGATTTGTATTTTAACACCCTCCAGGCACAGCATGGGGGTCCGTGGATTGTACAGTATAGGATTTCTGTATTCGCAGCCTGGCTCTTTGCTCGGTTCACAGGACTCGTATGGTTGTGAAGCACTCCTACCTTAGTTAGTGGGCTGCTTCCGCCCTTCATCTCGTTATGACTTCCCGTACTGATGATGAACGATCCCGATGAGAAGGTCCCATCCAAACCCAAACCCAAACCCTGGGGCCAAAATCCGAGCGCTGAGGATTAAACCAATTCACAGCCTAACCATCCACCCCCATGATGGAACAAAATGCACATCACATTTAAAACCAGTGTTTCTAAGACATCAGGACATCACTTTAGAGGACGATTTTTCGTGCATAAAAATAATAAGTGCCTAAATGTAGTTATTTGACTGGCTCGTGCTAGCTTACAGACAGCGCTCGCTACAGCGCACGTGTTTCATTTGTGCAGTAACGTGAGCGCGTGAAATGTAAGAGCTGGGAGGTCTGGCACACCAATATCAAGTGTGTAAACAAACTATTTCCGTAGTCTCCAAAAACGCAGTTATAAACTAAACAGCGGTTCGAAAATGTTAAAGAGTTTCTAAAGAACCCTATTGTGAGATTATGAAAGGAAGCTTCGAAACAGCAAATAACAGAACCAAAATCGCGTGAACTCGTCGATATTGGACACACATGAGGAAAAATAGCTGCGCTTATGGACTCACCCCAAAACCACCAGTTCGCCGTACTTTACTGGCTCTTTGGTGGGCGCACAGTGCTCCTCTTGACCCGGTGAAAGCATGAGGCTTTTCAAACGACACACTCTCAATTACACGATAAATCCAGCGACGAAAAGGGAAAAGACTTCAAAGGACGCTCCTAACTGCCATATTTCCCATTTACCTGCTCCCGAGTACTTTTCAGAAAAGAAAAAAAGTCAGTGAAATCCTACATCCGAGAGAGATTTAAGAAATAATGAGGATAATAATAATAAATCCTTATGTCTCGGGCATATTTCATCATAGGAACAGCGAGTAACTTAGTGCTTCCATCCGCTGTAAGAAAAACAGTACTAGTAGGGGGTGGACCGTACCATTCACTTAGAACGACTTTACGCGGGGAAGCACGCGAAGAAACTTTCCAAATATTATAGTGAATATCCTCGTAGGATTATCACTGGTTGCTGTTTACTTGGAAACTTTTGAAGACTGTGTTGCCTCTGCACAACCTGTAATGGACAGTTATATCCCGTGATATTTCAACTTTTAAGCTAAAAAAAAAGTGCACCCCCTCTAACGGCACAATCCAACACAACGGCGGTCTGAGGCGGCACCTTCAATTACGTAAACAAAAGCAGAAACTTAGATATATTTCAAGTAATACACTTGGTTTTTCGATTTGGGTACACTTTACGTAAATAATAATAATAATAGTTTGAAAAAAAAAACATTTTTATTTCTTTGTAAGTGTCACTCATATAGTATACTTATACAGTAGCCCGCGTATCAGTAACGTTAATCATCAATAGGCTAAATGTGTTTGCGTTTCCACTGATTTAAAGCAGCACACCAGCACCTCTACATTTTAGTGAAGGCTACTATACAGGCACGCTCACCCAAAATAAAAGGTCTGTCATCCTTTACTCACCTTCACGTCAAAGGTAAGCTATATAACTTCTTTTTTTCTGCAGAACACAAAAGAGATTAGTTTGCAGAACATTGTGATCGCTAACAACAGTGACCCCTCTGGCCTGTTTCATTGTACGTCCTTAATCTTATCAACTTTTGCCTAATTGCAGCTTATCATGTTTTGGTAATTTCCTGAATGGGATTTGCCTTTAACAATACATGATTTTAGACTTTCGCAAAAAGCCACGGCAGCCACGCATAGTGTAATTTAGTGCAAATGGTAGGGTCTAGAAATAAGCCTGCTCTCTGTAAACAATCACTGTGTAAATGCCTTCAGGTTGCATCCATACATCATTCTGTTAACCGCTCGGTCCCACATTAATGAAGCCTTTTGCTAGGCGTTTGTGCTTTCATTTCCATGCAGCCTTCACCGAATCAATTGAGATTCTTTTTAAGTTTGATGGCTTATAAGTTAGGATTAACTGGATTGTCTCACATCTGTAATTTGAAAACATTTTGAGACAACTAAAATGATTTAATTTCTGCTTAAAAGCAAACACCACAGGCTAATAGTAATTTTTTAACTAATAAATATACTACATTCCCCACTTGATTTAATCCTGTGGTACAATAAGACAACGTCTTTTGTATTACATTTCTGAAATGTTTGTTTCAATATGCAAATTGCAATTTGTCATTACTATGTGCATACATTTTCAGAACATTACATCAAAAGTGTTATAATTAACTGGTTCAAATTTAATTTATTTATTTATTTTAGACATACTGGAGTTAGTTTTTACATAGGCGTTTTTGGATATCCCTTTTTATCAGAAAGAGCAGATCTTTTTTTATCAGATCCTTTTTATTGGATATCTGCATAAATCTCAAAATACTGTCAACAGCCATAAAATATTCCAAATATATATGTTATATAAATCAGGTAAATTATATACACTTGAAACCATTTTTTGGGGGGGTTCCCCAAATAACTATTCAGTGAACAGTTGTTATATTTTATGTAGTTCTTTTTTAAGAGCATTTTAATCATGAATCATAAAATTCATGAATGATGAAGGTTCATGTTTATTTGTAAGAGTGTATGAACAAGCCCCTCTGTTCAAATCTTCTTAATATGGGAATAAAACTGTAAAGTTTGGTGTAAGTACGTGCTATGTGCTACTGAAGTGGAGATTTCTGAAAAAAATATTTTTGAAAAAATGTAATTTCAGAGTCAATCTCTAAAGTATGTGTTATGTTGACTTGATAAAGTGTAATTAATAAACACTTGTGTGTATGCATTTTTTTTCCCCACTTTCTGAACGAAAGACGTGTTATGAGTAAAAAATAACCTCAAATCTACAAAGCAAATTGTCCAAGATTTGTTCACCCAAAAAGAAAAATTCTGTCATGATTTACTTTCTTTCTTGCATGGAACAGCAAATCAGATGTGAGGGAGTAAATGATGACAATGTTAATTTGTGGGGAAACTGTTTTTAATATCAATTTGAAAATGTCTCTCTTGCCATTCGTTCTTCCTTTGACAAATTGGAGTGTATGTTCTCATTTGAGTGCTTGTTGTCAGTTCACTTTCTCTAAATAATTGCATGCTAAAATAGTGTTGTCATTGATCACAGGTAGTGAGGCCTCCTAGTGTACTTTTGGCCAAACCTCCCGATCAGCTGTTAAACTCCTCTACTCCTCATGTACTTTGACGGCTGTTCAGTCCTTCACACGTTCCTGCTGAATGTGTTACCTCCACACTTTTGTGAAGTCTTGTAATTAGTCCACGCTGTCACCACAGTCCATCCAGAGCAGTTAGGTTTTTTTGGTGAGTGTTTTACCTCAAATAAATAAATAAATAATTAATAAATAACAGAGCCCAGACTTTGTTCCGTCCTAATTACCTTAACCCACATGCTTTGTCATCGAGAATTTAAGCAGCACTGAAAGTCTGAATAAATACGCTTTCCATTTGTTAGGATGGAACCTCCGAGGATACCGATTGAAAATTTGGAATCTGAGGGTGAAAAAAAAAAAATCAGAATATTGAGAAAATCGCCTTTAATTTGTCCAAATGAAGTCTTTAGCAATGCGTATTACTAATCAAAAATTAATTTTTTATATATTTACGGTAGGAAATTTACAAAATATCTCATGGAACATGATCTTTAATTAATAACCTAATGATTTTTGGCATAAAAAAAAAAAATCAATAATTTTGACCCATACAATATTTTTTTTGGCTATTTGCTAAAAATATACCCAAGCGACTTAAGACTGCTTTTGTGTACTTCCATGGTCACATAATGGATGACGAAACCTGCAAAAACATAAATAAATATACGCAATAAATAAATAAATGTTTGCATAAACCCGTATTCTTTGTTTAATACTACATAATTAAACTGTTAGGAAATAGCAAATAATACAATACATTGGTGGCAAAATGGAAAATTTTTAAGACGCTAACTCATCCAACTATTTCCTTTGACTCAAACATTATTTCTTAATTAGTTTCATTTTTTTTCCTCTGCGCAACTGCAATGGATAGGTGTTCAATTTGCTAGAGTATGCGGATCGTGTGTGACGCTCTTGAGAGCATTTTAAACTGACATGCCTAGTTAACTTCATCATCACAAGGTGACTGATTTATTATCTTACACTTTTTCATAGGTTAGTTTTTTGTAGTTATTCATGAGAGAGCTAATCAAAAAGATTTAAGGTGGCCAATGTAAAAATATAATGCTTACATAGCTCTTAATTTGCATACTGAACCGTTTTTGCTTTAATAAACATACTTTTGTCAGCCGTGTATTTCTATAAATAAAAAAAAAAACTGTCTGTTCCTCGATTAAACCACTTCATACCAGTTCTCAAGGATGTATATGAGCCTCTGTTTGTACAATAATAAATTGAGAATCAACTGAGATGTACCCTTGTGTATGTCACTAATTTGGTTCTCCCGCCGTAAAGAGAGAGAGATTGCTGCAGATCGACTTGGTTGTAGAAGATCATAAAAATGATCTTACATGTACCTAAACAACGAGTAGGTAAAACCATCCTAATAAACATTAGCTGCCATCAAAAGAACGAGCCCTTTTTCCATGGATAAAGTGAATAATCTCATGATGACCATGGGATATTGATATTACAGTTGTCTCTTGGTGGAGACTCAATCGGGTTACAAAAAATGACGTCAGGAAACGACACTGGCCATTTCTTTGGGTCGTTTGTAAAGTCACAGATACTGTACGGACAATACAGCTCAGTTTTTTATGTATCTTGCTCTGTTGAACGGAAAAAGTGACTTTACGTAGGCCATACTGGATTAACACCATGCATTTCCCGTCAGAGGGAAAGCATTGTTTCCCCCATGCCGCACCCCCAGCTATCACATGACCCCGACCAAGTTCATGGTTGACACCCTCTCATTAGCATGCTGTGCAGAGGAAAAATAAATGAAGAAATAAATGAGTGATTAAAAGAAAACAGTTAGGTTGAGTTTAGCATTTCCTTAAACATTTTCCATTTGCCCACCAATTTATTTTATTTATTTGCCTACTTTAATCACGTTTAATTATTTCTATATGTATTTAAACAAGAATTTGTGTATTTATACAGACATTTTTTTATTTATTTGCATATTTATTTATTTTATTTGGTGTATTTATTTATTTATTGTTTTTTGCAGTTGTTCATCCTCCATACATATGGGTACATTTCACAAAAATCTATCAAAAAAGAAAAAAAGAAATGGAAAAATTGAATTATATTTTGTTTAAAGAATATGAAGCCTACATATATTATTTAAACACACACACACACACACCGAGCACACACACCCACACTTTGACATTATTTGTTGTCCTGCCATAATGCTGATAGGAATTTGACTGCATAAGGGAAAACAAAAATAATTTAAGAAAAAGAAAAAAGAAAAAGAAATTGGAATATCCAGATGCTTAACAGTAATGCAGTTGTATATGGGGACAAGGTGCTTAATTGTCATGAAATAATGTCACAGAAGCAAAACATAGGCTAGAAATAGGCTTCATTTTGATTTTACAATATATAGCTTATTTCTTCGCCTTGCAATTGTGAGGTTCTGAGCAGTTTTGAAATATTGAGCTTCAAAGTTTTTGTGTTCCATAGATTCCAGTAGATAGAACCCTTTTTTTTTCTCTAAAAAATGCCCAAAATGTACACAGCTTACAGAAGAAACATCAAATAATGTAAATAAGTGGTCACAGAATAACAATATATGAATAACAGATAGAACCTTATAATTCCAAAGTTGATTTATTTATTTACTTACTTTAATTGGACATGTTTTGAAATGTAATTTGGACACGAATTTCACCCCATACAGATTTTCTAAAATGCCACTGTCAAATTTATTTATATAGCAATATTTAAAACAACATGAGTTGACTGAAGTACAACAATGAATAAAGTGCCATAAAATAATAAAAAATTGACGATAAAGTAAAATGAAAATAAAACAGAAGTAATAGTATACACTAAAATCATAAACAAATTTAAGAATGTCTCTATGACTTGTTCAGACGTTTGCGGTCAGTAAGACTTTTTAATGTTTTTGAGCAAGAAATACTTCTGCCCTATAAAAGCCACAAGGTGTTATTTATTCTGTATTTAACAGTGTGTCAATTTAAAAATTTCACTTCTGGTCGTAGAGCCGTCTGCACGCACTAATAAACAAACTAATAAACCAGATGTATGCCCATCTTTATACAGAGGCTCTTTTTAAAAACACATTCATTTTGAGAGAATTTTAATTAAACATCTATAGAACATCCCAGATCTTGTAATTAATTACTGCAACATTAATCTGTTTTTAAACAGTTAGTTGCACGGTAGGTGCGTCCAAAAATCTGCTTCTATTGTTCTTACATTATGCCACTTCTGAGTAAACAAACACAAGATTTTGTTTTGCTTAGTATGTTGATGAATAACAATGCTGTGTCAATGACTTAAATATTTCTCAATTTCACCAACATGCTGACAGCATCCAATGAGCACATGTGTGTTGCGTATGGGAAGAGGTTTTTTTATGAATTAGTCAACCCCTCTCCCACCCTCCACGTGCCTGGATGAAGGATCAAAGACTCGGTCGCTCATTCCATCTTGATGGATAGCAGATGCAAAGAGATGCTGTTCCTGAAACGCATGTGTCTGGTTTAGATCTTTGTACTATGAGAATATAACTGCATGAACAAAAGAGAAATTAGTAGGCATGACGCATGAGAGAATGATTGCGCAACTTAGACAAGAGTCAAACTCTGGACTGAATCATGATTTTGTTTTCTTTAATAATGCATAAACACTACTCAGGATCTGTGTTGGGGAAAGTAACTTTTAAAAGTAATGCATTACAATATTGCGTTACTCCATAAAAAAGTAACTAATTACGGTACTTAGTTACTATTTATGGAAAGTAATGCGTTACGTTACTTTTGCGTTACTTTTTAAATCTGGACAAGGCTTGCTTGTTTGTTTTTAAAATAAAAAAGTTATATTTTTGGCAAATATAAAAGCCTTTTCACACCAAAAGTGAAATGAATAAGCCTCAGGCTGAAGGGAAAGTAAATTTACGTCCGTACAGTAGAATGCAGAAGAAGAAATTTCAACACACTTCAGCAATAAAAAAGACACAAATGTTTGTCTAGAGTAATTTGTGCTTATTAGTACGGTTGAACTGGATCATCGAAGGTCAGAAGCAAAGACATTGGTTAATAGAATGGGATTAAATACGTAAAGGATATTTGTGTTATTTAACGTATTTAATTATTGCAGGTTTGCACCATATTTTGAGTTGCATTATTTGTATTCATTTTTAGGAATATTGAATCTGTGTTTTTTTGTGTGTGAGTGAGATGAATTAATGCATATTCATATTTATTTTAGAACTACAGTAACATCTTCTGATTTCTCTCAACATGGGGACAGGAGAGCTGTCAATCAATAAATTGGAAAAAAAAAAGTAACTTGCGTCACTTATTTGAAAAAGTAACTGAGATATTCTCTTGTAAATTAAAAAGTAATGCGTTACTTTACTAGTTACTTGAAAAAAGTAATCTGATTACGTAACTCGCGTTACTTGTAATGCATTACCCCAACACTGTTCAGGAGGATCTGAAGAAACCTTGCAATGCTAGTTTATTTTGTGGGTGGTTGTCAGGGAGTTGTTTTGCTTACTTTTAAGGTGCTTTTTAGTGGCCTAAGATAGCGATGCATGATATTGGATTTTTGGCGATATCCGATATGCCGATATTTTTCAACTAATTTTGGCCAATGCCGATACCAATATATTTCCTTTTGTTTGGAAACAACACCAAGTCTCTCCTGTGCAGAAATTATAAGCAAAATATTTTACATTTTGGTTAGTTTTTAAAAATAACTTATTTGTTATAATTAAATAAACAATAATGAAGGTTTTTTTGACAGTACATTGAAGCTTTGAAAATAACTACAAATAAACTATATATCAATCATTGCATTTTTTCCCCCAGAAAGATGCAATGTTAACCCTAACTTTTTATTTTAAGATTTAACATTTGTAGATGGTCTAAAGCAAAAGAGTTGTAAAAATTCTGAAAATCTTTTAGAGCTTATGATTTGTTTAAAATAAAACAAATTACACAGTAATGAATAAATCAGTATATATAAAAAAAATTATTTCATTTAAAAGTGTCATGTTTGGGATTTTATTTGAAGCTATAGCTTCTGACTTTTAAATCAAAACATACTCATGATTTTATGGCATCAATTACTGCTTTATTTAATCAGAAACTCAGTCTAAATGTTATTTGTGTATTTTAATTTCATTTCATTAGAAGTAGGCCAACAGCACCCCCGACAGATAAACTACTTGCGTAACTGAAGAGGGGCTTTAGGACCCGGGAGAGGCCTGTCACTATGTGCGTATTCCTGGTGCTATTACTGTTTACTCTATCATACACCAAACGCGTCATCTAATCGCTAGCACACCCTGAGCAAATGTGAGATAATGTATTCCTCTTATCGGAAAGACATATCGGCATAATTTTTCATATCTGGCCAATGGACCACAGATATTTTGCCCACATTTAAAGCCATTATTGGGCGATTCCGATATCAGTCCGATAATATCGTGCAACTCTAGCCTAAGACAAAGATCCCTAGCACTGTGTTCGAATTCACAGTGACTGATTCTACCACAGCAGAGTCAGTAAATGATGTTGTTGTTACTCAACCTGTGTAAGTCTATCAGACTGTGAGAGATTCAAGAAGATCTTTGAGGACTTTGACTCATGTAAGTTATTGCTTCAGGTCAGAGGAGTAATGTCACGCTCTGCGTTCATGTGTTATTTTACACCACTTCCAAAATGGACACCTAAAGTAGGAAAACCCTGTTTAGCTTATGATCAATGGTTACGTTCATAAATGGAATATATTTCCATACTATCCTTACTATATCTGCAGTAGGATGTCCTTGTGGAAAAAGAAGTACACTTTAGCATACTTAA
>JADLZN010000021.1:0-83487 GCA_018155175.1 Sinocyclocheilus anophthalmus
AGCAGTTAACTGGGTCGAGCTAGCGGTCTCTGCACCAAGAAGTGAAAATTTCCACTTCAAGGCGTACAGTTTCCCCGTGGAGGGAGCTCTGGATTGGAGGACGGTCTCAACAACCTCAGTTGAGAGACAGGAAGCTGCGAGTTGTGCCCCCCCAGGGGCCACACCCACAACTTCCACAGCTCCGGGCGGGGGTGGAATATCATGCCCTCCATCTGTGAAAGGAGGTCCCTCCTGACGGGAATCTCCCGTGGAGAGCCGTCGAGAAGGGAAATCATGTCCGAGAACCATACTCGGCCCGGCCTGAACGGGGCTACTAGCAGAAGACGGAGCCTTCCCGGCGCACTCTCTCCAGAACTCCCCGGGAGCAGAGCGATCGGGGGAAAGGCGTACAGACGAAGCCTCGGCTACGTCTGTACCATGGCATCCAGCCCCTGTGGAGCTGGATGAGTCAGAGAGAACCGGAGGGGACAGTGCGATGTCATAAGAGTCGTAAACAGGTCCACCTGCCTGGCCAAAAAGTCTCGATATTTGCTTCACCACCCTGGGGTGAAGCATTCATTCCCCAGGCCTCGGCCCCTGCCTCAACAAGATGTCTGCTCCCATATTGAGATGCCAAGGAATGTGAACTACTCTCAGCGAGAGAAGTTTGCCCTGGGCCCACACATGGATCTGGTACGCTAGTTTGTACAAACGGCGTGAGCGCAGACCTGCCTGGTGGTTGATGTAAGAGACCACCTCTGTGTTGTCGGTGCGCACCAACACATGGTGACCTCTTAGGTCTGGGAGGAAGTGTCTTAGTGCATGAAGCATGGCCAGCATCTCCAGGCAGTTGATGTGCCACGTGAGATGGCGACCACTCCACAGACCACGGGCAGGGTGGCCACTCATGACCGCTCCCTAACCGGTGAGGGACGCGACCGTCGCTAGCGTTACGCAGTGACAAGGAGCTCCCAGCGCCGGGCCCTGAGCCAAGGACCAAGGTTTCCTCCACATGTCTAAGACACGTAAGCAGTGCGGCGGGACCTTGAACATGCAAAGTGGGTTTACCCTTGGGGAGAAATCCCTGGTCTTGAGCCACCACTGTAGTGGCCTCATGTACAGCAGGCCAATAGGGATCACGTTGGACGCAGCTGCCATCAGACCCAGCATTCTCTGAAACTGCTTGACAGTGAGTGACCGGCCTTCTCTGACTCTCGCGACTGCGGTGAGGACCGACTCGATCCGAGTAGGGGACATACGTGCCTGCATCGGGGTCGAATCCCACACCACGCCTAGATAAGTGGTCCTCTTTAATGGAGAAAGCACACTCTTCCTAGTGTTTAGTCTCAACCCCAGCTCTCTCATGTGGGCGAGAACGACATCTCGATGTCGAACCACCATCTGCTCTGATTGAGCTAGTATTAACCAATCGTCAATGTAATTAAGTATGCGGATGCCCTGGAGTCGCAACGGACCCAGGGCTGCATCCACACACTTTGTGAAAATGCAGGGTGAGAGTGCAAGGCCGAAAGGAAAAACACGATATTGGTACGCTTTGCCCCAGAAAGCAAACCTCAGGAACCTCTTGTGTTGAGGAAGGATGGATACATGGAAGTATACGTCCTTTAGATCGACCGTGACAAACCAGTCCTCGGACCTGATCTAAGACACGACTTGTTTGAGTGTGAGCATCCTGAACTTCGTCGCATGACTGAGCGGTTCAATAGGCGCAGATCTAAAATGGGACGTAACCCCCCATCCTTCTTCGGAACGATTAAGTAACGGCTGTAGAACCCGGAGTCTCTCTCGTGCATAGGGACCACCTCGATGGCCTCCTTCTTCAAAAGAGTACTACTTCTTGTTCCATGACCAGAGCCTGCTCGGGGCCCCCAGCGGGGGCGTAATCCCGTTGAAATGAGGCGGAGGAGAACCAAACTGAATTCTGTAGCCTCTCTCTACAGTGTGCAGGACCCACTGAGACACATTTGGCAGTAGTTTCCACGCTGCCAAAACGTCTACTAAGGGAATCAGTCTCTCGAGATTGATCTCTGGTGTAATACGAGCAGCCAGCTCGGTGCCCTGTACGGCGAACCAGCAAGGGAACAACCGACACCCGTGCTCTATAGACCTCCGCGAGGTGGCGAGCTCCTTAGCCCGCTAACGTTGCCGGTCGGTGACGAGAGTGGCGCTATGCGGGAGACCGCTGCTCCCTGTACCTTCCGGCATGGTTAGCATCCGATCTCCTGAGGGACTAGGCTATACGGACGACTGTGTTGGCGGTGTAACCGCTGCACCCCAGATGGGACTGCCTCATAAGTCCTTGGCCAGTGCGTGCGACTAGGGTACCTTCTTTCCTTCATTATGAAGGACCCTGTATAACCCGACTGCCTCGCATGAAGAGGGACCACCTCTATGGCCCTCCTTCTCAAAAGAGTGACTCCTTCTTGGTTCACATGACCATCAGCCCTGCTCGGGTCCCAACAGCGTGGGACGTGCCTCTTTCTACAGTGTGCAGGACACATTGAGACACATTTGGCAGTAGTTTCCATACTGCCAAAAAGTCCACTAAGGGAATCAGTCTCTCGAGACTGACTCTGGTGTAACCAGAGCGGCTAGCTCAGTGCCCTGAAGCGGAGGACCGGCAGGAGACAGCCGAACTAGCTGCTCTAGAGACTCCGTTGAGGTTGGCAGCCTCTTAAGAAACCGCTACGTTGCGCGTGCGGTAACTAGAGTGCGCTCGCGGGAGACCGCTGGTGCCCCCCTGTCCTCCGGCATGGTTAGCAGACCGATCTCCTGAGGCACTGAGTTCGATAACGGACACCGTGGTAATGCGTGTGGTAACCCCTGGCACCCCCGAGGGCCTGCCCTCTGAGTCCCCTTGCCATGGCATCCAGGATCTTTTTGGCTCGAGACCCTTAGTCTTTAAGCTACGGTCCCGCAGATCCGGCTTAATACTTCATTTTATTGCTTAGAATTAAATGCAGTCAACAACCAGAGGTGTAAATATGGTCTGTTGAGTAAGATTTACATCGAAATCGAATTATGTAATATACGCGTTGCCTCGGCAGCGTGCGAGCCACTCAGTCACACCAACAACATCAATCTCCTCAGAAACAGATGGCCGCATCAGCAAGCTCTCATTCAGAGGGGGAAGAACCGCAGCGCGGGCTTCCAAGCCTCGAGAACGAGCTCTAGATCTAGAGAACATGGGTGGAGATAGGAAGAGCCGTCTCCAACGTCTGCTAGATCATGAGCGATCTCCACGTTCTCAGTCGCTGCTGTGCCTCAGCAGCAGCGGGACCGCAATATCAAGATCACAGGCATGGACACACTCCTTGGAGCGTGCCCGGCGAGAGCGGAGCGATTAACAGCGGGCTTCTTTTTTTTTTTTTTCTTTTTTCTCTTTTTTTTTTCTCTCGGAGCCGACTGCCGTCGGCTCCGCTCACCCCCAAAATTGATGCTGTTCATTATATCAGGCAAATACATGCTGGTGTTACGGTGTTTTGTGCAACTGGTGAGCTTCGACCAGCCCTCCGTATCACTTCCTCCTCGAGAAATACAGGCGGAGACGTCGCGCCCGCTGACACTTCCGTTGGCTTTTTCTCCGTAGGAGTGAGGCAAATGTACCAACATTCCCGCAAGCGCCGGGCTTCCGACACCGCCTCTAGAACGCGCTGGAGCTACGGAATCGGGGATTTGTACATGAAGTAGAATTGATGGGAGCGCCCGGCACATTCCCTCCACACCGCGTCCATACCTCGAGCTCAACTCTACCATGGACTATCATCCGCGCTCTAAAAAGTTTTTGGTTTTCTACCGCCTCGGCTATATTCGCCGGGCCGGCACCTATGAGAAACCTATTGAAAGCCTCCTCCCCCTCCAAAGAGAGCCCTCTGGAGCAAAGCAACCGCAGTAACCAAACGCAATACCAAACGGCCGTCAGCTCCCTGGTGTGGTTTTCCCCCCCCCAAGGAGACTGACACAATACATGATGTGCTTGAGCTCATCCCGTACAGACAACAAACAAAAAGTCGTATTCCCCTCACACGCTGCTGTGAGAAGTATTCGGGCAGGGAAGAACACACAGCATTGAACGCTGCCTGCCCTCGCCTTAGTGTATGGTTTTGTCTTGCTTTAGATTTCGTGACAGACAACACTAATAGACTCACAAACAGATATCAGATCTGACACCCTCAGGCACCCCATGCTCTCACAATGGTGCTGAATGACAAAAGCCTGAACGCTGGTTTTCTCACTCCCGCACGTTGTGCCTCATATATCATAGGCTATATATCTCTGTCGACCATATTACTATTAACGGGCTGGATCTACACACGACGGTCCAGGGAGCCCGTCACGTAGAAGGCAAGTTCCCCTAGGACGTTTCCGACAGCTCGAGATTCCTGGCGGACTGGGTATGTGTCACAACCTGTAAACATTGAGATTATGCCTACGGTGACAAATCAGCGATCCCTAGATTGAAATCGCATACACGAGAATGTCTTAGTTTCATTTAAATTGGTTTCCATGGTGCCGCGTTTCCACCGCTATCGTCTGTTGTCCTCAAAGCGATACCTGCTCCACAGACCGCGTGTTCCCCAACCTTTTTTTAGTTCCGTGCTCTGGCAATGGCCCTTTGGAAATTTTAAACACTTTCTGGCAAACACCCTACGGACTAATTTATTTTGTCACAGAGTGTTTGAACAGCTTAACTTTGGATATGATAATTCTGACAAGTATTGTGATATTCGGCAGTACAACAGCGGAAACTGTCGCCGGAATAGTAATGTCTACAATATTTATTTACATATTATAAAACATTTGTCCATTCATGGTGGCAATCAGTAGCTATGTCTAATGAAAGACCAATGTTAATAATTGACCGATTTTAATGTAGCTTTATACATTTGGATGTAACAATTATTGTATTAAGCATATTATAGCTATTCTCACAAATTTTTGCTCACTCAGTGGTTTTTTTAATTTTACAGTGGGGTAAATTTGGTGCAGTAGCACGAGATAGATTGATTTAAAACTTTGAATTGAATAAAAAAAAATGACAAGTAAGCAGTCAGTAATAAAATAAGAATAAATAAAGAAATTAATAATGATAGCATAAATAAAAAATAACGACAGGCCTTCGTATTAAATAAATTGCTTTTTAGTTTTTTCAGGTAGGTCTAACAGTAGGGTTAAGAATTTTAACTTTTTTTTCCTTTTCTCTTTTTTTTTTTACCAATTATCCAATATGTTTAGTCCTAGAAGCTATATTATCAGACACGCTAGCATAAAACATAACGGTTAGCACAGGGCTGTCCAAACTCGGTCCTGGAGGGCCGGTGTCCTGCAGAGTTTAGCTCCAACCCCAATTAAACACACCTGAAACAGCTAATCAAGCTCTCATAGGCATACTAGAAACTTACCAGCAGTTGTTTTGATGTCAAGTGTTGGGAGGTAACTCCCGGCGCCTCCCAGGACGAGTTGTGGGCATGCCCTAGTGTATGCGATCATGAGAGAGGGCAGCGCTTTCAGTTTGGCCCTATGTTACCACACCATTTTTACAGTCCACAGTCAGGTCTACCTTGCCAACCGAAACGAATACTGACTACATCTATGTGTCCTGTCGCCTCAATCTTTTAAGTGGACTTTTGCTGTTTCCATTTCGCAGATGGTTAACGAGTGAGCGCTGAGCGGAGCCGCACACACAAAGCACGATGCGGTATAATACACAGACATGCGTCACACCACGTGAAAGTGAAACTGAAGGCGGGTGACCCTTTTTTGCCGTCGCCGGCAGCCAAAGACATTTCCTTGCACCCTCTCTAATGTGTGCTCTCTGGCGCACTTGTCAGAAATGGATATTGTATAATAGCTGCTTTTTTGAACATTTGAGCAATTTAAAAATATTAAAAAATGATTTTTTATATATCAACCTGGGTGCGACCCCCCCCGGCCACTTTATCACAGGTCCTCCTCTCTGCTAGCTCCGGCACCCCTGTTGGGAAACACTGCTCTAGACTACGTGTTGCTCCAGCTGTATGAACACAGATGCGTAAATACTACTGCAAATATGCTTTTTTCAATTAACAGACCAGGTAATATACACTGCGATATGGATTAAAACAGCATTCACTTATCTTAGATGTGGATTTCAGATGTTCTGAAACACGCTGCAACAGTTTGATTTGTGAGCAGCGATGCTTAATTTGCTCCGGAGCAAGCTGAAAAGCTGCTGAATAATATTGAATAGAGCTTATATAGGAATGCCGTGATAGGCGTCGTATTGCTATAGGTAAATGTGATCAGCTGAGAATCAGCTGATGCAAGCATGACTCATGTGACCTGCCAGAACTAACGCTAACGCTTAATTTATGAACTCAATGATCACAATATGGGCACAAATACAAGTTCAAGGATATTTACAGTGTACTTTATTTTCTGAGTGATACTAATATCAATGTGCTAGTAGTATACTTGTACTTGTGATATTTCAATACGTCCTGGGACTAAATTGGCCCACTTTTTTGTATATAAAAGTATACGTTTAAAGTGACGAAAGTACTAACAACTAGTTACAATTTTTTTTTTAGTATGACAACTAGACATATTAAGGGTTGTATTCACACCTGTCTTGTTTGGTTAGATTGAATCGAACTCAAGTTTGTTTCCCCTATTGGTGCGGACCTTTTGGGCAGGTGTGAATACAACAATCGCACTTGGGTGCGGACCAAACAACAGTACCGAGACCCAGCTGAAGAGGTGGTCTCGGTCCGGTTCCAAATTAACTCTGGTAGGGTTGAATAGATGAACCAATGAATGGTTGACTTTAAGCACACGTGTGGTTTTGTTTACAGTTTCTGGTTCACTTGCAAAAAGGTCAGTGTGAAAGCAAACCACCGCACCCAAAAAAAAAAAAAATCACGTGTTTTGTTCTGAACCAAAGCAAGTGACTAAGCTGACTTTCCGTTGTGAATACCCCTATACTAACTATACTGCTAGTTTTAGGAGGTATACTTTTGCCAGCACTTTTTTAGTTTATAGTACTCTCTGTGGTATACTCCACAAAACTAAGGCAAGGCAAGGCAATTTTATTTGTATAGCACATTTCATACACAATGGTAATTCAAAGTGCTTTACATAAAATAAAATAAAAACAATAATCACAACAATAAAACAAGGAATTTAAAAACTTTGAAAAAAAAAAAAAATTGATTTAAGAGGTTTAAAATGAATTTAAGAAGACGATTATACATATAATATAGTGCAATCAGTTCGGACATTGCACAGTGCTCATTCAGTAAATTCACAGCTAAACAGATGATTTTTGAGTCTAGATTTAAATGTGACTAATATTTTAGCACATCTGACTTCTTCTGGAAGCTGATTCCAGCTGCGGGCGGCATTATAGCTAAAAGCGGATTCCGCTTGTTTTGTGTGAACCCGTGGTATTTCTAACTGACTCAATATTAATGATCTGAGTGGTCTGTTAGGTTTTATATTCAGTGAAGGCGAGCCACATGAGTGGCCCAACAAACATATCTTCTATATATTTAGGTCCTAGGCCATTGAGTGATTTATAAACGAGTAAAAGTACTTTAAAATCAATCCTAAATATAACTGGAAGCCAGTGTAAGGACCTGAGGACTGGTGTAATATGCTCAGATTTTCTGGTTCTAGTCAGAATTCTGGCAGCAGCGTTCTGGATGAGCTGCAGCTGTCTAATGGTCTTCTTGAGAAGGCCGGTGAGGAGACCATTACAAAAGTCCACCCTGCTGGTGATAAAGGCATGAACAAGTTTCTCCAAGTCTTGACTGGAAACAAAACCTCTAATTCTTGCAATGTTTTTGAGATGATAGTATGCTGATTTAGTTACAGCTTTGACAAGACTACTGAAACTAAGGTCTGTCTCCAGAATCACACCAAGATTCCTGACTTGATTTTTAGTTGTTAGACCCCTAGAGTCAAGGTATGCATTCACCTTGAGAACTTCATCTTTGTTTCCAAATGCAATGACTTCGGTTTTTTTCTTTGTTTAACTGAAGAAAGTTCTCGCACATCCAACTGTTAATTTCATCAATGCATTGGCAGAGGGAGTCATTGGGGCTGTAGTCATTTGGTGATAAGGTTAGGTAAATCTGGGTATCATCTGCATAGCTGTGATAGGCGATTTGGTTATTTCTCATTATTTGACTTAGTGGGATCATATACAGGCTAAACAAGAGCGGTGCAAGAATTGAGTCTTGTGGGACTCCGCATGTAATGGACGTCCACTTAGACTTATGTTCTCCTATACTCACATAATAACCTCTCCCTTCTAAGTATGACCTGAACCATTTGATTACCATCCCAGAAAGCCGACCAAGTTTTCCAGTCTCTCTAGAAGTATGTTATAATCGACAGTGTCAATGTAGCACTGAGATCTAGTAGTACCAGAACTGATATTTTGCCAGAATCAGTATTTAAGTGAATATAATTTATTATCTTTATGAGTGCTGTTTCTGTGCTGTGATGCGGTCGGAAACCGGATTGAAAATTGTTCAGGTATCCATTTGAGTTTAAGTATTTGTTCACTGATTACAGACTACGTCTTTCACTATCTTTCCCTATAAAAGGAAGATTGATATGGTCTATAGTTGCGCAATATGGGTTTATCAAGATTCTCTTTTTCCAGAAGGGGTTTAACAACTGCAGTTTTCAGGGAGTTTGGAAAAGTCCCAGAAAGAAGTGAGGTGTTCACCACTTCTAAGAGATCTGCTTCCAAACAGTTTAGCACCCTTTTGAAACAATATGTGGGAAGTGTGTCAAGATAGCATGTTGACGATTTAAGGTGCTGTACTATTTCTTCCAAAATTTTGCTATCAATTTCTTCAAAATCAGACATAGTATCTTCTTTTTGATATTGTGGTCGAATATGTCTAACCTCTGCATAACTTGGGGATGTGCTAATCGCCTTCCTGATATTATTGATCTTCTCAGAAAAGAAGGAAGCAAACTCATTGCACTTGCTGTCGGAGAGCATTTCACTGGCAATCTGATTTGGGGGGTTTGTCAGTCTCTCAACAGTAGCAAAAAGAGTGCGAGTGTTGTTTAAGTTACTGTTTATAAGGTTTGAGAAGAATGACTGTCTAGCTTTGCCTAGTTCCACATTGAAAGTACGAAGGCTGTCTTTATAGATGCTATAATGAATTTCAAGTTTTGTCTTCAGCCACATCCGCTCAGCTTTACTGCGTTGTCTTTTTCATACTCTGTACTGCTGTTGATTTCCTCCAAGCTGATTTCTGTCTGCCAGTCTTTCTGCTGACTTTCAAAGGAGCAATGTCATTAATAACATTTTTAACTTTTGAGTTAAAGGAATCAAGGAGAATATCAACAGTGTCTGCAGAAATGCTTGGTGTTAAAGATTTAGCCTTCATAAATAGCACACTAGTGTTTTCGTTAATGCATCTCTTTCTGACTGAGACCGATCTAGATTCAGTGGTAACAGAGATCAATATATCAAAGAAAATACAGAAGTGATCAGATAGTGCTACATCCTTAATAACAATGGATGAAATGTTTAGACCTCTACTGATGAGTAAATCTAGAGTATGTCCCCGATTGTGTGTGGGTTCATGCACATGCTGAATCAGGTCAAAAGTATTTAGAACAGTTATAATTTCTTTTGTAGTTTTGTTTTCTGCATTATCTATGTGAATATTAAAATCCCCTGCAATAGCAAAACAGTCAAACTCTGAGGAAATCATTGATAGCATTTCTTTGAACTCTTCAACAAGGCTGGAGAGTATTTTGGAGGCCTGTAAATAATGATAAACAGAATGCGTGGAGCACCTTTCAACACAATCCCTAGATATTCAAAAGACAAGTACTGACCAAATGACACTTGCTTGCATTGATAGACATCTTTAAATAGAGCAGCTACACCTCCAATTCTCCTAACAGTCCTGCAAACACTCATGAAAGTGAAGTTAGGAGGGGCTGTTTCATTGAGGACCGTTGCACTGCAGCTGTCTTCTAGCCATGTTTCATTTAGAAACATAAAATCCAGGTTGTTTGTGGTTATTAAGTCATTGATTAGAAATGATTTATTTTTTAGTGAGCGAATGTTTAAAAATGCTAACTTGATGGCATTGCATCTTGTCTCAACAGCAATATTAGTTTGATGCATAACAGGCCGCAGATTAGATAAGTCAGCCGTACGGCTTAAGAAGGCCTTAGACTTTCTATCCCGTGATAGAACAGAAATAGAGAAAACTACAGGCACATTGGGTTCCCTCTTGTTCTGTAAACATTTGTGAATGTTGCTGCTATTATAGCGGGGACCCGACACATATCACTGGGAGCTGTTATCAGTTGTTTTTGGTTCACCTACAGCAGATGGAGGGTTTGGGCCCTGGCGTTGTGGCAGCGGCCGGAGAGCTCTCACAGGAGGAGGAAGACGAGCTGGGCCCACAGGCTTTGGTGGTTGTGGGGCCTGCCGTTTTTTAGTTGATATCTGGGGGCTTGCAGCAAAAGAGTGGGAGAGTCTGGTTCCAGCATAAACCAGTTCCTCCATTTTTCTGTGAGAAGCTTAGAAGTGGAGTTGTTGGAGAGAGGGATAATGTGTCTGGTTAGCAGGGCTGTGGCTCTGTTGTTTCCGGTGGCTGAAATATGTTGTCCTGGCTTCCCTGGTTGTTTTCCAGAAAGTTGTCCTTGGGTTACGAGTCTTGGAGCTGTTCTGATATGTTACAGTCTGTCTGTGATGAGCTCTGTGGGCAGGGCTCAGCCGTGATGGTGTCCATGAGCAGGGCTTGTTGTTGTGGCTGCGTGTTATCAGTGTCCTTGTGGGATGTGTCAACCACATGATGACTCGGAAGCTGTTACTAGTTTAATTTTTTATACTGGCAAGTATGCGTAGAATCTTTCTTTAGCTTCACTCTTTTCTTAGCTGTTTTACTAGTTTAATTGTTTTATACTGCAAGTATGCTTAGAATCTTTCTTTAGCTTACTCTTCATATATTATTTTTGCACTTTAGGCATAAACCAAAAATGACTATGTCCCTCCATCTTCCTAAACCCTTACTCTCTGTAGCTCACAGGAGGCCTGGAGTCTTTCGCAGCATCTTCAGCCACAGGCGGGGAATCACTCTGGATGAAAGGCCAGTCCATCACACGACGCACACACACATTTAAGCTCTCACTCACACATACAGACAATTCAAACAATTCTCCAATTCATCTGCCTATTAAGAAGGACAGACAAGATGTAATAAGGTCTAATCACTTGTCTACTTTTTTTGTAACTTTAGAGAAGATAAGGTAACACTGTCATCACACATACAGTACAAGTAACTTTGTCGATTTCCAACCAGTGTGTTCTCCATGTTACCTGTGCCAATATATCCCTGTTTATTTGTCAGCAAAGCCTTCTGACAGTTCAAGGGCTTTTCTGAAGCTACAGATTGTACTTCTGCATTTCTGCATTCTTCTCAAGTACAGTCGTATTGAGCCCAGACGTTTTCCTACTTTTTGGCAAAAGTATACCACTTTACTACTGTACATGATTCTAGAAACTCCCCCATAATGCAAACATATTAGAGTATGTGGCTGATGAAGGGCCAAGACTGGGAAAATCTCCAGCGAAAATAAATTTGCGATCCACGCTTCTTCATTCGTTAAACAAATAATTTTGCAGCACTGCTGTATGTAAGCTGTGACCATTATTCTTCTCCATATCCAGTGTAGCGTCTCGACTAATCTGACACACTAATTTTTATTTGATTTAACAAATCAATTATTCATTAGATTAACAAATCGTTACAGTCCCCTCACTCAATAAACTGGATGCCAGGATTTCTGCTGAACACCATCCCCCATATCACTGGTTTTATTACCCCCCCAGGAATGTGAGTAGGATAACCCACTCTTTCATTTGGAGGACAAACGCACAGTAGAAATTGACTTTTCTACTAATTAATTCATAGGAAAACCTTTCTTTGAATGAACACACATATTCTTCAGGCCATTGTGTATATTATTGCTGTTTTGTATTAATCTGTTGTATTATAGACTATTTTTATTCATGCTTACGATAAACCACTCATTCATATAACATTACATATAGCTTGTTTAGTATCTATGAAATCGCCTTCTGATGATCTAAACAAGAATGTATATTATATGTTGTTACATAGGCAATATATTAGTGCCCTGAGAACCTTTAGTATTTTCGATTCAAGTTCCAGATACTAAAGTACCATGTTTCCACACAAAGAGTCATAAACTCCACAGGATCTCAAAACGCCCACTTGGGATTCCGGCTTTTCTCATTGGATAAGCCCATCTTGAGAGGCGGGGATCTTCTCCGACCTTAAAGGCCCGGCTCCAGGGACCCACCCCAGTCGGTGGTTAGGTCAGAAGCAAAGATGAAGATGTGAAAAAAAAACGCTTCAGGATATCATAGCTGGTGCCAGGCCTTTCGGCCTTGAATTTTCATTCACCAAAAATTCTCTGACTCAAACTGGTTATTTTCATCAATTATCAAACTTAGTCTTATTAATTGATACATTATGTATAATTTGCACCTTTTTACAAAGGTTTGTTTGAACTCAGAATCTGACGTATCCTTGAAGGCTTGGATCTGTTGAATATGCACAATGGTTCCATAAATGTCATTCCTTATGTCCCTTTCTTTAGTGCTAAACTTTAACCCATTCCTATACCAACTGTATGCGTGTGTATTTGTGTGTATGTGTATGTTAGACCAGTTATGTGTGTATGTAGGATGTTAAAAACCAGCTTTTGTGTGTGTGTGTTAGACCAGTTTATGTTTTTATGTAGTATGTTGGACTAGTTTAAGGGTTTATGTAGTTAATAAAACCTTACTTGTATCACACTTGAAGTTGTTCATCGTTTGCTCATAACTGGAGTCACTTAATCATGCAGATTTACACTACAAGCTTTGTAGAATTGTACAGTAAGAAGGTTATTTCCCTTAACCAGGAAATTAACTTTTTTAGAATTGACAAGACAGTTGACCCTGATAGGTCAGCTAAATATCTACAGCGGATCTCAAATATGAATAATTAATTATAACTAGTAATGGTTAATTATTCATATTTCCTGTCGTTGAGCTAAATTCGCTACACCAGTGCCCTCCTATTATTGATTTGTACTCTGTCATGATCCCAGCCTGGGTTCCCCTGTCTTGTGTATTATACTCTTATTTGCACACTTGTGTTTCTGTGTCCCCATCCTGTTTGCCTTTTGTTTCGCTTCTTGTTTCCTCGTTATCCTGTGCATATATACCTATGTGTTTACCTTGTTCATTGCCAGTCGTTGTTCTCTTTAGATGTCTGTGTGCTTGTGTTCCTCTTTAGAGGCTCTTGTCTAGACTTCCTGGTTTGTTCCTGCTCTGTGTTTCTGGTGTACCTGTGTTTTGTTTGTTTCTTTAGTTAGTTAATATACCCTGCTGTGACCCAAGTGTGACTTGTATAATTTTTTTTTCATATTATGAATTATATGCTAAATATGTTTTTCTTTACTTTTGAATCAGTTTGAATCCACTTAAATTATTTGTACTAAACCACAGATTTGTTCACAATTGAAACACCACTACTGAGTGTAGCGGCCTGCTTGAGACACTGATTCATGTTATCTTATTTCACTTTTCACAAAAAAATAACATGGTATAGAATTAGTTTAGACAGCTGAATAGATATTGGTTTTGTTCAACAAGATCAACAATTAGAGGAACACTAGATATCATGGCTTGTCTCATATGTCAACAGTATGTCCCTGTAGGTTCAGATTAAGGGTCAGTTGTTCATCTCGCAGTCTTTCTGACCACAGACACAAAGCATGTTTGTATGATTTCATCAGTGGTAGATCATAAATTTACAGCAGCTTAATTAGAGAGTCTTAAATCAGAACTGGCAATATCTTCTGAATCTCATCCATCTGTAGAATTCATTAGATCTTCCACACAAACTCACACATCAGTTCACTCATGGTTATCTGTTTAGGACACACAAAATATCAGTCACATAAGAGCTGCTATTAATGTTTTGTGTCCACTATAGTGGTGCTGATAAGACCTTTTTTCTGTTGCCCAAGAGATACTGCTAACACCATTAATCAGTATTTATGTGCAGGTAATTATGCACAAATGAATGAATGAATGAATAAGTAAATAAATGTTTGTTTTGTTTATGACTTGTCTTTTAGTCCTATTGTCTAAAAAAATAAATAAATAAAAATGCAGAATGATCGGACTGAATATGGTTAAAATAAACTAATATTTGGAAAACATTTTTCATATAAATAATAGTTTTTTTTTTAGAATCTTAAAAGGATGGTGTTAGTGTGTCATCACCCTCCACAAATACCCATCACATTCTAAAATATATAAAGCAACTATGGCAACATTTTTTTTTAAAGAATACAAATAATAATAACCATTAGTTATAACTATGAGTCTCTACTGTTTTTTTAATTTTTTTTAATTTTTTTTACTTTTTCTGGTTCCTCACATTTTTGAAGGACATGAGTGTTAACATGTGCCCTGTCTTGTTTCAGCTGTATGATTATAATGGTTTTGTGGACTGGTACAGCTGAGATAGTTGGATATGAATGATTGGGTAATTAGCTGAGATAATGGAGTCACACTGTGATAACCTTAACAGAAGAATGAAGCATTATACTGTAAGGAGAAGCCCATGGAGATCCATCAGTGTAATAACAAAGGCCTGATCTGTCTGGTCAGAGCAACCTGTTCTCTTTTTGACAGGTGCATCCAGAATCATAATAATCACTCGTGGAGCCGTGAACTCTGTAAGTAACATGTAAATGGAACTTAAAAGCTTTGCCGTGTGTCTCTTAATGAAGGATTGCAAGTTTCACTGAGCAAGAGCCTGTCAGAGCAGAAGGTTTTGAAATGCAATAAACATAGTGTGTTCAAAGGGGATAATAGCTCTGTCTTTCACGGATAACCTTTAATGGAAGAGGGTCTGCTGAAAAAGAGACAAAAGAGAGACTGCCAGAGAAAGGGCCCCATTTGCTCATCTGTCCTATTTACTGTGCTAAACTGAGATGTGATGGCTAAAATTCTTCCTCTACAAGTCGAAAATCTGGATGTTATATTAGATAGCAACTTGCCTTTTAAAATCATATTTCCCATGTTACAAAAACAGCATTCTGCCATCTTAGAAACATTGCCAAGCTACGAAACCTGTTACCTGTTTCTGATGCAGAAAAGCTATTGCATTCATGACCTCTAGACTGGACTATTGTAATGCACTGCTAGCTGGTTGTCCTGCATCCTCAATAAAAAAAGCTACAGGTAGTCCAAAATGCAGCAACCAGAGTCCTTACCAGGTCAAGAAAATAAGATCATATTAACCCAATTTTACATTCTCTGCACTGGCTACCCATTAAGTTCCATATCAGTTACAAAATAATATTACTTGCCTATAAGGCCCTTAATAGGTTAGCTCCTGCATACCTAACTAGTCTTCTACCACGCTCAATCCTCACGCTCCCAAGGTCCAAAACTCTGGATTTTTTGTGTACCTAGATGGCAAACCTAAAGGAGGTCTAGCTTTTTTAGCATTAACTCCCAAACGCATGAGAGCCTTCCTGATAACGTTCCTGGTTCATACACACTCTCTTCTTTGTTTAAATCTAGATTAAAGACATCTCTTTAGCTAAGCATTCACATAATTTATCTCATAATCTTGTACTGCAGTTATATCTGATCAAATGCACATTATTATTCTTTAGCTTGGGGTTACACCAATACTGGTGCTTTGTTTGTAATCAACAGCTATGGCTAAGTACTCTTCTATTGTTTCTCTGTTTCTGCCAAGATTTAACACCCGGTAACTAGATTTAAACGTTTCATCTGGATTCTGTCAGGATTCTTGACTGTTCTGTGTCGTGTTTTGCCCCGTGTTTCGGTCCGGGGTGTTGCCTTATTATGTCCTTCCTGTTTCCATTAGGTTCCCTGATTTGTTCATCATTTGTTATTTATCTTCGTTTCCCTGTGTACCTAAGTCCTAGTCTATTCAGTTTGTGTTTGTCAGGTCTACTCGTTCTCTACGTGTTGGCTCAAGCTCCTATTGTGGATTATCTCCTGTGTTTTGTGATTAAAGACTGTTAAATGTTTCCTTGTGACTCCAGCGTGTTCCCTCAACAGCGTAGCGTGACAGAAGACCTGACCCAAAAACAGTTACCTCCGTGTTTTCCCCTCCGTTTGTTTTCTCGTTTTTCCCATTATCTTTCTTTCCCCGTTGTGTTCCCTGGATGGATGCCCTTCTTCGCCCCGAATACCTCCTCCTCCTGCTGGAGCAGGGGGACAAAGCTCTCGAGGACCATACTAGACTGTTCCAGTTGCTAGCAAGTGTACACCTGTGTCTTCCAAATTATCCTGTGTATTTAGCCCCAGTCTGTACAGGCTGTGTTGTCTTAATGTCATTGTACTACCTGTGTCTCCTGGTTAGGTGATTATTAAAGACTGTTCAATGTGAAATCCCTCGTTTCCTCGTTCCTCACTCCTCACAGTAGCAACCCGTGACAAGCGCCTGATTACTGGACTAAGTTATCTTTCACTTTAATTCAAGATTTTCAAGAAGCGTTTTTAAGACCTGTCTCAAGCACTCACTTCCTGTTGCACAACTGGCCAAGAGCATAAGTGTGGGTAATTGGACAGGCCCTTGGTATTTCTTTTTAATAAGTAATTGCATAGCCACCATTGAAAAAAAAGTGTGTTCTATACTGTATAGTATGAATGTAATCCAGACATACATTCTTCATGTTGTCACTGACATGTGAGTTTGCTTCACTGCCAAATCCTCTCTGCCATGGCCTCATGGGACAGTAAAGTGTTCATCAGATGTGCACTTTAGAATCAGAAGCTGGAAACAGCAGGGATGTAGATTATCCCTCACATGAAAGTTATAAAAGCAAAAGTTATAGTAACATCTATTCCCTGTGTACCGTGTGTCTTCATGACTGGACAGGCCAGGAATGGCCAGGAACGGCCAGAAGCACATGATAATGTGTTTGTACTTGCGGACAGACTTGGGCTGGATCTGCTGGTGTGATTGAGATGGAGGCTAATTTTAGCAGCTGAGCCGTGAGTAGAGCAGCTCCTTTCAATCTGCTCTCTGATATATCAACATTAAAAATGCACAGAGCCTCACAGTTAGGCATTTCAACTGTCCTGGAGGACTGGAATCCAGTGAGTAAATCAATCTGAATTCACTCGTAAAATAGACCCATTGAAACACGATGGCCGCGAGAGTTCGGCTTTCATGGTCTGATGTGTTTCAGTAAGCATGCGGAGTTTGGATAATCCAATCGTGAACACTTGGGAATGCAAAATTGAGTGGTTGATGCTTTGAATTCCACCGGTAGCCATTTTTTTTTTTTTTGGGGGGGGGTGGGGGGTGGTTTTTTTCAGGAGGGATGTAATGTCTCAATTCATTTGACTTTTTTAAAATGTAAAATTAAGTACTATTTTGTTAATTTTCTTGAAATAATTTGTATATATTTGTGGTTTAAAATATTGCATTTAATTTTAAATACTAAATAGAAATATAACCAGTAAAGGGGTGTGCATAAGACTGACATGAAACCTTCATAAGCAGAGGTTTTATTGCTGTTTATGAACAACTGTCCATTTCGGCTGTCAGGTTATGTCATTTTTAATGCAAATATGACATTATTTGACCTAACTCTAATCTAACCCTACCCCTACCCTTACCCCATAACCATAGCCCATTACAAAGACATCTCAAACAATGTCATCTTTGCATAAAAATTACATAACTGAGTGAATGACACCTAATGACAGTTGTCATAAACATGCATAAAAACTTAAAATATTCATTACATAGTCATGGTATGATTATGTCTGTGTCTCATGATGATTTTGAAGGTGTCATGCACTTATTCACGACCCTTCAAAGTAAATTGTAACCGAAAGATTTTAGGGTGCAAATAATAGTTGACCTTTCAGCTAGCTTGTCAGTGAAGTAATTTCGAGTCAAATCAACTGCAAAACCTCCAGCAGTCCCTCGACCAGCTTCAGTGTGCCGAAATAGCTATGAATGCTAAATTCTTACAGTGCACACATATTTGGGTTACACCTATCTTTATTTTTAGGCCTAGCATTTGGTTGTTTTAAAAACTTCTTTAGCAGCTCCTACTTGATTCTTTCTTTTCTTCGTTATTTGGTTTTAAAGTAGAAAGGCTTGTTTAGGATTTGAACATCGTACCAAACATCTCACACCCATGGGCATATATTTCATCTACATTTGAAGGGACTCAAGCCAATTGTGAAGGTCACAATATGTTTTGCCTTAAGGTAAAGTAAGGTAAATTGCTTTCATATGGGGACTTTTTGTACTTGGCATTTTGGTGCACTGAAAAATTGTCCTTTTCTTTTCTCTTCATTTTATCTGCCCAACAACAAAAGGTGGTCATAGTATGAATTATAATTATCTTTCCCCCAGAGTATTTAGTGTTTGATGGGTAGTCCTGACCCCTCAACACACCCGCAGAAAAAACCTTTTTGCCCCAGTGATTTAATGCATGTCACACCCAAATCAAGAATCATACTCCTAAAACAGTTCATGTTCAAGTAATACTGCACGAGTTACTTTCACAGTTGGATTGTTGTATACATTCACAATTTATGAATATGAAAACATTTATGATTAGAAAATGTTAAAAATATTTGTTTTATGCAACTTTCATATTTTATCATATTTTTGTTTGCTTTTTGAAACATTTTAGTTACAATTTTGTTATAATATAATACTGTTTTGATATGTTTGCTATTTGCATTGGTTACTATTTAACATTTTTCACAGTGTGACTTTTGAATTATTTTAAAACCAGTTTGACCCACAGACATAATAATTATTCATTAAATAAAACAGGAGAACAAAAAAAACAATTGAAAACAAAAACATACAAAAATGTACTGCCCCTATTTTTAATTAATGGATAATAACAAGTGAGATTTCAATGATATTTACAGTAGATCACTAAGCTATAATTTATCCCTGGATTCCATTTCCATAATTACTGAAAATTTTAGAATGAAAATACTGGTGAAGCAACTTGCAAAAGCAAAGATGCAGCATTTCTTCTCAGCAATGCCATGTGTAACTCCAGACTAAAGAGACAAAGGATCTACATTAGGGCTGGGAAACTCTGGCCCTCGAGATTCGCTTTCCTGCAGAGTTTAGCTCCAACCCTAATCAAACTCACATGCTTGTAGCTTTTCAGTAATGCCAAGGAGCTTGATTAGTTGTTCAGGTGTATTGGATTAGGGTTGAAGCTGAACTCTGCAGATAAGTGAATCTCAGGGGCCAGAGTTGCCCAGTCCTGATCTACACACAGCTTTCAGATTCAAGTAACAACACAACTGAATTCAGCATGAACACTTATTTACAGGGAAACATGGGTAAATCAGGCTGTAAACACACAAGGCTTCACAAGGCAACAAACACCCTGAGAGACAATCGTGAAATTAAACTACAAAATATACACAAGAAATTAGGAAACATGAACAACATGCAACCCATGCAAAACAGGAAGATTAGAAAAGATTTCAACTCATGTCATTCCAAACAATGATTTTATTTCTTTTTTCTTAAGTCACCATGAAATCAGAAGTCACGATTCTTATTTTTAGGAATTATTGCAGTTTTATTATAAATGATGTATCCATGCACAACATTAGCTCACACTTTATAATAAGTATACACTAATAAAGTATTTACAAATGATTAACAATTATTAGTTTAAAGTTAATTCATAGTTTATAAACTATGAGTAGACTACATTTTTCATATTTTCTACTTTGAGTATAATTAAATTGTGGTACTTTTACTTGAGTTGAATAAAAATAAAGTATTCAGCTTCGCTACATTTATTTTTCACCAGAAGTACAAAAAAGACGAAGGTGCCGATGGAGAAACAGGGTGAGGTGGTGTTTAATGGGCACGTTTTAAACTACTAGGGTGGAGCCCCAGTGGAATAGTTACATGAGAGTCTTTAATACTCCATAATGATACTAAATACCCCATAATCCATAATAATACTAAAGTACTTCGTAATGCAGTTAACCAGCAAACTACTTATTTACTTACTTGAGTCATATTATTTTTCAGTACAAATAAAAGTAAACGCTTATAATTAAATTATTCCTTAAGTAGCAATACTTTTACTTAAGTACAATTTTTAGTACGCTTTCCACCACTGGGATGACCTGAGGGTGAATACATTTACACTTTTGTGTGAACTATTCCTTTAACAGTATAGGGTGAACTTCAAAGAACGCATTAAAATAATAATAAAAAGCCATCATAGTACCTAGTGAAGTCGCCTTTTATTTATACAGCTCTTTATACAGTACAGATTGTGTCAGAACAGCTTTACATTGTTAAACAGGAAAATAGTGTGTCGACAATGCAAACAAAATTCAATTCTGCTGTAAAGCAGCTCTAAAAAGAGGACAATAGTAAACATTCAAATGTTTCAGTCATTTCATTGCTGATTCAGTGATGTCATCACCCAGCTCAGTTCAGGTCGCTTTCCCATATGTCTGTGGCAATTCAAGTCGAAGTATATGGCAAAAATGAACCATATACCATAGATATAATGAAAACCTATATATCTCCCACACATGGAGTGGCCAAAGCCTGTTTAAGGAAAATTATTTATATGCTTCCACATAAATAATAAAAAAATAAACGTGAGTGGGCAGGGGTTTTAACACACCAAGCTGCCGCAGCACGGAGATGCTGAAGAGTGACTTCAGGAGCCTGATCGAGACGGTACGCAGCACATCGCCCGCGACGCCAATCATTGTGTCAGGACCGCTTCCTACGTATCGACGAGGACATGAAAAGTTCAGTAGACTTTTTTGCTTTAAATGAATGGTTATTGACATGGTGTAAAGAACAGAAACTGCTCCTTATTAATAATTGGAATATTTTCTGGGAGCGACCTAGGCTTTTTAAAACTAGATAAGGAATAACTATCTCTATTAGACATTGTTCTAATTTACTTCGTTTAATATATAAAGAATGTAGTGTAATTGCCAGACTTTATAATCATTGTGACATGGGCTGTTTATTTGCTGTGCACCCAGCAGTTTAGAGTATAATGCGGAGAGCGATCGAGTAGTTAGGCTGCGCGCCTGTGAACAGCGGTTTCCTGCGTTCTGATTTAAATTAAAGAGCGCTGTGTGTCGTCGTTAATCAAACATTACAGTAGACCTATTTTGGTTACACATTGTATGTTCATCAGTTAGTGGCCTAACGGATCCACCATTATTGTTTTAAGTTTTCACAGTTTAGCAGCTAAACTATAGCTGTGGGCACGATTCGCTTGCATAAATGTTTTTGTATTTTATGTCACTATTATAAGAACGGATTGGAGCACTATATTATTGTTTTATGTAAAGTTGCTTTGTCAATGGTAGCGCTCGCTAACTTGCTCAAGCGCTCCTCTTTGTGCCAGTCACAACAGGCTTGGCCAGCTGACCATCAGAGCAGAGTAGGCTTATGGAAGAGAGGGGTTTGCTCCGAACTTACTTGGAACGAAGACTTCTGTCATTCTACATTCTCCATGAGATGCTGTGCGCAAGTTCAGGTAACTCAAAAACTTGCCTACACAAGCTGAAACCAGACGTGAGATTTCACTGTAGCCACCGCTCACGTCCATGTTGATAAATTCCAAGTTTTGCGTTGAAATGACCGTATGCCCAATTTTCTGTCGTATGTTCATTTTGTAAATGAGGCCCACTCTCTCTGTTTAAATCTAGATTAAAGACACATCTCTTTAGCCCAGCATTCTAATAATGCATCTCATAACCTTGTACTTCAGTTACATCTGATCAAATGCACATTTTCATTTTTTTGCTTGGGTTGAACACATCATTTTTTGCTTATTTGGAAGAGCCTACATGCTAATTACTCTGCCTAGTACCTTCTCTATTTAGGCCTCAGGATTGGCAGCCCGTGGTAACTAGGAATTACAGAACTCAGTCTGGACCACCCTTCAACACCTAAGATAACCGACCAACCCATGATGCCAACCCCCCAGAAGACCCAGTGATGGCAACCCTCAGACAAACATACCACTTCCAAATTTTGATGTTAGTTGGATCGCAACATATAATATGGGCTGTTAATAGTGTTCACCGTCTGTTTGATTACATGACTAACTAATTGCTTGATTTTTACCGTACATTTCTGCCATATGGACATCAACTTGAGACAGTCACCACTGATAAGCTATTACTAAAAAATGTATAAAATTTAATTTTTCTGACACTGCTTTGCCTGATTTGCATCGGAAAGTGCTATACAAATACTTGAAATTGAATTGAGAGACATCAATCAATCAATCAATAAAAACTGCATAAACAAAACCCAACAACAGAGAATTTAAAACAGCTCAAGCAGACTAAAAGGAAAACTGGATGATTTACTTGCTGAGAATGTTGAGAGGTATCTAAGAATCTTGAAGTCCTGAAGCAACAATTTTATGAACATGGGATTTTATGAACATTATATACAGAGGAGACAGGGACGCACCCCCATCCGTTATAGTCTGTAATGAGTATAGAGCCCCTGGCTCAGCATACTACAGACAATTCACATATTAAAGGAATTAGGATATATAATAATGTGCATAAAGCCCGGTTCAGACTACATGATTTTAGCCCAATTTTGTTGGTCATAATCTGTGTTGGTCGGGGGATTCGTAAATGACAGGTGTCTCGGGAAGACGGCAAGATTCAATAGCTTCACTCGTGTTAGTGGTGTCCAAGTGGAAAGAACTGAATATAGAAAAGTAATGTTGTGGCTATGGGTAGCCAGGTTAAAGAGATGAGTTTTTAATCTAGATTTAAACTTGATGCAGATGATGTCCTAGTATACATTTTGGATCCACTAAGCTAAGTCCAAATAATAATGGAGGAATTAAACAATAGGGAAAGTTATCTGGATACAAAATTAATGTGAATAAAACTGAAGCACTAGCTCTGTTTCCCGTCATATTAAAGCATATTTTCATTTTAGATGGCATAATGTAGTTGGGAACAAAAATCCCCCCAAATTTAGATAAGTTATGAGGCTAACTATATTAATCTATTTTTTTTAAAAATTACAAGTGATTTGGACAGGTGGTCGGTGCTGCCCCTCTCTATGGCTGGAAGAATGAATTTCCTTCACAGATTGCTGTTTCTATTCCATGTATCACCCCTCACATCTCCAAGGTCCATGTTTTCACTGTTGGACAGATTAACTTCAAGATTTATCTGGCAGTGACGACGTCCCAGAATGAGATGCAATGTTCTGCAGCTACAAAAACCACAGGGAGGCTGGGCTTTTCGCAATTATAGATGTTGCTGGTTAGCATGTCAATTGAGAGCCAGGACAGTGTGGGTATCAGATAGGTCTGATACAATATGGTTAGAAATAGAGAAGACAAAGTGCTCTTGTGTGTCATTGTCTGCTATCCCCTTTTGTGAAGAAAAGAGCTGGAATAGCAATTTAGAGAGACATGCAATGACTACTTTTTTAGCATGGAGAGAAGTGCAGTGAAACTGGAGACACTGCCCTGTCAGACATGTCATACTTAAAGAACTGTATAATTGACATTATATTAATCAACGTCTTGCTGGTAATACATTAAAGGGGTCCTATTATGCTCTTTTACAAAGTCTTGATTTTGTTTTGGGGGTGTACTGGAACTGGCTCTCATACTAGGTTGTTCGAAAAACACATTATTTTTCACATATTTCTCATTATTTCAACACCTCTCTCCCCAGTCTGGCATGAACGGCTCGAATAGTTCCTGTATCAAATGAAGGCCCGGTTTCTGAAATACGAAATGTGCTGTGATTGTTAGCTGGGCCAGTGTGTGCTGTGATTGGCAGCACTCGGCCCCTGGTCGGGAAATGTCATGCCCCTTACCATAGCCGCCTGCTGCGAGCTTCAGTGTAAATATTGCATCAAAATCCAATCAATTTGAGCGCTATTTAAACGCGGATGATTGTAACCACTCTAAGTTCATCTGCCTTGTGAAAACTAGCATCTCTCCGACATAGTGATAACACTCGTTGCCTTGTCTAGTGCAGCTCAACCATGTCTCATCCCATTCGTCAATATTTGTGATATCACAAATTCCGGAAAATATGCATTGTAGTCCAAACGAGTTGTTCGTTGTAGTTTTTGAAAAGGGATTTTTTTTTTAAACGAAAATATGTCTCTTTGGAGTGGACTTTGAGATTTGTATCTTTCTAGATCTTTTTTATGCCCAAATATACACATTACACACTGACTAAAATTTAAAAAAGTGAAAAAGCATAATAGGACCCCTTTAAAAACAGATGGTACTAGAGTTTGGTTCACCAGGAGCCGACATTTACCGATATCTTCCATTAAGGAACTTTTATTTTTCAAACCCACATTCAAGGAATCCTAAACCTAAACAATTATCACCAATAGAACAACATTTTAAAACAATTCACCTTACGGAGTTTACAGGTAAACCGGTATCTACTATATACCAGGCCTTGTCTCACATGAAAAAATATCAAATTGAGCATGTTAGGCACAAATGGGAAAATGAGCTTAATGAGGAAATAAATGAGGAAGCTTGCAGAAATGTTTTCATTGACTTGCATAAAGTCACAAGTTCAGTTAAATGGAGGGAATTCAGTTGGAAATGCTCAGTCTGATTCTTTAGAACAGCAGCAGTGGTATCCATGATGAACCTCAATCAAACGGCTCATTGCCGGAGAGACTGTGGAAAGGCGTTGGGCAATCACACACGTACAGTATATTTTGGACTTTCCCTAAACTATACAGTTTTTGGAATGTGGTATTTGATACTGCAGAGAAAATATTGTTCATCAAATTAAATAGAAACCCCATGGTGGCTATTTTTGGATCCAGTATAAAAGATGTGAAATCTAAGGAGGGGAAATATATACTCCAAATACTCTTTGTAACTGCAAAAAAATGAATATATATAAAAATATGAGTTATATTCATATCATTTAATAAAAATTAAGTTGGGAAAAAAAGCCATGACCCCTTTAAGACTGAATCAGCAAAGATTTGGATACAATTTACTATTGAAGCATAAAAGTAAGAGTGTTCAAGATCTCTTAACTGTGATGTTGAACAGTGTTTTGAAGTGACGTCAAACTGCACATTGAACATTAAAAACCCCATCATATAAAGTGTTTGAAGTGTGAGATTTATGGTTTAATCACATCACAGGGTAAACATATTAGCATCTGCTTCAGACACAAGAGGGCACACAGCTAGAGGCGCACATCTCTGATAAATGCCAAATGGAGATCCGCTCGTTCATCTTGTTAGCATTTGTCTGTCATCCGTGTCTTGCAAGCTGTGTGATGGATGACGTGACAACAACACAACAGGCATCACATCTCCTAATTGATCACCACACAAGCATTTACACAGCAGGACGGCCCATGACTCTTTGCTGCAAACTATGACAGCTCAAGCCTGAAAGAGTGCATTATAATTCACCTTTATAGATCCATTTTATATCTACTGTTTCATTGGCCATTTCTCTGAGTTGTGCACCGGCTGGCAGACAGTTGGGGATGATTGCATCAAAGTGCTACTTTCCCATACCTTGGAAGAATATTAATTTTGCTTTCTCTGTTTGAATTGATGCAATCGTTTGCTTCTCTCTGCTGGATGCTGCATTGTTAATGTCATTGTGCTCTCTGGCATATAGCATTTCTTGCACAACATCTTTGTACATGTAATTCAAATATCCATAAAAACTCATCTTCACAGATTGGTTGAGAGTTTTTTTTTTCTTTTTTTTTCACAGAGCAAATATGTACTCAAGATTAACATTTATCTCAGCGGTGCAAGATGTTTTGGCAACTAAACAGCATGTGTTGAATGCTGTTAAAATAAAATACATACTCCTCTGGGTAAAAATACAAACATGAACCTAGAGTATATTTTCTGAAGACAATATGAGTGATGCTTGACCGTGCAAAACTCCCAGCTACAATTCTAGAGAGCTGTGGGTAGTTGCTAAAGTGTTTTCAGTATGTTATTATGCAAAGTTAGTATTTGTATCGGTATCTGTATCTGTAACAATGTTAAAATTATTTGTATCAGTTTTTGGGAAAAATCAAATAAGGACGAGGCTGAAACTAGAAATCGGTCTAAATCACATGAAAAGCCTATTTTAGATGCCATGTTGTTCCCTGCAGTGTTAAGATATATCAAATATACCTTATAATTCATATAATTCTTTATTTTTGTTTATTGCAAAATTTCTGTAAATATATTTAATAATGAAATACAACAACAATAATTCAAATGCCTTTTAATAATTAACACAATAATATTAAATAATGCTAATACTTCTACGCCAGATGTGAACAACTGACTACAGACTCATCATTACTCAGAAACTTGCACCATAGGTACAGTAAAATTTCTCACTACTTTGTTTTTATTATCAAATAAATAAATAAAAATACTGTCTGTATTCACAGAAGTATTAAAAAAACAACAATAAAGTCTTGTTATGGGATCTGAACTGAACTTACTCTGTATTCATTTTTAAAAAATGGTCCAGGTCAGCGCCATGAATGAATGGATAGATGGGTGGATGGATGAACTAATGAACGAATGAATGAATGAATGAAAAACAATCTACAATTCTAGTTATTTCACATCAAGTTATAAAAGGTGATGGATAATTATTAATATGCACCTGACTTTCAGTCGATATGCCGATAAATGCTGTTTTGAAACAACCTGAGAATGTTTTCTGTGCTTGCATATGGTGGAAAATGAGTTGACTGCTTCCTGCAAAGATCTGAATGTGTTGGGATCTCAATAGATGTGTTTTTTTTAGCTTTGGTCTGGTCAAAGCTGGCTGAAAGGAAAGCTGACACTAATGGCATTCAAAGGGAACATTATAATCACAGATAAACTGAGCCAAGAGTGGCCTTATTAATTCTGGAAGAAAGCGCGTGATGGCCACCCTGCAGAGATGGCTGTGTGGGCCGGAGACAGCAAGCGTGTGTGTGTGGCTTGAGTAAGAGAAATGTGAGCGTGGGTGTTCACTCTATGGGAATGCATCGCACAAGCATCAAGCAGTGGTTGGTGCTTTGCCTGTATTCCATTACCATCATTTAAAAATACAGCCTTGACTACAGCTAGTGCATAATGCTTATACAAATTTGTCTCAGGGACAAACGTCTGATGCTTGCTAAAGCACGCTCCAATAAAACCTTAATTCAATGAAAAAGGATTAATGAATTCAGATTTATTCTTAGTGTCATACCTTGAGTATATACTGAACAACAGAGCACTAATATGTATGCAGCACTCGAGACTTAATTGTTTGATCTCAATCTTTTGAGGGTTTTTTTTTCCTTCCAAGAACTAAAGGTGAACTGTGTATTATTTATCACTGTACAACATTTATCCTAGTTGAGTTCACTGAGTCTGTTTTCCAGTGGGTGAATGCCATGATTTTTGTAAAAAAAAAACAACAAAAACAGTTTAATATGTTTATTTCTCCCTGAATGTAATATATATTAAGGATTAAGGCACATGATTCTTTGCTGTTTTATGAATTTTCCCTGTCATGCCTGCAGTATCAAAAGCCGTGTCTATTGTCACAATATAGCACAGCCTCTGGCACCATATATGTGACCCTGGACCAAAAATTAAGTTTCTACAATATTTAGTGGTAGCTTATCAGTAGTGACTGTCAATGAATGTACATATGGCAGAAATGTAAGGAAAAATCAATTTAAGACGTAATAAAACAGACGATGATGATGCAATCAAACTTATAGCAAAATGTGGTAGTTCTGTAAGTTGTTTCAGGGTTGGCATCATCTGAGGTCCTCTGAGGGGTTGCATCATCTCTTTTCAGGTGTTCTGGATCCAGACTGAAGCTTGTGTAAATCCTAGTTACCACAGGATGTCAATCGTTTGGCAAAAACAGAGAAACCAATAGAGACATAATTAGCGTAGCTGCTGTTCCAAACCAAGCAAAATTGATTTGTTTAACCTAAGCTAAAGAATATTAATGTGCATTTGATCAGATATAACTGTAGTACAATATTATGATATGCATTATTTGAATGCTTGTCCAAAGAGATGTGTCTTTAATCTAGAATTAAACAGAGAGAGAGTGTCTGAACGCCAAGCGTTATCAGGAAGGCTATTGCAGAGTTTGGGAGCCAAATATGTAAAAGCTCTACCTCCTTTAGTGGACTTTTCTATCCTAGGTACTACCAAAAGTCATAGTTTTTCGACTTTAGGGAGCGTGATGGATTGTAGCGTGGTAAGACTAGTTAGGTATGCAGGAGCTAGACCGTTAAGGGCCTTGTAGGTAAGTAATATTATTTTGTAACTGATACAGAACTTAATTGGTAGTCAGTGCAGAGACTGTAAAATTGGGGTCATATGATCATATTTTCTTGACCTGGTAAGGACTCTAAAAAAGGACTATCCGCTGCATTTTGGACTACCTGTAGCTTGTTTATTGTAGATGCAGGACAACCACCTAGCAGTGCATTACAATAGTCCAGTCTAGAGGTCATGAATGCATGAATTAGCTTTTTTTGCATCAAAAACAGGTAACAGTGGAAACCAATCCTGTATATTCTAATAATATTACCAAGGGGCAACATGTATATTGAAAATAGCAGAGGACCTAGGACAGATCCTTGTGGCACTCCATACTTTACTGGTGATAATTGAGATGACTGCATGTTTAAATAAACAAAGTGGTAGCAATCAGACAGGTAGGATCTAAACCATCCTAAAGCCTTCCCTTGAATACCTGTATAGTTTTGCATTCGATCTATGAGTATGTCATGATCTATAGTGTCGAATGCAGCACTAAGATCAAGTAAAACTAGCAATGAGATGCAGCCTTGGTCTGATGCAAGAAGCAAGTCATTTGTAATTTTAACAAGTGCCGTTTCTGTGCTATGGTGGGGCCTGAAACCTGTCTGAAATTCTTCATAGAGATAATTTTTTTGCAGGAAGGAGCACAATTGAGCAGACACAACTTTTTCTAAAATTTTAGACATAAACGGAAGATTTGAGATGGGTCTGTAATTTGCCAGTTCACTAGGATCTAGTTGTGGTTTCTTAATAAGATGCTTAATAACCGCCAGCTTGAATGGTTTTGGGACGTGACCTAAAGATAACGACAAATTAATAATATTGAGAAGTGTTTTTTTCTGCTACAGGTAACAACTCTTTTATTAATTTAGTGGGTACAGGATCTAACATGCATGTTGTTGGTTTAGATGCAGTGATAAGTTTATTTAGCTCTTCCTATCCTATATTTGTAAAGCACTGCAGTTTATCTTTGGGTGCGATGAATGAAGCTGAAGTATTAGATGCTGTAGAATCTACATTTGTTATTGTTTTTCTGATGTTATCTATTTTATCAGTTAAGAAATTCATAAAGTCATTACTATTAAACTGTGAGGGAATATTTAGATCGGGTGGCATCTGGTTATTTGTTAATCTAGCCACTGTGCTAAATAAAAAAAAACCTTGGATTGTTTTGGTTATTTTCTATGAGTTTGTGGACATTTTCGGCCCTGGCAGCTTTTAGAGCCTGGCTATAGCTGGACATACTGTTTTTCCATGCAATTCTTAAAAACTTCCAAGTTAGTTTTTCTCCATTGGCGCTCAAGACTACGAGTTTTTTTCTAGAGAGAATGGGTATTAATGTTGTACCATGGCACAGTATGTTTTTCTCTAACCTTTTTCAATTTGACGGAGCCATATGTTAGTATCAGTAATACGCAGAGCATGGACGATACAAGGAAATGGTCAGTAACATCTTCGCTTTGAGGTACGATATCTATATCAATTCCATGCGATATAATTAAATGTAGCGTATTATTAAAACGATGAGTGGGTCCGGTGACATTTTGCTTGACTCCAAAAGAGTTTATTAGGTCAGTAAACTCAAGTCCTAATGCATCATTTGTATTATCAACGTGAATGTTAAAATCCTCCGACAATTAGTGCCCCTGGCGGTCCTATACACGTAGCCAGAGCTAACGATACTATGTATTTCTTTGCATATCTGATAGTGTAAATTAGCCTAAGTATTTAGATTTATTAAACCTGTAGCCCTTTTGTCTGAGTACATTTTAGAATATCACTATATATTGTTTGCAACAACACCCACCACCACGACCAGTCGATGGGTCTCATGCTGATACGGTAGGTTGGTGGAGTGACTCATTTAGCCAATATAATAATTTGGTTTTAGCCATTTCAGTCAAGCATTACATCAAAACTATTATCTGTGAGCATGTATCATTTACAATAACTCTTGGGGTGCAGTGCACCTAAGGTTTCGAGCCCAAACTTTAAAATATTTGTGTTATTTATTAACATTTTTCTGGTTTGAAATCCAGATCAGATTTTTTTTTACCCTCACGATTCGGGAACAGACACAGTATTTATCGATTGAAGTGCAAGTAATTTCTATCATCTAACGGTAGAACAAAAGCAATCATAGCCATTTTTATTTGAGAATTCGCTTACTAGTCCTATTGATGAGCATCCTGGAGATGTTGTCCGACAGGGGTTCTGCTCCGACTCTGCTGGGGTGCAGGACATCAGCGCGAAAAAGCCTAGGACACTCTCAGAAAAGATTCCAATTTTTAACAAAGAGCAGTTTCTGTTCTTTAGACCATGACAATAACTATTAGTTTAAAGCAAAAAGTCTACTGAACCTTTCGTGTCCTCGTCGATACGTGGGAAGTGGTCCAGACACAATGATCGTTGTCGCGGGCGCTGCGCACCGACTCGATCAGGCTCCTGAAGTCCCTCTTCAGTGTCTCTGTCTTCCGCACCTTGGTGACGTTAACCCGGATGTTCCAGCGCGCGCTATACGCTCCCCAGCTGGCCGACTTCCTCCACCAGGTCCGCGGATCGCTTCTCGGCTTCCAGTCGAGTTGCGCCGAATGCAGTTTGAACGTGTCCTCACCTGCACGTAAAAGGTAGACACACATCTGCCATTAAATCAAGCAACAGTGAGTAAAACAATGGTAATGTGTGTGACTAGAGTATTAGCAATATAAGTGAGATTAGCAGCAACCACGCTGGCGATGCTAGCGGGCTATTTGCTAATAGCGGACTCGGGAAATCAAAATAAAACTAGTGATAAGGTGCTCTGATTGTTTTTGTTGTATTATACAATAGGGGATATATTTACACGTTATAGAAACAAAAATGATGGTGTATAAAATTGATTTTAAGATAAAAAATAGACGATAAACAATTAACTTGATGGAGCTCAAACACACGGCAGCAACAAACAGGAAGTGATGAGACGTATCTCCATAGGAGAAGATGGTGGGCGAGTTTCGATGGGAGCGTAGAACACCCTAATGGGTGATGTACGCAATGGTCGCAGTGTTGTTCGTACGACCAGAATGTGCTTGCCTCATAGCAGCATTTTGAAGTGGCACAGCGCAAGTCATACTGTAAGCAACTCGAGGCAATTGATTTTCCAATGCAGATGGGGGCCTGTCCAAACCCCTGAGATTGCATGCCCATTGTACGTGGCACCCCAACCTGTGGTGGAGGCTTCCGTGGACACAACAGCATGCCTGGACACCTGTATAGGGGAACGCCTGACAAAAAATTCAGGGTCCAAACACGGGCTGAAAGCTTGGCGACAGGCCAGAGTGATCATCACTCAGTGTGTGCTGCATTGCCACGCCCATCTCGGGACTCTGCCATGAAGCCAATGCTGAAGTGGCCTATGAAGCAGTCCGAGCAGTGTTACTGTGGCTGCGGATGCCATATGCCACAGGAGCCTCAGGAATTGATTTAGTGGGGCCACTGTCCTGCCCTTGAGCATCCTCAAACTGGGCTCTGCTGCCCGCTGGTGATAGAAGGGGAATGAGGCTGGCCAGACATAGCGTGACACAAAGTCATCTCCACTCTTGGAACCCAGAGATAATGTAAATTGCTAATGTGCGAGGACGGAGGAAGCCGCGGGGGGCACCCTCAGTAGCGAGCAGGTGGAGCGGCTGCAGCCGGCGGGGTGAAAGCAGCAGCGGGCCGCCAGGGCAGGATGTGCTTGATATCCACCAGGTTCAGCCAGAGATGGTGTTCCTGGACCATCAATGAGGCCGTCGTCTGACCGAGGGGGGGCACAGTGACTTCTGTGACTCCTGCATCAGTCCTCATGCAACTCCTTAAGTGACTTGGCCTGGTATGCCTGCATACAGGGCGGAGGCAGCCTGTCCAGCGGCTCTGTAAGCCTTGGCCATAAGAACGGACAAGAACTTACAGGCCTTGGATGGGAGACATTGGTTACCCCTCCAGGTGGAAGCACTCCTTGGACACAGTTGACCTATCGGTAAGCCCCTCTCAAACGCAGATGAGCCAATGGCATTCGAGTATCAGTTGCACGGGGAGCGAAACGCAGACATCTTTAGGTTTCAGTGCCATAGAGAAACATTGGAGGATCCGAAGCGCGCATCTGTTTAATGGTGTTTATGCTACAAAAAAATTGTAAAACAATGTGCCTGGAGTACTTGTAACACTGAATCCAGGTATCCTGAGAGGATAGCCAGTAGAATTTATTTTATTACAATTCTTAAACCCAAACAAAACAGAGCAAAATGTCCCTAAGCATTCAACCCCAATCCCAATGAATGATAATTTTCTGGTTGTCATACTCTCTGTAAGGCCTCTGTGAATATCGCACAAATGAACGATTGAATCTCCGCATTCCACCGGAAAAACTAAAGACTCTCCTCCCCAGCTATCTGCGGTCGTAAAGAAGATCAATGATCAACAGGGCACCTAATTGTCTGGACCTGCTTCCGGTCAAGGCCTGGTCCTTATCCCTTAGGGGGATCTGAACTGCTTAAACCCTAACTATCACCAGGAGAGAAGAAACTCCCTCTGTCTGAAGACACTTCAAGGACCAGATGTGCAGTGTAACATTGACCAGCTTCACCATAAATAAACCAGCTAATAAACAACAGAACAAATGACATGGTATCTGGAAATGTTCCAGCGAAAGACTCACCCGGACCCCTTGACCATTTAACACATAAATTGATAATCCGATAAACTCGCCCGGACCCCATGACCGTTTAACGCATACATTGATAATCCGATAAACAGAAAGCGACAGATTAAGAGCTCCCTGTCCAGCAGAAGGATGGCAGATCTACACTCGTGACATGGGCATGACCTCAGGACACCTCCCCTTTTCCCCCTGCATTCCAAAAAAGGGACGCATCCTTTTACTACTTTCCAGAAAAGCGCATGTTTCTCCTGTCACAGACAAAGGGACATGAAACTTACAACAGACAATTTCAACAGATAATCATTTATGCACATAACAGGGCAACCATATTCACAAATAATATGTTGTATGTCTTATATATATGATTGACGTGTTTCATGTAATCTGTGCAAATTTAATCAGTGTTTTATTACCCTTTTTAGGAAATAAGGTTATTAAAATGTGTGTAATATGTGAAGTTTAATCTTGAACGAATGGGCACGACAAATTCAGAATGTTGAAATGAAGTAAACTTTAATAGTATGTACAATACTTGCATTTAAGAAACTTTATAGAAGTATTAACACAACTTTTATAGATGGTGTCCTCATGTGATGAATTGAAGCTTCTTGTTAATGTATGCACGCTCCGCCTAGCAAGAAGTCAATTGGAAGATCGCTGGATGCCCCCCGTTTGGGAGACGGACTTATGCCGCCGATCAAAAACCCAATGCAAGACAGACACTTGCTTGCTTCTTCGCCTTTCGCCGTGTTATGAGCACTCCATCAAAGCGATCGGTCCATCTAAAACTCCTGTAACTTCTCTTTCTTTTATTTTTAGATTAGCGACAAATGAGGGTTCATCACTAAAATCAAATAAAGCAATTTCTGAACTTCAGCAAACAGTCTTTCTTTTTTTGTTGTTGTGTTTTATTCCCCCAATGCTAAATGGGTTTAAGTGAAAACTAATTATAATCTATACATAGTAGAGAAACTAATAAACAAAATCAAGACCTTGTCCTTGATTTTACACCAAAGAAATAGTCTATTAGTTCTTATCTGAGCAAGGATGATCCATTCCGTGGCAAAAAAAAAAAAGAGTTACTCTTTCCGAAGAAAACATTGAGTGCGCTGAAATATGTGGATCTGCTTTAGCGTGGACAACTCCGACTAACCTATGAATGAGCCTCCACAAAGGAATCAAACACAAAGGCACATCCACTCCAAACAGTATTCGAATGCACACTGTTGACAATTAGTTTTGTATCCAAACACAGCTTTGGAAGTGAAATGATATGCAAAGGAAAAAAAAAGTCCTTCTGAAAAATAGAAAATACCAACACCAAACATAAACATTCCTCCCACATTCTAAATAAAGAATTTAGACAATATTCAAATATACTCACATGTTGAGCTTAAAACCAAAGGTTTCTCAACTAGGACTTTGTCAACCCGAAGTTCAAGGTAGCACAAAGAAACATGTGTTCCCTCTACCCAAACTGAACTACTTCTTCAGGCAACTACTCACCTGATATACAAACTAGGTGTGTCCACCTATCGCCCTCTAGTGCCTCATAGTGTTACCCCACATAGAATTTTTAATTCCGTTACTCCAAGTATATGGAAAACGGTGACAGAAATCTCACTCTGTTACATACCCCCTCCCATGTTTTAAAAATTTGTCACATCCGTGGCAAATTTTCAAATTCTGCACATGAATTGTATCAATGACCGTAGGATCAGAAATAAAAGAAACACGATAGTTCACAGGTCCTAACTTTTTTACTATCTTTGCAGGCCCTTTCCATCTAGGAGCCAATTTGGCCATGAATGCATCATCGGCCCTGGATAATGGATGAGATTGCACCCATACCACATCTCCTTCACAGAACTCTTGGTTCCTTCTGCGCTGGTTGTAATACCGTCTTTGGTGTTGTTGTGCTTTCTCCACGTTAGCTTTAACCAGGTCGATTAGCTGAGAGTGCCGTTCCAGAGTACTGTAACTCGGGTGGTCTGGCTCAGGTGGATGTTGGAATGCTCTTTCTAATGGTCCTTTCAATTTCCTTCCGAGAGCGATTTCTGCTGGTGAGTATCCCGTGCTTTCTTGCCATGCTGAATTCAGGGCAAAACGAAATTCAGGAATCCACTGATCCCAACTTCTGTGGGGGGGGGGTTGTTTTGTTGTGGGGGGGTATTTTTTTTTGGGGGGGGGGGGGGGGGGGGGGGTTTTTTTTGTTTTTTTCTTTTTTTTCTCTGTGTTTCTCATGTACATAGGAAGCCAGCATAGTTTTGAGATTTCTATTGATTCGTTCTGTCAAGTTAGTTTGAGGGTGATAAGCTGTAGTTAACTTTTGGATGACTTTCCATTGTTTGCAGATCGTGGTGATGAGATTTTACGTGAACTGCTTTCCCCGATCTGACACAAGGTACGTGGGTGTTCCCCAACGAGTGAAGATCTCTTCAATGAGAATTCGAGCAATGGTAGGAGCTTTTGCAGCTCTTAGTGGAAACAACTCCACCCATTTTGAAAAATAGTCCACAACTACTAACAGGTACTCGTGTTGCGTGGATCTTCTAGGGAAAGGACCCATTATGTCGATCCCCATCATGTAACCGGGCCTCACTACTGGTATACTCTGCAGCATACCTGCAGTCTTAGTTGTGGGTGCTTTGTATTGTTGGCATACAGTACATATTTTGCAGTACTGCCAGACGTCAGTTTTTATGCTGGGCCAATACACAAAATCAAGCAGTCGCATTAGGGTCTTAAAACTTCCTAAATGGCCACTCAATGGAATGTCATGAGCATAAGATAAAAACGTCTTTCTAAAAACAGCAGGAATCACTATTTGCAGTTTTTGTCCTTTCTTTCCTTCAGGTACACTCCTAAAAACAACTCCATTCTTGCAAATATAGTGAACATGCATTGCATCATCACTTTTTCTCTGCTGGTTTTTGGATATCAAATCCTGGATCTCTCGGTCATCATTCTGAGCTTTGCTGATTTGTTCAAGATCAACAGGTAGAGCGTAAGCAGGTGAAAACTTTCCTGGTGTTGTATTTAAAAAGAGAAAACTGGGTTCTGTGTGGTATTGTCTCGACAGGGCATCAGGAACCACATTACACTGTCCTTTACGGTAACGCACAATGAAATGAAACCCCTGGAGACGTATTGTCCACCTTACTAACCTGGAGGATGGTTTTGGATGTTGGAATGCCCAGACCAATGCAGCATGATCTGTTACCACCTCAAAAGGTTTGCCCTCCAGGTAATGTCGCCATTTTTCCACAGCCCATACGACTGCTAGACACTCTTTTTCTGATGTAGAGTATGCTCTCTCCGCTCCCCTCAAAAGCCGAGATGCATATGCCACCACCCGTTCTTGTCCTTCATCTTCTTGAGTTAAAACTGCCCCCAAACCATACTCACTGGCGTGTGTCTGGAATTTAAAAGCACGGTTAAAATCAGGTGAGACTAAAACCAGAGCACTGATGAGATCTTGTTTGATTGTCTCAAAGGCTCGTTGGCAATCTTCAGACCAGATCCATTTTGCACCTTTTTTCTTTAGAGCGTGAAGTGGAGCAGCTGTCTCTGAAAAATTCTTTATAAACCTGTGATACCAGCCTGAAAGACCCAGAAATCTTTGGACCTCCTTGACTGTTGCAGGTACTGGGAATGACTGGACAGCCGATATCTTCTCCGGATCTGTCTTGAGTCCATCTGCAGAGATGACATGACCTAAAAATGTCAGTGACGGCTTGATGAAGTTGCATTTCTTCAAATTAAGAGACAAACCCGCTTTGTGAAGACAAGTGAAAACTTTCTGGAGATGTTGAATGTGGGTTGAAATAGAAGGAGAGTAAACCACAATATCATCAATGTAGACCATGCAGAATTTGTTATTGTGCTCTCTTAGCACCTGTTCCATAAGCCTTTGAAAAGATGCTGCTGAGTTTTTAAGGCCGAAGGGTAGACATAAAAATTCATATAATCCTGAAACTGTACAAAACGCTGTTTTTTCAACACTGGACTGTTCCATCTCCATTTGCCAGTACCCACTTTTGAGGTCTAAAGTACTGAAAACCTTGGCTCCTTTCAGTGATTCCATGATATCTGTAATTTGTGGCATAGGATAGGCATCCAGGTGAGTTTTTGCATTCAGTCCTCTGTAATCTACACATAGTCTCATATTCCCATCCTTCTTGTCTACCACTACTACCGGTGATGCCCACGGAGAGGTAGAAGGCTGGATGATTTTTTTTTTCCAAGCAATTCTTTCACTTGCCCTTCAATAAAATCCTTTTTAAAAACAGAGATTTTGTATGGCTTTTTTCTTACCGGCTGCTGATCAGTTGTGATGATCTGGTGTCGTATAACGTTGGTTATGCCTATGTTTTGTGTGCATACCGTTGGCCATTTCAACATCAGGTCTTTAAGCTGTGCTTGTATTTCTGGTGTTGTTTCAGCATGCATCGCAGCTTCGACGATTAGGTGATGGTCTGCCTCACTGATGGGATCTGGGATAGCCATGTAAAAATGGTTAGTGGACGGTCCATCATGTGAAAAAAAGGGAATGTGCATTTCTTTTGTGCATCATCAGGAAGATGAAAGTGCAAAGTGTTAAAATCCAAAACCATTTTAGATTTTTGCAAAAAGTCAAGACCCAGAATTACGGATACAGCTAAATCCTTATCTTCCATCACAAAAAATTCCACTTCAAACTTTTCTTCTTTGACCTGACATCCATCTCACTTTACCGATAGCTTTTTGGCATTGTCCATTTGCTAAAATAAAGTTCTGATTACTTGCAGAAAACTGATCACTTCCTTTTTTGCTCAGTTTCTTCCAGATCTTTTGCTGGACAATGGAACAAGTACTCCCAGTATCAATTACGGTGTTAAAGTTAGTGTGATTGATGGTCACAGGCAGTTGAAGATTTTGATACACTTTTTTTTTTCCGTTATGGTGGTCTAACAGCATTAGTTGGTTATCTTGATTTCTTTTTGACATCACCGCAGGCAATTTCCTGTTTTGCTCTTCACTGTTAACTACACTCCAGTGATTTTTAGCTCCCATCCAATCCTTCTCAATCTGTGTCCCCAAACGAACTAATTCATCTACCGTTTTAGCAGAGCTCCTCAGCAAACTGGCTAATCTTGGGTTGCAGTTTCTGAGAATTGCATGAACGATCTCTTCTTCAGTCATGTCAGGCTTGTTTCTCATACAAAGGGCTCTGTAATGATAGGCAAAATCTCGAATACTCTCTTTGCTTTGTTGTCTCCTATTTATGAGTCTCTGTGCAGCCACTTCTTTAAAATCCTCATTTAAAAATGCAAACAAGAACTTATCCTTAAAGATTTTCCATGTAGCTATGTTCTTTCTCTCTGCACTCCACCAGTCTTTTGCGGTCCCTTTCATTACCACAGCCAGTGATGCCAGCAGTTCTTTGTCAGGTAAAGGTCGAAGATTAATATACTCCTCAACTCTCTCGATAAAAACAACCGGATCGTCAACACTTGCATTGGTGAAACTGGGAAACTCTAATTTAACTGGCGGATTGTATGGTGCTGGTATAGTAGGCAGAGATATGCACTGTTTACTAGAATGAGCAGCTTGAATTTGTTTAATTTCTGTTTGTGCAGTTTTATGATGACTGACCGTTTTTGCAGACATGGGAGTAGATGAAAGTAAAAAAGAGCTTGAATTCTCTGATCTAGTTGTTTATCTCTCCTTTTTAGACAATCAACCATGCTCTGACCTAAATCCGTTAACCTACTGTCCATTTGCATTTTAATTCGATCAGTTTCTCTTTGAATTCGGTAGATAATTTTATCCTCAAGTTTTTGCATCATATTGGTCACGGTGTCTTGAATCACACAATCACTCACCCTATGTTCGATGTCACTAAGGTGTTCTTCAATGTTGGTTAATCGTTTCATTGTTGCCATTCCATTTGAATACACCTGCTCCTCCTCAAATTCTTCCGGTGGTGGCGGTGGAAATGGAGTAAAATCATCTGGATCGCCAGGTTGGTCTGGGAACAGCATTTGTACTGCTGATTTTTCTTTTTCTTCTTCCGAGTCGATATAAAGTCCACTAAAAGTGTCAATCATTTCATTCACCGGATCTCTTATCTGAATGAATGCATCACCGGAGAAATCCGCAATGGGCGCGATCACATCCCTATCCATTTCAGAATGTTAGGTTTGATTTATTTCTCCGATTTAAAATTTTTGAATTTACTTTTGCTGTTAGTTCCTTTATTTGATCCTTTTTAAAATCATCTAGTGATACCCTCTAGGTTCAAGTCTAACTCAGTCATTGTCCCTGTTCGGGTGCCATTTTGTAACTTCTCTTTCTTTTATTTTTAGATTAGCGACAAATGAGGGTTCATCACTAAGATCAAATAAAGCAATTTATGAACTTTAGCAAACAGTCTTGCTTTTTTTTGTTGTTGTGTTTTATTCCCCCAATGCTAAATGGGTTCAAGTGAAACTAATTATAATCTATACATACCAAAGAAACTAATAAACCAAATCAAAACCTTGTCCTTGATTTTACACCAAAGAAATAGTCTATTAGTTCTTATCTGAGAAAGGAGGATCCATTCCGTGGCAAAAAAAAATGAGTTACTCTTTCCGAAGAAAACATTGAGTGCGCTGAAATATGTGGATCTGCTTTAGCGTGGACAACTCCGACTAACCTATGAATGAGCCTCCACAAAGGAATCAAACACAAAGGCACATCCACTCCAAACAGTATTCGAATGCACACTGTTGACAATTAGTTTTGTATCCAAACACAGCTTTGGAAGTGAAATATGCAAAGGAAAAAAAATCCTTCTGAAAAATAGAAAATACCAACACCAAACATAAACATTCCTCCCACATTCTAAATAAAGAATTTAGACAATATTCAAATATACTCACATGTCGAGCTTAAAACCAAAGGTTTCTCAACTAGGACTTTGTCAACCCGAAGTTCAAGGTAGCACAAAGAAACATGTGTTCCCTCTACCCAAACTGAACTACTTCTTCAGGAAACTACTCACCTGATATACAATCTAGGTGTGTCCACCTATCGCCCTCTAGTGCCTCATAGTGTTACCCCACATAGAATTTTTAATTCCGTTACTCCAAGTATATGGAAAATGGTGACAGAAATCTCACTCTGTTACAACTCAAACACTTCAGTTGAAACTTCGTGATCGTCAGAGATCTTCAAAGAACTTAAAGTCTTGCAAACTCAGACTTTTTCAGCAGAACTGCTCAAGCCTCTGCGTCATCAAGAAACCAACCAATCTCCGGAGGGCATCCCCAAAGGGACGCCATCCTGACGTCATCTCAGTAACCAATCAGCAACGGAATTCCTTCAAGCAGCCAAAGCAGGAAACTCAGCTTTTCAGCTGTCACCCAAAAAAAAACGCAAGTACAAACAAGGTCTTCTATCCGCTGAAATAGGTGCTGAACAATTTAAGCTGTAATCGTAAGACAAACCTCTGCTTTGTGATTTTCTCAGGTTGCAAGTAAGAGAACTGTAGCGAATATCTTGCTAAAACTTTGGGCTTTCCTCAGAACTCCGTTAACATAACTTTCATTCTTCAGAACTGTATGTATGTGTGTGTGTGTGTGTATGTGTGTTTTAGCTTAGTTTAATGTAATCTAGAATAGCCAATAAATTCTTGTTTCATTTATAAAGAATCATTGTCTGGTGTCGTATAATTTTAAAGTCAAACCTTGCCAAGATCTTACACATTATCATAATTGTATTGACCTTTTGGCCAGGGCAAAATCCCACAATTGGTTAAGATACAACGGCCATTAACAGCCGCCCCTGGACACTCGTTGATAGTGACAGACTATTAAAATTTGAAATCAGGTTGACTTTGAATTTTCCGATTCGAGTCCTCTCAAAACCTAAATGAATTATAATAATTAATTCCCTAAGAAAAGTAATCAGACATTACATCTCATTAAGTTACCATTTGCATCTGCTCAAGTAGAACATTAATGTCATCTTGTGCTTCAGCAAAGTATCTCTAACGTTTAAGTTAGTGAGTCCATGGTAAAGTACAAACCTAAATAGCAAACTCTTCTCACATCATGTACAGTGTAGGTCAAAAAAACATAAACAAAGGTTTACATTTAAGTGCATTTCCATATTAAACTGGTTACATGCACATTAATTTAATCGTACCCTGCTATACATGAAGAGTGTTGATCATGCATGTTGTTATCCGCGATCATGTCGGCCGTAACATGAGACTTCTCCTATTTGCATTGTGAACTGTAAACCCTCGCTTCGAGTGACCCACCATATTTATTTTAAAATAGTTCATATATCCCACCATGGCATATTTAATTCCAACTTGAATGGTGGCTCTTCTGTGTCAAAAATTGTTCAAAAACATTGTGGGACAAGGTTTTCGCACTGACAGCTGTCATTGTAAGAGTGAGCAACTACGTTTGTTTGTCCGAGGGAGCAATTGTAACTAAGGGGGCGGGGCTTACCGATAGGTCAATTGCATCGGGACACAGTGGCTCTCTCCACTCGAGCCTGACAGCCCTGGCAGCCCAGGAAAGCATATTCTTTCAATTCTGGGTCAGGCTCAGGCAATGCTACTCTCCCCGAAGGGGCAACACAGCTGTGTCCTCATCCTCAGACTCCAGCTCACCCTCTGATGCCGCAATCGACATCTGGTCATCCAGAGGAGCCCCAAATGAAACGGCTATTCCCCATGAGAAGAAACAACACCTTCAGCCAGAAGCTCCACATTTACTCGTGCTAGAGAAATGGGGGGCCCACGGAGATTTACTCTGTGGATTTGGCCCCATTGTATCCCTCAGGTCACCCTGTCTATTCATTAAAGTTACCCTTTTCTGCGGAACAGAAGAACTAGATCGAGACATAGGTAAGGGGACTCCACCTCTCCTGAGGTATTGGAGTCTCAGCCGCAATGCTGAGATGGTCATACTCCCGCAGTGAGACCATTACTCATCCATGAAAACAGCCTCAGTGTGCTTAATGCCCAAACACAGGCAATGATCATGACTGCATCCAGAAACACATGGGTGGAATGACGTCTTTAAAAAGACACACCGTCTTTGCTCTTTTAGTGAAATTAGCTAATTTAGGGCTGAAGTGCATGGGGGAGCCACTGCTGCAGCGCCGTCACACCAACACCAGCTGAAGAAGCCTCTTCACAGAGCAGAAAAATAGAACAACTGAATGTGCATTGCACCCACTTCCGCATCTGCGGGGCGGAGCAGAACGGAGCGCAAGATGCAAATCTCGGATGCCAATATGCATTGTCTCATTTAGTTTACACTCAAATGTAATGTCGAATGTGACCGACTGAAAGGGAACTGAAGTTTAGTCTGTCATCTCAAACATTGAATGTTTCTTCTTCCCTTGAAAAATAATCTGCGATTAAATTAGCCATAACTACTTCAGACTTTGTATTGCAATTTTATTCTTTGTCTGTGCAATATTTTTGTTGTTGTTTTTATATAGTTTATTTATTTATTGTTATTTGTTATTTTATTTAGACTGTTCTGCATTGTTCACAACGACCGCAGGGCCACAGTGCAACAAATCACCAGCAGCTACAACAGGTGGTGATCAGGACACATAGTATGCATATGGGCCTGCGTAGTCAACCACCCAGCCAGGTCCCCAATTTAATTGCACACCAATTCATTCAGCGCATGAAATGGGCCCAAGTTCATTCCTGGTGCATCACATTGATGGCTGAGTGTGGATATGCTGATTACCAACAGAGGCTATAACACCTGGATTCATTGTTGATGCCTTTCTGTTAATGCCTTGGCCTCCAAATACACCCAGTCGAATTGTTATGGTTAAATTTGGAAAAGCTGGTTTGCGCTATATCACCACAACCCCACAATGTAGTAATCAACGCCTCGCCGCATTGACGCTGTTTTGTAGGCTAAAAGAGGTCCTACAGGTTATTAGATAGGTGATCATAATGTAATGGCTCATTGGTGTACATTGCATAGGTATTCATACCCTTAATGCAGTACTTAGTTGAAGCACATTTGGCAGTAATTACAGCCTCAAGTCTTTTTGGGTATTATGTGACAAGCTTTGCACATCTGCATTGGAGGATTTCTTCAATTCTTTATGCTTGAAATGCATTTTCAGCTGCTAGATTTTATAGACAGATGTATACCTTGTAGATTGATGTGGGGAAAAAGTAACTTAAAGCAGTCGTCATACGGCCTCCGTATGGGTTTCCGGCCTTGACCCCTTACGCACAGAGATTGTTCCAGATTCTCTGAGTCTTTGGATGATATTATGCACTGTAGATGATGTTAACTTCAAACTCTTTGCAATTTTTCTTTGAGAAACTCCTTTCTGATATTGCTCCTCTATTTTTCGCCGCAGCATTGGGGGACTTGGTGATCCTCTGCCCATCTTGACTTCTGAGAGTCACTGCCACTCTGAGAGGCTCTTTTTTATACCCAATCATGTTGCCAATTGATCTAATAAGTTGCAAATTGGTCCTCCAGCTGTTCCTTATATGTACATTTAATTTTCCGGCCTCTTATTGCTACCTGTCCCATCTTTTTTGGAATGTGTAGCTCTCATGCAATCCAAAATGAGCCAATATTTGGCATGACAAATGAGCCAATATTTGGCATGACATTTCAACATTTGATATGTTATTTATATTCTTTTGTGAATAAAATATAAGTTTATGAGTTTTGTAAATTATTCCATTCCTTTTTTTTACTCACAATTTGTACAGTGTCCCAACTTTTTTGGAATTGGGTTTGTATTTGCTAGTTCATGTAACAAACAAAGTCTCTATATTATAGTACCTATGTGACAGAGACACTATGTGCTGTAATTTATCTGTCCTCTGTGATGCAAGGCAGCTAACAGATGGTCAGTTTGCCCAGTCTGCTTGCTTCTTGACCTGAGCCCCAGTTAGTCAAGTACCAACTTTAAGACTATGTGCCATGGTGTAAATGCTAATGCATTCAAATGAATCATCAACAGTAAATGTCCACCTTTTCTGTTCATCCACCCCACCCTCACCCCCAGTCAACCACTGTTATATTCTGTGCCAGTTAAGTGCAGCTTAAAAAAAGAAAAAAAAACTTGATTTGTTATTGTATTAGCATTTTATTATGCTTTATAATATTTTAAGGTACTTGGGAGAAACATTGCTCTGTATTTTCCAATCCTTAATTTCTTTGCACTTCATCAGTATGCATTAACACACTCACTCAGTGAGTGATGCATATACAGTACTTTCACATTTCGTTCCAGAACTTAAAGCCTGTTTAGTTTGTTTCACCTGGTGTTTGGAATCAATATGTTTTAATAGAGTCTGTTTCTGATTGAGTGTAGTTGTCATTTGCTCTGAGGCTGAGAGAGAATCATATTAATCACAGAGAATGTGTTTTTATCATTTGTCTCCCCTCCTTCTCTTTCTCATCTAAGAGCCCACAGGAGACACACAGCTGATTGAAAAGCAGTGCTGGGCTCCAACTGAGAGCCAGTGGAGCATTGAACAGTTTTCCATAGGCTAGAGGCATGATTAGGATGTACACTAGAGTGTATAATGCTGTACAACTTGCTCACTTGTTTTCTGCAATTAGCATGCTCTGGGAGAGACTGATAAACATAAATAAAATGTCTTCCTACACCCTGTTATTTAGTTTAACTGCAGCCATGTAGGTGGCACTGAAGAAACCTCATTGACATCTTAATGGTCTAAAAGCTTTTGCAACATGTCACACCAGCCTCTCTCTAATCTTGTGGCTTTCATATTACAAGTCATTACTGAATGATGACAAGTAATTGTAACCCCCCTCCTCCCCTGAACTATTTTACAAAAGTACTCTGACGTCTGTAATGTTGCGTTTAAGAACTGATTCTAGTTTATGAGCTTTGCTATAGCTGGCTTTATTTTATTTTATTTTATTGCAATAATTTTTTTTAAATTGTGCATCATTTGCAATTTGAGGCATTGATTAGCAAACATTCAGAATACAGATTGTTGCGGTCTTGATCTTTTGGTTAATTTGGGAACTCTCTAGACCACATTACTGTTGTATTTTAATAGTATTTCCTGCTTTTAGAGACAACAGTTTCCAGCACTATTAATTCTACCAGAAATTCTCGAAACAAAAGCTCATTATGTACATGTCAAAAACTTGATATAGATGCAGGGCGAAGGGCTACAGAAAAGAAAAATCAAGAGGGAACATTTTTAAATCCTCATAAGAAATTATAAAGCACTGTAATACCTTGTGACAGGAGTCCCAATCTACAAAAAAATGAGTGGAAACAATTAATAAGCCAACAATAGAACATCTTGGCAACTAAAAGCAGAGCTACAGCTGCCCGTATGAAAAAGCCGTTTGCCCTTACAGACAGGCAATGTAATAAGCTGAAGCCGGTGCCAACTGACTGCACGTGTAAATGAATACAATATCACAGAAACATTAGTTAAAGCCAATGTAATCAACTCTCCATGCCACCAAGCACAGTGACACTGAAACATCGTAACACCTGGTGCTGACAGGCTCAGTGACAGGGGAGCTAAGTTAGATCAGTGCAACAGTAGCCTGTGCAAACACATATAGTCACAAAGGCAGAAAACAAAAGGACAAAAGGAAGTTTGACAGATGAAAATTAAGCAGAATCTCACAAAGATCTGTGCTGAATATGTTCCTACATCTGAATGCGAGTACAAATGCAAATACAAATTTTGCTATTTAATTCCAAAAATGGGCCAACATGAGAGATGGATTGTAACAAATTTCGTAGTCACGGGAAGAAGGAGGCAGGAACCGGCGAACACTTAAACAAAACTTTAATAATAAAATAAACACAAAACAGAACCAAAACACAAAATAAACTCCAGGTCTGGTCCTCTCTCGTCCGACACTGTCATCACTTTTCCCTTTTATCCTTCCAGAGCTCCTCCGTGGGACTCGAGACCGGTGAGTGGTGCAGGTGTCGCTCAACATCAATTACTCCACCGGCCTCGCTCCGTTCCCATGGCTCTCGGCCCCGCCCCCACTCGTCACATGGATATAGTGATTTTAAAATCTCTTGTAATATCAGCTTTCACTAGCAGAGTGCTGGGACCTGCGACTTTAATCTACTAGATAGTGTGGTCAGCTGTGGCATAATGCAAAGTAACAGGTTTAATAGGAGTGGGGGAATGCAGTTTTAAAATTTCTTTAAAAATGTCTAAAGATTCCGTCTTTATCCCTCGTCCCATAGACGGATGGAATGAAACGGGAGCCCCATACAGCCCAAACGGACACAAGCAGAAATGTTCACAAATCTATATAATCCAACAGCCCAAATTGAAGTGGACTTTTTTCAGGATATGGCCATAAGTTCAACCTCCCACAGGAGCTGCTGAAACAGTTCTACTCCGCCATTATTGAATCTGTCCTCTGCACTTCAATAACTGTCTGGTTCAGCTCAGCTACCAAATCTGACCTCAGAAGACTTCAGAGGGTAGTCCGGACTGCTGAGCGAATCATTGGTACAACCCTCCCTTCTCTCCAAGAACTGTACTCGTCCAGAGTGAGCAAAAGGGCTGGCAGAATCACTCTGGACCCCTCACATCCAGCACACTCCCTCTTTGAACTGTTGCCATCTGGTCGACGCTACAGAGCTCTGAGCACCAGAACGACCAGACACAGGAACAGTTTCTTCGCTCAGGTCATCCATCTCATGAACACTTGACAATTACTGTGGAACACACACTATTTATTCACTCATACACTTATTTATCTAACACACACACTCCGTCTACATTTCAATTTGCACATACTATACCTGTACATACAAAACTGTCTACTGTAAAATACCTGCACATACAATTGTCGATTTGTATATTTTAATTCCTTAGTTACTTGTTCTACATACTTTTTCTCTCTGTCTCCCTTTTATCTGTGTTTTTTTTGTTCTGTCACTTGGTCTTCAACACTGCTCCTGGGGACCCACTATCATGCAGAGTGTTGAACCATCTCTCCAGGATCACATGAAAGATCACAGTCCAGGTGAGCTGAAGCAGGTTGAAAATAAACTTTTCAGAACAGTGGTTCCCCAGGAGCAGGGTTGAAGACCTAGGCAATAAGGGGATCCACCAATAACCCGTTTGTAAACCCAGTGTTGAGTAAAAGTGAGCTGTGCCAAGCCGATCGAGGACCTAATCAGCACCTCAAACTTAGACATGCCATTCATTGTTTTTAATCAACATTGTATCTGAACAATCCGTTTATTGGGCACCAAAACTCTCCAGCGTGTCCTCTCATTGTGAGATTCCTCTATTACTTGTTAATACTTTTTTATTGTGTTCAGGCAAACTACAGGGGTGGTTGCACACCACAACCCTGGGAGAAGTCTCAATGTCATGTTGTATGAGAGTTGTGCAAGAAGGAATGGGAGAGAAAACTACTGCAATCTGCAAAGAGAGAGAAAGAAAAAGAGGGCCCCCGAAAATGCTGCAACATGGCCCTCAGCCAAACAGACCGTGTGCCCCAGTGACATCAGACCCTGTGGTACTGGACCCACTGTGCTGTTTCACAAACTGTTCCAACTCCACCTGATCTAAGATGTCCTCAATGCCACGGGGACACTACTCAATACTCACCCAAACCCGGCATGATGTTCTCTATCTAATTTTTATATAATAGTAAGACTTACAGCATTCATGCATGTCACTCACCACATAATTACACATAGAATAGATATTCTCTACCTCTACCTTTTCTATGATACTGTCCGCAGCTTTCAAGGAATGTGACATGCAGTAGGCATTCCAATTTAGTTCCGTACAGATGGGTCTACGCAGACTCCAGGCTCGCACAAAGACACACTCCACAAATCTGCATGGACTCTTGTATGCAGATTGACAGATGCACTGATGGCCCACACTCCCCTGACTACCAGGAAAAAACAGTTTTGTGAATTTAGTATTTTGCATGTCATTACATTGTTTAGAGCATAAGAAAAAATGTGAAAAATTAAATTTTTGAAAAATGATATTTTATTCATATGTTATGCCATGTCCTCTGTAGAAGACATCAGGACTGTTAAACAGACGGCTCTTAGTAAAGAGGAAAACTAAAAAAAGGAACAAGCGGAAATGTAATAAGGGGGGGAATAAGTGAAGAGCAATGAGAAAGACATAAGGGGAAAGTGGCAAAACAAAACATGGGGGGGGGTGGGAGAAATGTGAGGGATGGGTAATATGGTTGAAAGGGTGTCTAAGAGAATTCGAGAATCCGGAACATCAATTTTAAATTTTTTTATACACTACCGAAGTACCGTAGAGTATAAGGACCGCCGAAGACAAAAGAGAAAGAACTATATATAAGGAAGCCAGACGATAGAGTACTCGAATCTGGTCTTAAAGGAATCAAAAAAGGAAAAGACTTGGGTCGCCGAGAGGAAACAACCGTACAGGAAGCACACACATTTTTGTCCCACTATTCTCCCTAGGAAAACGCCTCATATATAGTGTGCATATCTTTGAGTGATTAAAGTACCTACTCTCTATTCTTTAAATGTCCTGTGCTCGTTAGAAATCAAGAACACTCGTGTCATCATACCTGAAGGTAAACTGGGCGATTGTTAGGATCAAATAATTGATGAGCTCCTGGTACTCTGAGGAATTCTTCAGAGTATATCATAATACATGCGACAATAAAGCCCAGAACATAAATGCCGGCAGTCAAATAGTGCTGGTTCGTTGGGCACAACTGGCCGACAACTGCGCTGGGACTGTGGCGAGCCAGCAGCGGGCACGCGTCATCATATCCGGGACACAGTAGATCCATGGCCAGCACAGTATCGTGCGTGAGAGTAGTGATCCTTTGCGGCCTAGCTAGACGTCTGCGTAGACCCATAGGTTACGCACACTAATTTGGAAAACGTCTCTAATGCATGTAAACATACTGTTGTCACAAATTGTGTCACTTATTTCAGTACCCTTGAAATGCTGCGACAGAAGCAAAGAAGGGCGATAGCTGTGTACAGTGACAGTGAAGGGTGTTAAAGGGGAGACGGGGGAAGGAGGAGAGGGCAGAGGAAGGTGAAAAAAAAGGGAAGAAGGGAAACGAATGACAGGGTGGGGAGGAGGGTGGGGGGCAAAGGGGAGGGGGGAGGACAGAGAAGGAGAGGGGAGGGCGGGGGGGGAAAGTGGGGGAAACAGCACAGGGGGGGCCAGGACAAACAGGGGGGAGGTAAAGGGTCGGAAACAAATGGTCAAGGGGGGCTGAGTCAGGAAGGGGGACGGAAGTGTAGGCGTGGGCCAATATGTTTGCGTATGCATAAGATAGTAGGCAAGGGCAATGAGGTGACATAGTGTTGTCCCAGGCTTGAGAAGAGACGAAACAAGGATAGTAGTGGACAGAATATGCGACATAAACAACTGTGGTGATCATGCATCAACAAGTGGGTGCGGGGGAAAAAAACAGGGGAGGGGAAGTGAAAAAAAAAGGAGGAAAGATAGAGGACTCAAAATGGGACAAATGGATCGAAGGTGGGCGCGTGTCAATTTAAGGGATGTTAACCGTCGACTTTCCATGTCCGTTATTGTGAAACCCGCGAGACACAACAAAAACACAGCTCCGATCGCAGCGTCCTCCATCCTCCTGTTGTTACCGTTGTTCTTCTTTGTTTCTGTTGTTAAACGCCATGCACAAATGACGTCGCTGTCGACCGTTTCCTAGTACACACTCTCGGTGCGAACGCAACCCTTTAAATGGTACTGGGAAATATTGTCACGCAAAATCGTCCAAGTACTTTAGTACTGTACATTTAGTTATGTAACTAAAGCGGTGCGAAAGGCCCTTATGTTATGAAAGATATTAAAAAAACAAAAACATTTTTCTTTATGCAAAATGTGTGTAAAATGGCCATAAACGAGTTTTTCTATTGTATCTATAAACTGTATCTAATTTGTGTTTTAATGTGTTTTTGGGGCAACATAGAATGGACAAATATGTGCAATAATGGGAGTAATAATTAGCGAGATTTTCATAATAATGTCTCATATTTAATAGGAATATTGATACATAATGTTTTCTCTTTTCATTTGTTATGTCTCCCAAAATGTGTAATAAACATCCTTTAAGTCCTGGTGTCCTCTACAGTGGACATGTATGAAATCAACGTCCTGTTTCATAACAGAAGGTCTGAAGAGATTGTGATTTTTGAACACTACATTTTCCCTGAGATGTTGATTTATGACAAACAATTTGAAAATTAGTCAGATGAAATGATAATTACACAATATTATCATATTTCCATTAGGGTTAAGTAACACTTGATCACTAAATTAATGTCAGCCATTTTTAAAGACCAAGGAGAGGAAGTGGTCATGGTGAAACATCCAATCATTTGGTATCTCTGAAAAGCCCTGCATGTGCTCTGTACAGGACATCTAGACTTAAAACTGTGACATGTAACTTCTCAGAGAAATCACTAAAACATAATGTCCACTACAGAGGACAAAACTCCATAGCTGGTAGTCAGGAGGTTAAGTTTAGTCACTATTCGACCGCTTCAGAACTGAAGCCCCCCTGTTTTGGCTGACTGTAATTTTAAAGAAGACAGAAGTCATGCTACCAGCCATGAACAAGTCAAATTCCAATCCACCGGTAATTATTACAGGTGACACAGTGCTGACAGATGGACAAGTTCTGCTCCCTTGGTAGCACTGTTGCAACTTGCAGTATATAAGGCAGTCATCCTCACAGTTCTGTTTTATGGATCTGAGTCCTGAACCATTTATTGCCGGCTGATTACTTGATCAGTTTCATATGCATTGTTTCTGACGTATTGCACATGTGAAATGGCAGGACAAAGTCCCAAACACTGAGGTACTCCAGACCTGTGGCATCACTGGTATTGGGGCCTTTCTGGTCTGGCTATATTGTACACATGGTACGATTCATGTTTACAGAAATAGGTTTTCTATGACCAACTTGAGAGCAGCAGGTGCTCTCAAGGAGGGCAACTCAAACATTATAAGGATGGCCTCAAAGCCAATCTGAAACTATGCAACATGGACTCAAATGACCTTGAAGATATGGTCATAGATAGGGCATCATGACGAGCACAGTGCCATACTGCCATACATTTCTTTGAGTCCAGCTGGATCACTATTGCATTAAACAAACAAAGATGCCAAAAGTTCAATGTGTGTTTATGTGTGACACCTGTGGTCGACTATGTGCCTCGAAGATTGGCCTCTACTCACATCGTAGGATGCACCAACAACTGTGACGAGATCTGTCGAATAGATCGCCAATCCCCCACCCCCCCCCACATCCCCCTACCCCCCGCTCAGACCAAAACACAGAGCAGATATTCCCTACCTCCTTTTCAAGGGTTGAACAGTCCAGTTTTACTGACTCAGCAATATTATCATTGCAGAATAGTGCAGTAAAATGCCCAACATTACTTGACATAGAAAGGGGAGTGGGGGTGCGGTATTGGGGTGGTGGGCTGTTCCGTATGAGGGGGGGCGTGAACAGGATTTACAGTGTAAATGTTTTTGTAATTATAGTGTACCTATTCAGTACCTCTGTGTAGGTATAAGGGAATAATATGCGAAGTAATAACCTGTAAAATTACAAATTATTTCTACTGTAAGTATTTTGAAACTAAGGGGTACCTATTCTAATATTACGTGGCATGTAGGCTATGACCTAACAACAATCTTATATTTGCAAGCGATTTAGCAAAAAACATACACTGTGTAGGCCTACTTTTTAAACACGCTGGGTTATTGTTCAATCCAAATGCTCAGTTGATACTGTTGGGTTAGGAAGCTGACTGTTTGCGGCGCTCATGACAGGAATATGTGTCGAAAATACAAGAAAACTAATCAAAGCAAAGAGGAGAGAGATTTTTTAAACTGACTGGAATGTGTTCTTTTAAAACTGGAGGGTTTTGTCATAGTATGTTCTCACAAACCTTACGGACGCCTTCAAACAGGTCGCACCGCTTTAGTTCCAGAACTAAATGTACAGTACTGAAGTACTGGGACGATTTTGCGCGAACTATTTTCCAGTACTATTTAAAGGGTTGCATTCGCACTGACAGTGTGTACTAAGAAGTGACGTAAGCCGGTCGACAGCGACGTAATTTGTGCACGGCGTTCAACAATGGAAACAAAGAAGAACAACATTAACAACAGGAGGATGGAGGACGCTGTGATCGGAGCTGTTTTTTTTTTGTGTCTCGTGGGTTTCACAATAATGGACATGGAAAGTCAACGTATACGTAAAGCAATTGAAGGAACGGAAATGAGGTAATAAGAATCTCCAAAGACAACTGGCAGTGCTACATTTGATACAAGTGCCTGTATTTCAGCGTCCATCCATCTATCGCTGTTCTCCATACTTGGAAAATAAGTTGAAACAATGTTTACAGTATGTTTACATGGCGTTTTAAATCATGGCGGGTGAGGGCGTTTTCGTACGCGTTTGGCCAATCAATGTCTACTTACGTCACGATTAGTACCAGTTGTGCCGGTTAGACCCTGCTCTGGAGTAGGAGCTAATACTCCAGGTTCTCGAAAAAGGCAGTGCCGGGTACTAAAATCCACCCAGGGTTTCTAGGGGCGAAAACGGCCAAAAAGTGGGTAGTTTTCCACATTAGTTCAATGGTACGTAATGAAAGTTCCCACGGTGCGAAAGGCCCTATTGAGCGGCGATTGAAACCGGGAACTGCGAACTAGTCAAAATAGTGCTTGAGGATGTGGATCAAAACGGTAAAATCAAAGACGGTAAAATCCTTTACCACTATAATACAAAGCTATACGCTATAATAATCCTCAGTTCGCTATAATACACAGGTTAATCTAGACTTTCAGTGTTTATTATTGTGTGTTTAAGTTTGTCAGTGGGTAAAAAAATCGAAAGAATTTTCTTAAACAAGCTTTTGGTTTAACTGTATAAGCTGTATAAATAGGACGTTGCTTTGCTTTTTTCTGAACTGGTGTAATACATTTTTATCTTTTATAATTTTTTGCCTGTGCTGTTACTGTTGTTATATTGTGTGATTTTAATAAAAAAAAAAAAATTCAAACAATATTTGAATTATATAAAACAGTCACCATGTTTAATGATATATTGCCTGATATATATGTATGTATGACCTACTGTATACTGTATAAACAATCATTTCAGAACAATTTGTTGTAGCCACGTACCCTGTAACTACATGGAATAAGGGGGGAACAAGCACCACTAAATTATAGCCTACAAATGTTGTATTTACCCTGCAACTACATGAATCAAGGGGGGAACAAAGCACAATTTTAATTTACAGCCCGCAAATGTTGTTTTTACCCTGTAACTACATGGAACAAGGAGGTGGCAAAGCACCACTTTAAATTACAGCCCGCAAATGTTGTATTTACCCTGTAACTACATGGATCAAGGGGGGAACAAGCACCACTTTAATTTACAGCCCGCAAATATTGTATTTACCTTGTAACTACATGGAACAAACACCAATTTAATTTACAGCCCGCAACTGTTGTATTTACCCTGTAATTACATGAAACAAGGGGGGACCAAGCACCATTAATTTACAATCCGCAAATGTTGTATTTACTCTGTAACTACATGGAGCAAGGGGGTAACAAGCACCAATTTAATTTACAGCCCGCAACTGTTGTATTTACACTGTAACTACATGGAAGAAGGGAGGAACAAGTTGAGCTTAAACACAGAACAAGTGTATATTTGCACAGTAATTACAGAGACAAATATTGCACTAGTTTTAATTTAATTGCTTTATTGCCAAATTAAACCCTCTTTTTTTGCCATAAAAATATCACAGTATGCATCCACTGAAATACAACTGTTGTAATGACCTGCCATGTACGGCGAATTTACAGTCGATGCGTGTTCCGTTCACTTCATTATTTATTGGAATAACAATCATACAACATCAAAAATGAAAACGGAGATTAACACCGCTCCCAAACACGTTCTCAAAACTGTGTTCCTTTCCCCATAGGCCACACCCTTACCTCATCACTGCCTGACTAAAACACAGATGTCATGGGTACAGCCCACCATCTTATTAGGGGAAAACAATAAACATTATACAATATATAATACATATAAATGTATAAACAAATAATGTGAAACAATAACTCACAGGCTCATACATCCCGGCCCCTAATTGACCAAAAATTGGCAATTATTAAATGTTCAATCAAGAGCCTGAGAAATGTCCATCATATTATAGAAGTTCCTAAGTATGGATCTAAGGCCAATCTTAGATCATAAGTTGTCCATCAGCAGACACAACTTAGTGATGGGTCTTTCCACAGTACCATTCTTTGTTTTGAATTGAACTCGATGAACAATCCCTTTCTTGTCTGGAAAAATATCCACATTTCGTCCCATAAGCCATGAATTTTGCGGTGCTGTATCATCAATGATCAGTAATATATCTCCTTGCTTTATTACATTCCACTTCTGCCTTTCTTGCATAAGTGGAAGGTACTCCCTAGTCCATCTTCTCCAAAAAAGATCAGCCATATATTGTATCTGTCTCCATCTCCTTTTACATAAATTCCATTCTCGTTAAAGATACCAGGGGACAGAGAAACTTGGCCTTTTAGTAATGGAAGATGGTTAGGCGTTAATGCTTCAGGATCCTTGACATCTTCGGAGACTATTGAAATAGGTCGGTAGTTGAGAATAGATCTCACAGAGTACTGTTAACAGACCCTCATCATCCAAAATCTGCTGTCTGATGGTCAAGTAAAGCGTCCTCTTTATAAGACGAATGAGTCTTTCCTATGCACCACCATGATGGGAGCCGTATGGAGGATTGAATGTCCCCTTAATGCCTGCATCTAGCATCGTATTCTGAATCTTGAAAGTATTGAGTTGAGCCAAAGACCTTTCCAGTATCTCAGAGTTGTATTTACCTTCCAACTTGAAGGTGATTGTTTCAAAGCTTCCTTATAAATTAAGAGAAAGCTGGAGATCGTCAGCATATGATATATGGGAACAAACCAAACAAAGGCCCAGATTTCAGGATCTGGTAATGTTCATTAAAAGGCATGCCAGAATTCTTTAAGACCCTGTTTTTGGGGATATACGTTATACTGCCTCAACTATCAAAATCAAGCAGCCCAGACTGGGACAGATGCAGTTCAAATCTAGCAGTAAAAAGAGTTTCGTCACAGCAATTTTGCCAGTCGATGCTAAACATGCAGATGCTAGAACTAACAAGGAGAAATCAGATTTGGGAAATTCTAGCAATATTCGAGCAGCATTTGAAAAGCCTTGCTTTTTCTGTAAAGAGAACCATATAATGGTAGCTTGTCATATGATCTCTAAAAGGCCCCATAAGGAGAAAGTTGAGTTTCTCAAGACCAATGGATTCTGTTTTGCTTGTCTTACAAAAGGGCACATGAGTAGAACATGTAAGAAGTGTGCAATCTGTTCTATTTGTAAAAGGAGACATCCCACAATTCTGCACTCTGAAGAGAACACAACTAAGATGTGTGTTGATTCGGTAAGAACACAAGATTCTCACAAAGGGGACAGCGACAGTCAGACAGAGGGGACAGAAGTTAATCCCAGCAATTTCATCACCATAGCTATGGTATCCATGGATCAAACAGGGGCTGGTGTTGCAGACTGCAAGCTAGCGATTGTACCTATTAAAGTAAAGGCAAACAAAGGTAGCTATGTAATTTGTACGTACGTATTTTTAGATGCCGGAAGCTCTGCGACCTTCTGTACAGAAAGAGTAATGGAGAAACTTTATGTAAATGGTACAAAAACCAACATCTTATTGAAAACTATGGGCCAGGAGAAACCAGTAAAAACTTACAGGTTAACTGGTCTGTGGGCAGTCTTAATGGCAATAGTTTTATAACATTGCCGGACATTTTCACTCAAAGTTAAATTCCAGTGAGTCAAGAAAACATACCAAAGGAGGATGACATTAGAAGATGGCCTTATTTGAATGATGTGCATCTAGACTCCATTGAGGCTGAGGTGGATCTCTTGATAGGAGTGAATGTTCCTAAGGCAATGGAGCCTCTCAAGATCATTAACAAGCTTGCGGACGGACCTTATGCAGTTCAAACATGCTTGGGATGGCTCATTAATGGTCTTTTGAGCAGTAGCTCTAATACGTATGGTAGTTAATCATATATCACTTCTAACAGAATCTCGGTGGCCAGACTAGAGGGTTTGTTGATTGATCAATACAATCAAGAGTTCTCAAAACGGACGTAAAGTGAAAAGAAGGAACTCTCATTTGAGGATAAGCAATTTTTGTCCATTGCAAATGATTCTATTAAGATGCAAGATGGTCATTATGAGTTGCGACTCGCTTTTAAAAGAGATAATGTTAGCCTGTTGAATAATAGAGAAGTCGCTGAGCAAAGAATTCTTAGCCTTCTTAGAAGATTCAAGAAGGATGAATCCTTCTTAAGAGATTATAAGGTCTTCATGAATGATTTCCTAAAGAAGGGATATGCAGAAAAGGTGCCTGACAAGCAGCTTCACAGAAGGGATGGAAGATTGTGGTATATCCCACACCATGGGATCTATCATAAGAGGAAAGGAAAGATCTGTGTGTGCTTTGATTGTACTTCTACCTTTCAGGGCACCTCTTTGAATTCTGAGTTTTTGCAAGGGCCAGACCTTACGAATACACTTCTGGGTGTACTTCTCAGATTCCGTCAGGATACTGTGGCGGTCATGGCGGAGATTGAGGGAATGTTCCATCAGGTCAAAGTACCAAAAGAGGACAGAGACTTCCTGAGATTTTTGTGGTGGCCTGATGGGAACACAAATTATCCATGATCAGATTATAGAATGACTGCCCATCTCTCCGGGAGCCGTTTCATCGCCGAGTCGTGCTAACTTCGCTCTTAAAAGGATTGCTGATGATAATGAAGGGAAAGCAAATGCTGAAGTGCTTAGTACCATTCTAAATAATTTTTATGTGGATGACTGCCTAAAATCTGTGTAGAATGAAAATTTGGCCGTAAATCTGGTACACGGACTTCGAACAACGTGTGCAACAGCTGGATTTAAGCTACCAAAATGGGTTGGCAGTAGTCAATCTGTTCTCGCTACTATTCCAGAGGAGGACCGAACCAAAGATATTAAGACTCTAGATCTCGAGAAGGATAAATTGCCTATGGAAGAGCGCTCGGCATACAATTGGACATGGAAACTGATGCTTTCTTCTTCAGAATCAGCCCGAACCCACATCATCTAATTAGCAGAAGAAACATCCTGTCAATAGTCAATTCGATTTATGACCCGTTTGGGTTTTTAGCACCATTGACTCTTCCAGCTAAAAGAATAGTTCAGGAGTTGTGCCGAATTTTGGGTGGGATGAAGATATCCCTACTGGTCTTGCACATCAGTGGAACAGCTGGTTGAGTGAGCTCGTGAAGTTGTCAGACTTCATAGATAGATGTCTTAAACCTCAAGGGTTTGAAGAACCTTCAAGTGTACAGCTGCATCACTTTTGTGACGCTAGTGAGGTTGGTTATGGTACAGCCAGCTATCTTAGGCTCATCAATAAGGAAGGATACATTCATACAGTGCTTGTGATGGGCAAGGCAAGGGTTGCTCCTCTCAAAAACTAGTAGAAGTTATGAAAGGCCGGTAACTTAAAAATTTAGTAGCCTGTAAGGTCTGTTTTGGGTTTTGTCATGTTCATATTTTTATGTCTTTTATTTTGTAATTGTTTCATGCTGTTAGTGTCATACTTCCCTTGCCCTCTTGTCTTCAGGCTATTAGTTCCTCTGTTCATTGTGTCATGTTCTGATTGGTTGTCCAGGTCATGTGTCTTGTTTCCCATTGGTTTGTTCATGTCATGTGACCCTCTTTGTTTGCTATAAGTAGCCATGCCGTTGCCTTTGTTCCTGGTCGTGTATTGAATGTATTTGTCCTGCTGTCGATTAGTGTTTAAGTCAAGTCAAGTCAAGTCTAGTCTAGTCTAGTTGTTCAAGTCAAGTCAAGTCAAGTCAAATCAAGTCTGTGTTTATTGTTTGGATTCTGGATCACTTTGTAAATAAAGCTGCACTTGGGTTCATCTTCAACTCGCCTTCAGTGGACTGATCGTTACAGAATTCACGACTGCAAAAATGAACCCAGCAGATCGCCTAGTTCGCCTCTGTCAAGGTAATCGCTCAGTTGAGGAATATGTGGCAGATTTTTGTGAACTGTGCTACCAGGTGGCTTGTAACAATACCTTTCTGAAAGACATTTTTCGTTTTGGTTTGGAAAGAAACATATCACAGTTAATGCCACGCAATACCCCACACTGGTCACTTGAACAATATATAGACTTTGCTCTGCGAACGAGTGGCTCTGCCTTCACTGTGGGTGTCATAGAGGAGGAACACAGCACCTCCCAAAGTCATCATCATACTATGCCTACAAGTCTGAACCTGCTCACATCAGGCCTGCCTACTCCAAAGCAGCTCACGTGCACGTCTGACCAAGCAAGAGCCTGCTCACATCCATGCTGGTCACTCAGGAATTCTTCACATATGGCCAACCACTGAGATCCACGGCCAAGAGGGCACCACGCCTGGTCCTGGCAAGATGGCCGCCATTGCCTGAGTCCCCGGCCAGATGGCCGCCACGCCTGAAGCGTCTCCTACTACATGGCATCACCAAGAGTCCATACGGATTTTTTAGCGGGGGATATAGTACCAAGTCCGCGAAATGCGGCCTTGGGCGAGGACTGAAAAGATAGTGCTAGTGGATGGATCCCACAATGATGGGCAGTGCGAGCCGGCTGACATTCCAGTGGTCCCTCACTTTCTCAAGCAGCCAGCCATCCCACTGTCTTCTTCACTGCCGTAATGGCGGTCACTATTTGGAGAAGGGGCTGCCCACTGCGCCCCAGAGGGCATTTACTGTCCACGATGTCGCACCCAGACGGTCAGCGGCATGCTGCAGAACCTCCATAGGTACGGCGGTTCCACTGCGACCTAAGAGGTGACGGCGTCCGCTGCAGAACCTCCAGAGGTGACGGCGTCCGCTGCAGAACCTCCAGAGGTGGCACTGTTCGCTTCTGGAATATTGCTTGTCCTGTCACGGCCATGGAGGCTGTTCTTGAACTCACTGTCTGTCCTGTCACAGCCATGGAGGCCGCTCACAAACTCACAGTCTGTCCTGCCACAGCCAAGGAGGCCATTCATGAACTCACTGTCTGCCCTGTCACAGCCATGGAGGCCGCTCATGAACTCACAGTCTGCCCTGTCACAACTAAGAAGGCCGTTCATGAACTCACTGTCTGCCCTGTCACGGCCACAGAGGCCATTCACAAACTCACACACTATCTTGTCATGGCCACGGAGGCCATTCACAAACTCAATGTCTGCCCTGTTACGGCCACGGAGGCCATTCACGAACTCACTGTCTGTCCTGCCACGGCTAGGAGGCTCCACCATGGCTCCCCGTTCTGCCTGCTCCGCCATGGCTCCTTGTTCTGCCTGCTCCGCCATGGCTCCTTGTTCTGCCTGCTCCGCCATGGCTCCTTGCTCTGCCTGTTCCGCTTCATGGGCCTGTCCCTCCATCCCACCCGCTGGACCACCTCCAGTCCTCCACCCTCCTGAACTTTTTGTTGTTTGGGTTGGGGTGGGTGTTACGTTTTGGCGTCAGGAGCCACCCATAGAGGGGGGGGGGGATCTGTAAGGTCTGTTTTGGGTTTTGTCATTTTTATGTCTTTTATTTTGTAATTGTTTCACCATGTTAGTGTCATGCTTCCCTTGCCCTCTTGTCTTCATGCTATTAGTTCCTCTGTTCATTGTGTCATGTTCTGATTGGTTGTCCAGGTCATGTGTCTTGTTTCCCATTGGTTTGTTCATGTCATGTGACTCTCTTTGTTTGCTATAAGTAGCCATGCCATTGCCTTTGTTCCTTGTCATGTATTGAATGTATTTATCCTGCTGCCGGTTAGTGTTTAGGTCATAGTCAAGTCAAGTCTAGTCTGTTCAAGTCAAGTCAAGTCAAGTCAAGTCAAGTCAAGTCAAGTTTGGATTATTGTTTGGATGTTTGGATCAGCTTTGTAAATAAACTGCACTTGGGTTCTTCACTACACTCGTCTTCAGTGGATGATTCGTTACAGAATACACAGCCACTAAAATGAACCCAGCAGATTGCCTAGTTCGCCTCCGTCAAGATAATCGCTCAGTTGAGGAATAAGTGGCATGTTTTTGTGAACTGTGCAACCAGGTGGCTTTTGACAATACCTTTCTGAAAGACATTTTCCATTTTGGTTTGGACAAAAACATTTCACAATTAATGCCACGCAATACCCCACAATGGTCACTTGAACAATATATAGACTTTGCTCTGCGAACGAGTGGCTCTGCCTTCACTGTGGGTGTCGTGGAGGAGGAACACAGCACCTCTCCAAAGTCCTCAGTCATCATGCATACCAAGTCTGAACCTGCTCACATCATGCCTGCTACTCCAAAGCCCGCTCACGTCACGTCTGCCAAGCAAGAGCCTGCTCACATCATGCTGGTCACTCAGGAGATTCTTCACAATATGGCCACCACTGAAGGGCTTTGTTGCAAGATGGCCACCACGCCTGAGTCCCTGGCCAAGATGGCCGCCACGGCTGAGTCCTCGGCCAAGATGGCTGCCACGGCTGAGTCCCCGGCCAAGATGGTCGCCACGGCTGAGTCCTCGGCCAAGATGGCTGCCACGGCTGAGTCCCGGCCAAGATGGCCGCCACGGCTGAGCCTCTCCACGTCACGACTATCCCCAAGATTTCCCCTAAGGATTTTTTTGCGGGGGGCTATAGTACCCAAGCTCCTGCGAATGCGGACCTTGGGCGAGGACTGAAAAGACTGATTGCTAGTGTGATGGACCCACCACTGATGTCAGTGCGAGCGGCTGACATTCCAGTGGTCCCTACACTCTCAAGCCCGCCAGCCATCCCACTGTCTTCTGCACTGCCCGTAATGGCGGTCGCTATTTTGAGCATGTGGGCTGCACACTGCGCCCCAGAGGATTTCCTTGTTACAACGATCTGACCCAGGGTAGCGGGCACTATGCTGCAGAACCTCCATAAGCGTTACACAGCCGTCCACTGCAGAACATCAGAGGTGACGGCGGTAGCTGAGAAACTCCAGAGTGACGGCGTTGCTGCAGAACTACAGAGGTGGCACTGTGCGCTTCTGAACTCTTTGCGTGTCCTGTCACGGCCACAGAGGCTGTTCATGAACTCACTGTCTGCCCTGTCACAGCCATGGAGGCCGCTCACAAACTCTTTGCTTGTCCTGTCACGGCCACAGAGGAATTCAATGACACCAGGTCTGCCCTGTCACAGCCATGGAGGCAGCTCATGAACTAACAGTTGCCCTGGCACAAACTAAGAAGCGTTATGAAAACTCATGTCTGCCCTGTCACGGCCAACAGACGGCCACATTAACGACTCACAGACTGTCTTTTCATGGCCACAGAGGCCGTTCACAAACTCACTGTCTGTCCTGTCACGGACACGGAGGCCGTTCACGAACCCACTGTCCTGTCACGGCTAAGGAGGCTCCGCCATGGCTCCCCACTCTGCCTGCACCGCCATGGCTCCCCACTCTGCCTGCACCGCCATGGCTCCCCACTCTGCCTGCACCGCCATGGCTCCCCACTCTGCCTGCTCCTCTTCACGGGCCTGGCCCTCCATCCCACCCCCTGGACCACCTCCAGTCCTCCACCCTCCTGGACGTTTTGTTGTTTTGGTTGGGGTGGATGTTGCATTAAGGCGTCAGGAGCCACCCATAGAGGGGGGGGGGGATCTGTAAGGTCTGTTTTGGGTTTTGTCATTTTTATGTCTTTTATTTTGTAATTGTTTCAAGCTGTCAGTGTCATGCTTCCCTTGCCCTCATGTATCTCTGCCATTGGTTCCTCTGTTCATTGTGTCATGTTCTGATTGGTTGTCCAGATAATGTGTCTTGTTTCCCATTGGTTTGTACTTGTCATGTGACCCTCTTGTTTCCTATAAATAGCTTCATGTTCCCATTGTGCCCTCATCGTATATTGAATGTATTTAACCCGCTGTTGGTAAGTCAAGTCAAGTCAAGTCAAGTCATGTCAAGTCTGTGTTTATTGTTTGGATTCTGGATCACTTTGTAAATAAAGCTGCACTTGGGTTCATATTCAACTCGCCTTCAGTGGACTGATCATTACAGTAGCCAAATTGGTGGTGTGGAGTGTAAAAGGTATTTCAATCCCTATATCTACATATATATATATATTATATATCTAAACCAGTTGTGTACTATCAATTTAAAAGTACAGTTTATACTCAGAGATTTAACTTCAATGCCCTATTGCCCACAGTATTTGGTTCACTTTGCCCCATAGCTGGCATTTTGGGGGAAAAAAACTAGCTAGCTGACCAATTCAGGATAATATTTAGCTTTATATGTTGCTAAATCACCTATATGCATCATAAATATTTTTAGACCTGTATAAATTTGCTTTGATTTAACAGCCATTACATCTTTTATGCTAAAATTTTACTTTGACAAGCCAAAAAACTGTTTTTAAAGTAATGGGTGCCTTCCACTCCTCCCACGTGTCTCTCCTTTTCACTCCCCCCTAAGCCAAAGCATTACCACAGGTATATGATCTTAAATTGTTAAGCAATTTACTTGACAGTATGTAACAAGATGGTCAAATATTGCATAAGATAATAGGAGGGGGGTAAACATCCAAGTACTTGCATCAAGTTATTATTGCAAAAAGGGAGTACTTAAGGCACAACTGTAGCATGAAATATGTACAATAGACACAATGCAAAAACTCACCATCAACATTTTAACCCTGAATAAATTAAAGTAACTTTCAGAATTCAACATAAGAAGAGTGCATACAGAGTTGGCAAGGCATGAAATTAAATTATCAACAATTAAACATTCGAGACAATTGATAGGCAATAGAAATGAATTCGACCTGAAACTCCAGTGATGAATAAACATTCAAACACCATGAATGGCTTTACAATGTCCATAAGCACAAATGGAGTTATGTTGACAAAGATGTAATAATGTCTCTTTGTTAGGTCACAAGCAGAAAGAGTTTACAAAACGAAAAATAACAACCCACAAACAAGGTAGCCCAAAATAGTGGTAAAAAAAACAAGTATAAAACTATTGTATTGTAAAGAGTCATCCACTGAAGGCTGGCGTAGTGAGAACCCAAGTGCAGTTTATTTACAGAGTGATCCAAACAATAATCCGAGACACAGACTTGACATGAACAGACATAGCATGAGCAGACTAGACTCACCAACAGCGGGTTAAATACACAACAAACTCACAATGGGAACATGAAGGCTACGTATAGCAGACAAGGGTCACATGACATGAACAAACCAATGGGGAACAAGACACATGACTAAGACTACCAATCAGAACATGACACAATGAACAGGGGAACCAATGGCATGAATACATGAGGGCAAGGGAAGCATGACACTAACATGGACCATGAAACAATTACAAAATAAAAGACATGGAAAACATGAACATGAAACAAAACACCACATTACATATCCCCCCCTCTAAGGGCGGCTCCTGACGCCCTAATGTAACATCCACCCCAACCAACACAACGTCCAGGAGGGTGGAGGAGGTCCAGGGGGCGGGATGGAGGGCCAGGCCCGTGAAGAGGAACAGGCAGAGAGGGGAGCCATGGCGGAGCAGGCAGAACAGGGAGCCATGGCGGAGCAGGCAGAACAGGGAGCCATGGCGGAGCAGGCAGAACGGGGAGCCATGGCGGAGCAGGCAGAACAGGGGGCCATGGCGGAGCAGGCAGACCAGGAAACCATGGTGCCGCGTGCAGGCAGAAAGGGAGAGCCATGGCGCGTGCAGGCAGGATCGGGTGGCCGTGGCGGTGTGCAGGAAGATCGGGGGCCAGGCGGTAGCAAGCAAGCGCAAAAAAACCAGGAGCCATGGTTGGAGCAGGCTTGGAATGAACAGGGAGCAATGGCGGAGGCAGATTGGGGGGCCCTGGCAGAGCAGGCAGAACAGGGAGTCATGGACGCCTACCTGGCTGGGACAGGGCAAGGCAGTGAGGTTCGTGAAAGGCCTCCTGTGGCAAGACAGTCTGGGGAGTTCATGAACAGCCTCCATGGGCCGTGTAAAAGGACAGGAAGTGAATTCTGGATGGCATCCATGGGCGTAACAGGGGACAGGCAGTGAATTCATGGACGCGCATCATGCCGTTGCAGGAAGGCGGGAGTTCATGAACTGCCTCCATGGCTGTAACAGGACAGGCAGTGAATTCATGGACAGCCTTCTTAGTGATGACAGGGCAGACAGTGAGTTCATGAACGGCCTCCATGGCCGTAACAGGGCAGGCAGTGAGTTCATGGACGGACGCCACCACCTCAGGAGGTTCTGCAGCGGATGCCGCCACCTATGGGGTCTGAAGCCGGAATTGAGAACACTTATGGAGGCACAGGAGAGGCCTCTGGAGCGGACTCGTGGGCAGGAGAGGCCTCTGGGGCAGATTCGTGGACAGGAGAGGACTCTGGAGCGCAGTTTGCAGCCCACACGCTCAAAATGGCTACCGCCATTACAGGAAGGGCCGCAGAATGTGGCATGACCTCTAAGATGGGGGGGCTTGAGAGTGCTGACGTCGCAGGGATGCCTGCAGCTCGCACCGACATCAATGGTAAGTCCATCACGCTAGCTATCAGCCTTTTCAGTCTTGGCCCAAGCTCCGCATTCGCAGGATCTTGGCTACTATAGCCCCCCCCCCAAATATGGGCCCTGTCATGACAAGGGAATCTGGAAGATCAGCTGAGATGTGACGAGACTCTAGAAGGGCGGCCATTTTGTGAAGAGACTCTTGTGTGGCGGCCATCTTGCAACGAAGCTCTTCAATGGCGGCCATATTGTGAAGAATCTCCTGAGTGTGATGACGATGTATGATGTGAGCAGGCTCTGGCTTGGCAGACGTGACGTGAACAGGTTCTGACTTGGTAGATATGACATGAGTAAACTTAGACTTAACTGGCATGGTCTGAGCAGATCCTGGAGTAGCAGGCATGACGTGAGCAGGCTTTGGCATAGCAGGCATGAAGTGAGCAGACCCTGGAGTAGCAGGCGTGACATGAGCAGGCTGTGGCTTGGCAGACATGACGTGAGCAGGCCTTGGGGAAGTGGCATGTTCCTTCTCCATGACACCCACAGTGAAAACAGATCCACTCAACTGCAGAGCAAAGTCCATGTATTTTTCCAGTGACCAACAAATCTTTACCCGGGCTAAACTGCGACAGGCTTAAGGGCCACATCATTGAAAGCCACCAAATGGCACAGTCCACAAAAGTCCTCCACATAGTCCTCAATGGCCTGATCACCTTGACGAAGGCGGAGGAGACGAACAACTGCTGGGTTCATTGTAGAGGTTGTGTATTCTGTAACGAGCAATCCACTGAGAACGAGTTGTGATGAACCCAAGTGCAGTTTATTTACAGAGTGATCCAAACATCCAAACAATAATCCAAGACACAGACTTGACTTGACTTGACCAGACATAGCATGAGCAGACTTGACACAACAGACTAGACTCACCAACAGCGGGATAAATACATTCAATACACGACTATGGGAACATGATGGCTACTTATATCAAACAAGAAGGGTCACATGACATGAACAAACCAATGGGGAACAAGACACATGACTAAGACTACCAATCAGAACATGACACAATGAACAGGGGAACCAATGGCATGAATACATGAGGGCAAGGGAAGCATGACACTAACATGGACCATGAAACAATTACAAAATAAAAGACATGGAAAACATGAACATGAAACAAAACACCACATTACATGTATTCACAAAACTATAGAGTATGTTTAGCAAATGACGAGTTTCTATCTGTAATTTCTGCAATCATATTAGCAATTGTTGGCATTCATAAGTAGTATAGACATTTCAGATAATGAATTCCCTATCCTAATGAGTAGCCTGTATTGAAATACACCAGCCAACCACAAGTCTTTCCACATCAATTAATATGTTGATCCTATCCATGGGATAACCACACCCCCTGGTATTCTTCCTCTGACTTTCCTCATCTCAAAATTCATTGTAGACTCCTGAGCCCAACTAAAGTTATCATTACAAGAATTCAGTCTTTCCAAATCCTGCTCCACTGAAGTCTCTTGCAAGTATAAAATGAGAGTTATCTAGGTGACTATCTACAACAACATATTTCTATTAAGTAACTGTTTTGAATTAATGACATATCTGAAAGTATTCCTGGCAAAACTAACACAATGCTTGTATTTCCCTGGCACAGCTTACCCCGAAGCACTTTAGAAACTTTACCCCACAACTTATATTATGCTGAAAATTCTTAATATGAATAATTTAATTAATCATATTAACTGAATAATTGTAAGCCAACAATGCACATGGTTTTAAACAATGGCAGTTTACCAACATGTATGTGATATACAGTATATTTAGATTAGATCCACAGGCACATGGCAGATGGGAAGACAAGTGGCCTCATTTGCACCTAAGCTCCCAATTATTGAAAGACACCCACACAACACACACACACACACACAACACACACAAACAACAACACACACACACCACACACCACACACACACACACACCACACACACACACACACAACCCCCCCCACCCCCCCCACCCCCACCCCACCCCAAACCCAACCCCAACCCAAACATCGCCTCGTCAAAGTAATCGATCAGTTGAGGAATAAGTGGCATGTTTTTGTGAACTGTGCAACCAGGTGGCTTTTGACAATACCTTTCTGAAAGACATTTTCCGTTTTGGTTTGGAAAGAAACATATCACAGTTAATGCCACGCAATACCCCACACTGGTCACTTGAACAATATATAGACTTTGCTCTGCGAACGAGTGGCTCTGCCTTCACTGTGGGTGTCGTGGAGGAGGAACACAGCACCTCTCCAAAGTCCTCAGTCATCATGCATACCAAGTCTGAACCTGCTCACATCATGCCTGCTACTCCAAAGCCCGCTCACGTCACGTCTGCCAAGCAAGAGCCTGCTCACATCATGCTGGTCACTCAGGAAATTATTCAAAAAATGGCCACCCAAGGAAGGGCTTGTTGCAAGATGGACACCACTCCTGAGTCCCGGCCAAGATTGGCCCACCACGCTGAGTTCCATGGACTCAAGATGGCCGCCATGCCGGAGTCCTAGCAAGATGGCCACCTGGCGCCTAGTCCCTGGCCAAGATGGCCGCCATGCCTGAGTCCCCGGCCAAGATGGCCGCCACGCCTGAGCTTCTCCACTACATGGCTATCACCAAGATTTCCCCTAAGGATTTTTTTGCGGGGGGTAAGTACCCACGTCCTGCGAATGCGGAACTTGGGCGAGGACTGAAAAGAACTGATTGCTATTGCTAGTGTGGATTGACCCCCATGATGCACAGCTTACCCCGAAGCACTTTAGAAACTTTACCCCACAACTTATATTATGCTGAAAATTCTTAATATGAATAATTTAATTAATCATATTAACTGAATAATTGTAAGCCAACAATGCACATGGTTTTAAACAATGGCAGTTTACCAACATGTATGTGATATACAGTATATTTAGATTAGATCCACAGGCACATGGCAGATGGGAAGACAAGTGGCCCTCATTTGCACCTACTGGCTCCCATTATTTGAAAGACACACACACACACACACACACACACAACAAACACACACACAACACAAAACACACACACACACACAGGGCCCGAAGGGGAAAAACAAACCATCTCTATTTGTACTGCCAAGATCAAACTGGGTCCTGCACTCATAAAGTGCATCAGAGGCCAGAAACCCAGTGGTGATGACAACAGCAGCAATTACACACATCTGCCAGGAACAAACCAGCTCTCCCCCAAGAGATAATGCCTAGGAGTATCTGCAACAAATAAACAGCTCATTATGCCTTTACCCTTCACGGAGGTTAATGTTTACAGGTCAAGTGTCCTGTGAAGACTTCACAACTGATGTCCATAACCTCCTTCCAAACACCACACCAAAATACATATGAAATGTGGCACAACTCAAGACAACTCATGTTCTATATACTCCAGGTCTTCTGCAGCTTAGATTGTATAGATTTCACATTTTGCACTTCTGGAGGTTCTGCGACAGATGTCTTGGTGTGCAGTATGCATCAGACGATGATCGGACTATGCGTGGTAGAACCACACACAGAATGTAAACAACCCCCTACTGAGAAGCTCAGTTTGAGTGGGTGGAGACTGTTGTCTTCAGGTCAAAGAGGCTGACAAATGGATGTGTAGGAGAGCATTTCTTGTGCCCTAACAGAAGATACTGTCAATGTAACAGTCAAACTAGTTCCTGTAATTCCAGTGTGGAAGCAGGATGTGCTGTATGCAAGTAAAGGTAACACTTTTGTTTAGGGACCAATTCTCACTATTAACTAGTATGCATATTATTAGCATATTGACTGTTCATTAATGCCACTATTTGTCTTATTCTGCATAACCATATTTTCAATCCCTTAACCCTACCTCATTTAAGTGAACCTTTTGAGTGTACTGTTCTTTTAAACTCAAGCTGTATTTATATGCTATCAATTATTATTATTAGTTTTTTTCATGGAATTTCACATTTATGCCATTGAGAACTGCTATCTTACCAATAATGGCTGCACAAGATTGGCAGGAATTGGCAGGTAGATGGGAATGAAAGCTGGCCTAAATGGCTCAGAAAGAAGCTCCTCACAACTATTAGGGGGCATACCAAACTTATCGGCATAATCAGCCAATTTACCAAGTATCCGGACGTATTTGCAATATTTGGTGATCATACTCGTAACAAAAAAACAGACAAACAAAAAACATTATTCGTTTTTTTTGAGTTTTTATTAAGATTATATATCTAATGTTGCCTGCATGTGTTTCATTGTTAAAAAGTTTGGACCTCATAATGTTAATCCAAATATCAAAAACCTGGCCCTCATGTGAAACCCTAAGAAGATTTCTCAGGGTTTTTACTTTTTTATAGTAAATGTTGTTACCCAATGCATGAGTCTTTTTGGAGGAGCTCTTAAAAATCAGATATTGACAAAGTAGAATATTCTCCAGTACTGCTTCAACTGCGGGCCCTGTGACTCAGCATGTGACACTTGCTTGTTTTTTTATTTTGTTTTTAACTTTCCATCAGATTGTGTGGTGGTGCGTCAAAGAAAGTCAGGGACATATTGGGACTATCTCGTAGTTATTATAGGTATAGGTATAGATTATATGTCGCATATAGATATCTATCTATATATAGATAGAAGATAGATAGATAGCTAGATAGATAGATAATCACGCGAGGAAACACTGCAGCTAAAGTGTTGTCACCACTGCAAAAACAGAAAGTACTGCTACATGGTAAATCTCTCTCCAAGATCTTAAACGGCAGTCAAAGTGATCTTGCTTTCTTTCAGTCGAGTGTGAGCTAGGGTTTTCAGCTGTGAATGACATGGACCGCTGGTCCCGTAACAAGCTGAGATGAGCCGCTTATCAAACGCTTTTGAGGCAGACAACAACCAGCAGCACAGTCAATCTGTATTTTATATTCAGTTATTCAGTTTATTTTATATACTGTTGATAAAAATATAATTTCTTAATCTGTTTAAATGCATTTTTTTATAAATTGAAACAAACTACAATTATTTTAAATATAAAAGTCTTGAGGCTATAATATAGAAACTTTAAATGCAAGGATTTGATTCCAGATTTGTTTGGTGTTTGTCCATAACACACAGCACTTGATACATTCACCACTGAAAACATCATGTCCCATATTTGCCATATAGCATCTTACAGTGATGGAATATTAAAAATGCAATCAGTGGTCATTTAATTAAGAAAGCATACTGTTATTGCACATTTTTGTTGATGTGAAATGTAACCCCAATTATAGAATGAGCCATTTCCTTACATTTCATTTCTTCCAATTAAAACTGTCTGCAATGACTTGGCAACCACTTTAGAAAAAAGAAACCAGAAATAGCACACGCCAGACAGCAGGGTAACATACAGTATTAGTGCTGAAATACGGAGGGCAGCTTCTGCCTTTATTTAACCTTCAATATCAAACTGTGCAGAAATGTGGTTAAAAAAAGCTTTAATGTGGATGAATGAAATGTCTCTATCACTGTAATGCCTCTTAAGAGAGAACTAAAAAAGATGTGAAAGATGTCCTATTTTTTGTTAAAGACCACAGTGTCTCAAGGAAGAAATTGTCAGAGACAGAGCTGTCTAGATAACTCTTTTTAGTCTTTCTTCTGCCAGTACTGTTTCAGACGGTGAATGAGACCGATACAAGCTCACTTTTTTAACTACTCTATATGACAGAACCCTAGGAAACAATTCAATATTTAACAGGATAACATTTCACAGCATGATGCTGACTATGGAGACACTTAATGGATAAAATTAATAAAAGATTTGATAAAATAACAATGCAATCTGTCATTATTTTTCAATATTGATTACCTTGTTTACCTTCTAAATATATTTAGAAAGTATGTTTTCCAAACAAATTTTAAGGAAAAAAAGCATGTTTTAACAATACTATGTGTGGCAATCTGTGGTCAGGAGTTTGAAAATTACCAATAATAAGAGAAATCCTATCGACGACTACGCCACCCGGAATACACCGGGACATAATAGCCCTAAACAAAGGGACACAGGTTCATTGCCAAAGGCAGGGTGAGCATAATAATAATAATAATAGGTATAAACAAAAAACACTTTATTAACATACAATTGATAAAAACACATACATTACTTCACACCAGGTCTCAATACATCACGTCTTTACCAGTAACTTATAAAAGTACAATACAATAAGAGAAAATAAAGGGGGAGGTAGCCAGCAAAGACCCTCAGATTTCTACCCCACACTCAATACCCATGACACACACACGTGAAAAATCAGTAATATTAAACAGCACTCCATGTGGACACGCAGTACAAGGTACCATGGCCAACCCCTTCCACCTAAATCCACACACCAAACAATACAAAGCATAATATAACAGACGGACCCAGATGAATTCCAGACAGAACAAAACGGAGTAGAGCAGAGCAGAAGTGCAGTTACTTGAGGTTCGTTACGCTTCAATTAAGATCATTAGAAACCCCTGGACATGCAATCAATCCTGCTGGACATTAAACAAAAGTTATGCATAAACACTTGTTTAAAACAAGCTTTAAACTACCCATACCTACCAAGAAAACAGTACAATGCTGCAATACACATGGTCGCTCACCACGCAGGATTACAGCTACTTGCAGGCCCATATCTAAAAACAAACAAAAAGGTAATAAGCCTCTATTTAACAGGCAAAAAAGCACTTTTAAAAAACGGGACAAACCTGAAAACTGGCCAACAGCCAGCACATGACAGACAGGAGGATAACCCAACTGCTAGCACTCATTCAAAGAGCCACATGTCACAAAGGAGCGGTATCAAGGATCATGCATCCCAAGCAACAAAAACACTTCCCCCTTTTACTTACCCAACTGACCAATCACGATAAAGCACAAACCCTGATAGGTTCACCTGTTTGGGTAACACCAGCCAATCATACTGGGTCTATAGCTCACTCTGCTACATACAGACATTGTAGTTGTACCATTTGACAATCTAATAATAAAATGTAATTTGTCACGGGATACTCTGTTGCAAACAGATCCAATTGCAGCTTTATTGTAGTCCCAAACAATGATCCAAAAACAGAGCAACAGGCAGAAAACACTGGCAAAAAGTAATCCACAAAACAGAGAATCCGCAAACACGAAGAAAAAGGTACAAGGTAACCGAACTAAGTACTGCAGCAACAAATGACACAGAACACTGTATATATAGAACAACTGACAAGATTAAAATCACAAACAGCTGGAAACAATGAGATCTGATTGACAGAGCAAAAGGTGATTAGAAATGAAGTCCAGAACAAAACAAACAATGACTTAGAGTGCCCTCTGGTGGCTGTCAGTAGGCACAGCGGCTGATGTCTGTGACATAAGCCCGCTTTCTTTTTAAGACGTGCGATCAGCTGACTAACCAATGTCCCAATAAAAAATTCCATGTGGGGGAAAAGGGCCTGGATCCAGAGGTAGATCATGGGACCAGGGTGACCACTTCAGCAGAGCTGACAAGACAGATGACCCCACTGGTAGACCACGCAGGACTGCAATGAAGAGCACAGAGAGGTTAGCCGTGACAGGTCAGACAGAGAGTTCAGGAGTGTGCATCACCACCCAGAGAGGAACTGAAGCGGATGCTGCTGCTGCCTCAGGTGGGTTCTGCAGCAGAAGCCGCCATCTTGGGAGGAACTGGAACAAGCTCAGGACTGAACTCATAAACTTGAGAGGGCTCAGGAGTAGATTCATGGACTAGAATGGGCTCTGGAGCGGACTCGTAGACAGGAGTGAACTCTGGAATGCACTCATAGACTTAAGTGAATTCTACAATGGACTCCTGGACTGGAATGGACTCAGGAACAAACTCATAGATCAGAACTGACTCTGCAACGGACTCATGGGCAGGAGTCTGAGGGCTCCCGGACTGGAACGGGTTCTGGAGTGGATTATGAGGGCTCCTGGACTGGAGCGGGTTCTGGAGTGGACTCTGAGGGCTCCTGGACTGGACGGACGGTCTGGAGTGGCCTCGGACCGGGCTCGCGACTGGACGCGGGCATACTGAGTAAACTCTGAGGCTCCGGACGGGAGCGGTGCGTTCTGGAGGGGTTCTCTGAGGGCTACCAGATCTGGACCGGTGTTCTGGAGTGGACTTGAGGGTTCCCGGAGCTGGACGGGCATCTGGACGTGGACTCCGAGGGCTCCCGGACTGGAGCGGGTTGGCCTGGGTGTGACGCTCTGAGGGTGCTCCTAAGAATGCCGAGCGGGCTTGGGTGGTCCGAAAGGATCCTGGACTGGAGCAGGTTTTGAAGCGAGGCGTCGGGCCAACCAAGCAGAGCGCTTAGGTGGGGCGCAGTGGGGAAGGAGCTGATGGTAGCTGGCAAAGCAAGTGCTGTGCGCGCCAGGGCCAGATCATGCGAGGAGCGGCGGGCAAAGGACATGGGAAGCCCAAAAGAGAGCGAGGCTGATGGTCCCTTCTGGGGAACCACCAGCGCGGATCCTCCAAGATCACCGAACAATGGCCCACAGGAGTCGGGGTCCCCAGGGACCACTGAATGGACCCCAGAGTCAGATAATCCCGGACCACCGGCCTTGGGACCAACAGAGGTGGGTCATCAAGGCCCACCGTGTTTACCTTTGGGCACCACCGAGTGGCGTTTCCAGGACGACGGATTTGGGACACCTGAGTCTGCTGCCCTCCTCCTTCCTAGACTTCGCATTATGGACATGAAATCAATGAGAGGGTCTTGTACTTGGACAACGGAGGTGGGAATGGGGATAGTCCCCAAGTCGGTTGGTAGATTCTGGGGTATTACATTCCTTGAGAAGCTGTAAGTACCTGGAGAAGTTCCAGAAGTCCAAAGACTTTAACCGATCCATCTCCCATTGCGGTAGGGGTTCATCCAGAGAGAGGAAGAATCGGTCCTTGAGGCAACCCACTGACAATCCAGATTATTGCCCTGTCCAATTCTGGAGGTATGTCCCCACCTCCATTCCGCCTTGGCGTGAAGAGCAAGCAGGATCGTGAAGAAGGAAATTGTCTGTTTGCGTGTTAAGGGACGCAGTCCTCTGTCTCTCATGCTGCTGGATCCGTAGTGTAGCTGCAGTATTCTGTCACGGGAAGACAGAACCGGTCTTCTGTTTTATTGTAGACCCAAACAATGATCCAAAAACAGAGCAACAGGTAGAAAACACTGGCAAAAAGTAATCCATAAAACAGAGAATCCGCAAACACAAAGTAACAGGTACAAGGTAACCAAACTAAAAACTGCAGCCTCAAAGGACACACAAAACAAGGTATATATAGAAGAACTAACAAGATAAAAAACACACACAGCTGGAAACAACAATATCTGATTGACAGAGCAAAGGGTGATGGGATATTAAGTTCAGAACAAAACAAACAATGACTTAGAGTGCCCTCTGGTGGCTGTCAGTAGGCACACCAGCTGATGGATGTGACATCATTAAAAAGGTCAAATATCACACATTCTGTCATATCATTTCCTGTTTTATGGTATTCTTGTTGGACAAACTATGATAAAACTGCTCCCTCGCTGACTTTATTTATTTATTTAAGTATTATTATTAATTTAAAATATTGTTTTAAGAATTTTCTCTGTCCAAAGCCCCTTTTTGGTTATACCCCATTTACCAAGAAAACAATCTAAAGATTAATGTTAATTCATTAATGTATTTTTGAATAAATTAAGACAAAATGCAGCGTCACATCATTGACCTACTTGCATTACTGAGAAATGACACCTAATTTGTATCATTAGAAGTCTCATTAATGAGTTATGTAGCCTGAGGATGGTTGCGCTCATGTAGTCTTGGAGTGATGCACTCATACCTGGGGAAGCATTGTGAACTGAAGAGTGGCATCATGGGAAAGTGCTGTGACCAGAGCTGATCCAGAAGTCCTGATGGGAGATGAGTTGAGTTTCATTTGCTGGAAGCATTGATTGCTCATTCCAACTCACACAGCAATCCTGCCTTCTCCACATGAATCAGACACACTGTGGAGTGCTGCTCAATTTAGGGGACATTAAAAATTTGTAAATATTTTAACAACTTTTGCCAGTAGCTACATTTACATGGGCAACCTTTGTCTCAGTCAGAATGCAATCATTCCAAATGTAGTGTTTATGTGACCGTATGAATGAAGTAAGTGGTGGTGATTGACACTTGTGATCACCAGTCAGCAAAGAGTGCTTTCTATTTTAGAGCTGGTTAGTTGCAGCTTGTGATGCGTCACATCCGGATTCTCCCCTTTCTGTTCATTTTAACGGTGGATTTAGATATGTGCTGTTAGCACATAGCAGTCTGCTAGCCTTTTAATTATAGCTTGTGTGGCACTAACGATTAATTTGTTGCATCCTAGCTTGTCTTTTCATCTGTGTGTGTGTCTCCGTCGGTTGCTTCAGTAGTGGATTTGATGACTGCCCTCCTTTCAGGTATGTGAGTTAAAGCTGTTGTAGCAAATAGATCGTCTAGCTTCGTTTGGGGCTTGACGATTAGTGGGTGGTTTGAGTAAAGTGCAGTTCCCTGTACTTCAGTTTAGCAGCGGGTTGTAAGAAGGCTGTGTATCCTGGCCTGCGAACGGATTATAGAGCACATTATTCTTGTTTGGTAAGTGTCTTTTATGTGGTTACGAGTGGGAAATTCTATCGGGTGATATGTAACTATTAGTAACACTGTTTTGTGTTTTGTTGTTCGTATTTGCAGCAGGATTCTCCCTTACGTTCTGGGCGATTATTGTTGCAGCTCTGTCGTTTTTCTGCTGCCGCGCTGCAAGAACGTTGTTACCTCGCAACTAATAAAGGGGATTGCTGCTGCTGCTGTCTGATTTCTTTGATTTCTAGTTAATTTTCTTCTGGGTAGAGGATTGTTTATTTGATGATCGGAGCCAGCGTACAGACTACGCGGTTGCTCCGTGTGAGTTCTGTTTTCCTCGTAGTTTGAACTTAAGAGTTCCTTTTTAAAAAAAATTTTGTAGTCTTTTTCTTTTGAATATTTGTGTATTATTGATTGTGATGTATGTTGGTGATTTTTACCTGGCGTTGTTTGTTTTATGATGGAACTGTGACTTAATTTGATTGTGATTTTTATTTACTTCTGTTTATAAGATTTATTTATTTGTTTTTGATTTTCTTTCAGGAGCTGGGGTCCCATGGGTGAAGGATCTTTTGTGGTGGTGGAGCTGCTTCAACGTTTGCTGTGGGACACTTTTGAAGTGTTTGGGTGTGTGATCTGAGTGCGTGGTGGGGTGTGTGGAAGTGTGCTTTTGGATAACTAGCACTGGTGATCACTCCTGTCCGTAACCTCAGTCCTGTAGGTGGATGAAGTTTGTTTTTGTTTATTTTTTGAGTTGTGTAATTTAGTCTTTATGTAACATGTTTTCCTGTGGTTGTTATTCATTTTGTGTGTTTATTCTTTGAATCAGTTGCCAGTCACTGCCTCTTTAACAGTGAGAGTTATTATTATTATTATTATTTGTTGTTGTTGCAAAGCTTGGTTTTATAACTCGGTATAATTTGAGTTTGTGTGATTTTGTGTGAACTTGTCGTTTATGTAATTTGTTTTGTGTATTTTGGTTTATTAATGAAGCGTTATTGGAGAGAGCTGCCATAGGTGGCATAGTATCATTGAGGCTATTTTAAGTGATTTTTCTATATCTTTGAATTCACTCTGTGTTAATAAAATTTGTAATTTTTTTCGATACCTACGTCTCTTGCCTACTCTTGTATAAGAGAAGCGAACTTGTGTGATCTAATAACAAACTTTGGGGTTTATTTCTATTTCCTGAGTGAAACTTCCCCAGGTTGCGTTGTCGAATTTTCAACAAGTAGATGAACTTGGGCTTGTGTGTTAAAAAAAGCCCAAGCTCCGCACCACATTTATATGATCACTAAATAAAGTGAGCGGGTTGATGTGCACATATAAATGTCACAAGCTTCAAATTAGATTGATGTCTACTCCAGCCCTTCAATCCAATTGAAGTTTAATTCGGAAAAAACTCAATCGGCCCAATTAAGGTGTTTACCTGAGGGCTTTTCAAGCAGATTGAGCCATCAATTCGATTACTAAAGGATTAGTTGGTTGCATATCATCATAGCCAGTCAGAATTAAATTTTAGTCAGATTTGGCCAATTCACATTTTTATTCAGATTTATTTATTTATTTTTTGATGGTCCACTTCAGCCGTTCTACTAACTATAAGTAACTTGTCAACTACATGTCAACTACTAGCCACGTAGAGTATTAGTGACTGCTATGCTTGAATCTGCTACAATATTTTGATTTTTAATGCTTACTCCAGAACTTCTACTGACTATGGAGTAAACTCGCAATTACATGTCAACTTATTCCACTAACCCTAATCCTACCTAAAGTATACGTACCATGAGGTTTTTGACATGTAGTTGCAAAGTTACTTATAGTTTGTAAAATGTCTAAAGTGGACTATCAAAATGTTGCAGATGACATCACAGGAAAAGATTTTGTACTATTTATCAATTTCCATAAAATATCAAATGTGTGTGTAACCACAGACTACTACAGCCCATACCAAAACTGTAAAAGAAAGAAAAAAATTTAAGTATAATGCACATATCATATTTTTATTCTCTTATTTTAATGTTTTCGAAATCAAATATTGACTAAAGCATTAATAAATGTCACACACTAGACAATAAATTAAATGTAACACTAGAAACTAGCTTGCCCTTAGTGGGTGTGTCATCTCTAGATCTAATAGAGGTGCAACAGTCTCTCGTCAAGGGTGAAGTGACATGGCCGTTGGGAGCAGTGCTGGGACAGTTTGCAGTTCTAAAATTAAAAAAGGAACGTGAGAAAAATATAGATTCAATAACTGAAATCTAGTTTAAACCCCATCGCTAGCAAGGAGGAGAGTTGTTTCTAGTTTAATCGCATGTGTATTGACCCCCAAAGGTTTAAACTGAGGAAGATGAGCTGATTCATCTGATGGAAAACGTAGAAACGATTTTCCTGAATCAATCTGAGGATTATTTAATCGTTATCATTTATTCTTGGTAGTGAGTTCAAAGCTACCATCTTAGGTTGTTTTGTTTGCGGGAGTTAAGTGCTTCTTAAATGATCCTGCTGATGTTATTTTTTGTGGAAATATGCTAAGACATGTGAGTGAAGTGATACATTTGGGATGTTTGAGGTTCGTTGCTAAATTATGAGTTAAGTAGCTCACGTGGAGTTGTGCTACCAGATGGGGGGCTCATGGGCTATGAGCTATAAGTATGAGTGAACACCACGTCATCTCTAAGACCTGCTATTCTTCTTTGCACTATAGTTATATCTCTGTTAAGGAATGTGTAATTAAAGAGGGAATACTGTGTTGGGGAAATGTGTTATTGATGCATTTAAACATTTATTGTATTGAAGTGATCATCTGAAATGCTAATGTTGTACCATGGGAATTCATTGTAATTAATGGTGATTTTTCTGCCTTGTATTTGCAAGGTTGGGTTTTGTTTTTTCTCCACCCTTTTCTCTATTTGTTTCTGCCCTGTCCTTTCATATCTCCCTCCTTTGATATTTGAATGACGAGTTTCTTGGACGTTCTGAGTAGACACTGATTCTGCCATCAACGAGGAGTGCCACATGGTGGAAAACTGGCAGGCCAACATGGTTTTTTTAGAGCTTGAAATTTCATGTTCATCGAAACGTGTCGATATAAGTCATGAGGTAAGAATTGTTTTCCTTCGCCGGTTCTATTTTATCAACCTGTGAACCAAGAATGCCTATTTTGTCCCCTTGAATCTCAGAAGTTTGTGCATCTTGTTTTTAACACGAACACTGAAACAGGAGTATGAAGGACACTGAACTGAGCTAAAACTCTGTTAATTTACCGGAAAGTCATTTCATCAATGACAGTTATTGGAACGGAACTATGATTGGGTGTCATAGAATACAATGAAGTTTAGCGTCCAAACTGGTTATTTTTGTTTTGTTTTCCCCCCCATTTTTTATTGAAATTGTTCTGAAAAAAGGGAATACAAAGGTTATTGAGTCATATAACTGTAATTTGGGGTTTGAGTGTTAACTGGTTATACCATTTATGTGAAAAAGAAACACTGTTGTTTAAAGGTCGCTATAAACCAAACCAAGCTAGGAATGAAACTGAGTAAATAAGGAGTACCATAACTAAGTAAAGAACTAACAGACTAACCAAAGAGTTAACTACATAACTAAGAAACACACAAGAGGTTAATTATCTGCATCAAATTGGTTTAATTCCTGAGGTTCATTTAAAGGCTTTTTTGTGAATTTTTTTTTTTTGAAGCTGTCATTTTGTTTTTGTCCTTTCCTTCTGTTGTTGTTGTTTTTTTCCCAATGCAAACAAGATATACAAAAGAAAATTACTTACGTTTTCAACTATAACCCTGTCTTCTGTGATTATTTCCCTTGTCTTGCTGCAACACTGGCTCAAGAGCGAACGTAGACTTCTGATCTGGCCATGGCATTAGAAAGTGGTTTATGTTTAGATTGTAGGTCACGTGTTACATGTGCAATATGATTATTCTCTGAATGTCGTTGTATCTTACAATCTCTATACACACAGGATCACACTCCCTTCCATCTTGTTTAGATTTTTGTACCAGAACTGATCATGTCATTCTACATTATTCAAGCTGTCGTCTAATTAGCACCCAATAGCGTCAAAGATTAATTAGATTGAACTCTGAGCATTGTGTTAACGTGCTTGACCACAGCAGCTTGTCAGTTTACTCCAGACTTCACTGCATCTGGGAATGTTGACATGAATCATGTGAAATTACCTTTACAGTTATATTGACAGAATTTTGAAATTAAATGATGTTACATATTTAATTTGGGATTTAAATTTGCCGAATATTTGCGTGGAGTAACTGCCATACTCAAGTGTTGATCCCAAAAAGACCTCAAAACTGATAAGATCAGACATCTGGTGAACTACAACTTTTTCCTCTTTAATAGTCTTCTGAGAAAACTAGATGTGAGTCAGCTTGATCCTTTTCTTTTAGTTCATATGCTAGTACATGTTAACAAGGCCAGGAGGCGCATTTTTAATGCTATGCGATGCACATGAGGTGTGGCCACACTCCAATGCCAAAAAATAATGGAGGCCATTTTTTATTCCAGAACTGTGTGAAGGCGTTGGACCGGCGTGACAAAGCTGAACGTCTTTTCGACAGAATCTCAGCCTAGTTGGAATGAGTTTTATAGGTCAGGGGATGAAGATGGACAGGTTGTGATGTCACTATAGAGAAGACTGAGCTCATGAATATTAATTAATGCACATAAATGTTGCCAGATAATATTCTTAGTGCAATCACATTACCTAGTTAATATTCATGTGCCATAAATGCTGTCTTAGCATAGGGCTACAATATCACGTCAGATTTATATTTGCTCAAATATTGTGGGTGTATTTTAATATTTTTAATAAATATTTTAAATAATTGAGGAGTAGGTAGTTATTAATTTGTAGTGAAATATTGTGAAGAATGTTGTGAAATTGCACAAAATAAAGCCAAGAACATATAAATAACAAATAAAATATGATCCTTTCTGGTTTTATGTTAGAATCTAAATTTGAATTCAAAATATTAAACCAAGTGCAAGAAAGAAAAAACAAAAGCTAACAGAACATAAACTGAACTTTAAATGGAATTTGGAAATAGTATTAAAATAAAAAACACATTCACAGGCCCTGTGAATTTAAGTGATGTGGAAGCAAGTAATAAGCGAATGCCGGCGGTACAGAAGGCGAATGGGATCATAGAGAATGTGACTATAGTAATAGTGCTACCAGAACTCAAGAGGGCTGTCGGATCCTCATTAGACAACACTTCCTTATCTTGGCAACCCTTGCGCTCGTCCCTTGACAGAGAAGTCTCTTAATATCTGCAGTGTCTTATCATGCAGTAATCCCCTTAATGGATGATAATACATCAGGTTTACCGCTTAAGTTCTCCTCTGTATTCCACTTAGAAGGGACCTAGAAGGGGCACAATTAAGTTGGCTCAGGTCCAGCGTACCTTTCCCTTACAAGCCGGCGCTGCCAGCGGCATACTGCAGCTATAAAAATGTAAATGCATGCTGGGCAGGATAACAGGCCCAGTTTGCTGCTTCAGCGGCTTCACACATGAACATTCAGCAGAGCATCTGTTCTTGCTTACTGTGAGTTATCCTGTGTGTGAATGAATCTGAGCATGGGAATCATTCGCAAGACAGACATTTAGCACTGCGGCAGACGCTGCGTGACGTGCTTAGGTGCTACCATAAACTGTAAAGTCGCTTCACCAGAATAGCTGCTAATTTGCTGGTAGATATTAAACTATTAACACAGCTAATTGCAATGCTTTCAGTCAAATTCGGTCATGCATATAATATAACAGAGATTAGACCATATTCATTCTGAAATGTTATTCTGAGAACCCAGAAAATGGATTGTACTTGCTATTCTTCTTATGTGGATGTAAGAAAATATAGCCTATGTGCGGTCTGAAACAAAGATATGGGTAAACATACACAACAGAAACAAAATCAGCTAATTACCTTGCACTCACTGCACGCTTGTGAACCATGCATTTACTCACGATGCACCCAACACACAGATTCAGTATTCCTCAAAATAAATAAAAACAGTCAAATGCAACACGCAGGAGTATTATAAAACGGCATAATTTGTTAAATAAATAGTTCATTTTTATTAACCAATGTCTTTGCTGCTGACCGTCAATAACAAATTCAACTATACTAAGCAAAAATGACACATTTGTGTTTAATTTTTGTTATTGCTGAATAGTGTTGAACTTTCTTCTCCTGCGTCATATTATTCATGCAATCTGTTTAAGCTGCCTTTACTGTACAGACATGAATTTACATTTCCTTCAGCCTGAGGTGATTCATTTTATTTTGGTGTGATTTTAAATTTGTAAAAGAATAACTTTTTTATATTAAAAGCAAACAAGCAAGCCATGCCCAGATTTAAAAAGTAACGCAACACATTACTTTCCATAAAAAATAACTAAGCAATGTAATTAGTTACTTTTTTTAGGGAGTAACACAATATTGTAATGCGTATAAAAGTAAACTTCCCCACACGCCTAATCAGTTTTCATTATTCTCATTCTGTATCTGAACTGTAGACAATTGCTCCAGTTTACCCTGCAGAAGGTCGATGCATATTTCACATAATTCAATAAGCATCTTGCTTTAGTAATATGTATTATGAATTTCATAATTAACCAAACCTCAACAACATACAGTAAGGGCATATCACTCCAGCAGCGCATGACGCTTTAAAATGGTGCTTGAGTCATCAAGAATATCCCAATATACAAATAAGATATCCTTTGATTCCTCTATTTGCTCTCCTTGCCTCCTTCCCTCACATCTTAAGGCGGTGGAGCTAAGATACAAGGAAAGGAAGTGAGAAAAGGAAACAAGGATGCACAAACGTGTACTAAAGTCACCTTAATCCTATCACCTCTGATAGGGTTAACCGGAAGGAGTCCTACTCGCATAGGTTTCTCTTCTGGTGTGTGGTGCATTTGGCTGAAGAGGATTGCAGCCCAGGAGAGTCATGGAGGCATGATTTCATGCAATATGAAACCCACATGGACAGTTGAATGAAATGCCATGGTGTCATTTGTAGGCAGACGATTGCAGCCGAAGAGATGTTTCCAGCCCCTGGCGGGAGATTGCAAGGCAAGCCATTTAGTGGCAGTGGTCAGTGTACAAAACTGCAGAGTCAGTGATGGTTTGTTTACCCTAGTGAAGATGATGAAGGAATCTCTGGCTGGATGATGAAACACTTTGCTAAAGTGAGACAAATGGTTGTAGATGGTGACAGAGTGAAGCGAAAGAGGCACCTGCCCCATGTGCTTGACCAGTTCCTCAGATAAAGAAAAGCAAAATGGTGACTGTTCAGTGAACACTAGCATATTTTATAGTGTTGTGCTACAAGTTCAAATAAATGCCCATTTGAACAGCAGACAGTTGCATATTCAGGCATCGGTTACTATCAACCACATTAAACAACAGCGATATGTCTTGTTTGCTATGTTTCTGGCCATGAGCCCAGAATCTATTTTACTTACAGGTGAAAAATGTGGCTGGCACGGTTCTCCATATTCTGCAATTTTACACTTCAATTCAGGTAGAAGTGAATGAAAAAGCACACCCCACAGCAAAAGAGTGTGTTGTATAAGATAAGGCCCAATGTCACCTCTCCTAAACGAACCAATTTCTGCCCTGTCTGAAAATCATAGTATGGTCGCTACCTTTGCCATCAAGTGAGCTGATAAGAAATAAGAAGAAGAAATAATGCTTCTTATTATTCTTTTTCATCTCTTTCATTTTGTGCACTCAGGTTCCTGTCACTAAATTAAAGTCAAAGAATTTGCAATTAATAAAGAAAGGTAAGCTGATCTTTTTTTTATGAAAGTAGTCAAAAGAAGTTTGTGCTGACCAGCAAGCTGTGTGATTGATTGGCCATTCAACTGGCCCTAATCATCGCCTCCAGTTTCATCTATTTCTCATGAAACTGCATCAATACTTTAGAACTTTGTATTCATACATAATTTATGCATGTGCGTGGTCATTCATATTTCCGACAACTTAATAAATTAAAACTAGCATTTCTCAGTGCATTCTGAGCCACT